>BLBF01000026.1:22524968-22537497 GCA_015471245.1 Laticauda colubrina
TTCTTTCTTTCTTTCTTTCTTTCTTTCTTTCTTTCTTTCTTTCTTTCATTTTAACCCTTGATAGTAAATTTTTATCACTCCCATGCAAACACATAGCATCTGCAATCCCTCGATCAACACAGATGCTTCCCTTTAATTCCCAGCTCCTTAATTCTAATAAAATTTTAACTTCTTAAATGTTATGTATAGTATCAATCCCCAGAAGTCCTCTTTTGGACTACCTAGCTGAAGTGTTAATACTTGAACAAAGTTGAAGACCAAGTATAGTTATTTTAATATTTTCTACAATGACCAAAGAAATCTGTGGAGGGGGAGCATAATGGGAAATACCAATCAAATTTTTATTCATTCACTGATTTTTAGTTATAAGATCCCAGCTGTAGTTTTAGAAATTATTCTTGCATTATGTCAGGTATTGATTATAGACAGCAGTATCTACACAGCATTGTCAAAACCTATACAACATTGTCATGATCAACATTCTAACCCCTTTGCACACTTGTGTGCCATCATTTTATGCATCAAGAGGGCAGAATACTGAACATGCTTTTGTGCCTATTTTGCAGATTTTGATGGTACCTGGTAGATGACCATGATTATAAAGGATAGGACCTGTCAAATTATAGGATACACTCATGGTGATGCTTAGGAAGTAAATTGTCAGTACTTATTTAAATAATAGGAGAAATGTACTTTCGGACTGATGAGATTCTGTTAATGCAGCCTTACAATAAAGTAATATTAGCTCATCTGCTCATGTTTCCTGTTTGGTCTATAGGTTAAAACAGATTGGGATTGGAAAGCGTAATGCCTCGTTCCTTTTTCACTTAGTGATCTTTTTAGCCATTGCACTTTCTATATATAAGTGGAAATCAGCTGAATAACATTTTAATCGATTTTTAAAAATCTCTCAGGAGCTGATGAAAAGCCATTTTCTCTCTGGAGCACTCCCCTTCCTTTGATACACCAGTGTCCTAATGGGCAGGCACTAGCAAGTGATGGAAGCCTTATTCATCTGAACTTTGAAGGGCTGAGATAAAGATTCACATTGTGAATTTGCTTTCACTTCCTGCTCATTTTAAATTATTTAATTTATTAATTAATTCTTTATTATTATCTCTCACACAAAAATAAATTTGTGCAGTGCATTGTAATAGTGACATTAAAGGGTGAGGGGTACAAAATGGCAACTATTGCGAATATAAAAGTTATCAATTTATTTGGATGCTGTTTAATAAATAAATAATCTCTATTATCTTCTAGTAAGTCTGTGAAAGCCTCTTGCTTAGCTTGTCTAGATGAAAAAAAGAAAGGGAGCTGCTTCCTACAGTAGCTGCATTGAAGACTGTATTTCAATAGTGATCTGCAATTCTTCCCACAGCTATTAAAATCAGGAGGTATATATCATTATTTGCCTATCTTGTCTTGGGTAAATATGATTAGAACAGGTTAGCATATAAATGAAGGATCATTAAGGAATTTCAGGGAGATTCACACACGCGTGTGTATACACACACATATACATACATATACACTTACACACATACATACACACATGCATATATGCATGCACACTAAACTTAGAGAAAGAAAAAAGAATGGAAAGACTTGCTAGACTGATGTCAGCTTTCCTGAGTAAATCAGACAGGAAACATGACTAGATGAGCTAATTCTACTTTATTGTAAAGCTACAAGAACAGAACTTTGCAAGTATGGTAATAAACTTCCTGCTGCCACTTTTAACCTTCTGATCAGTTAGGATGGGTCCTTTCTACATTTCTTCCTCTGACCAGTAACTCATTGAGGCTCCTCCCTCCCTCATCTGTTTACGAGGCAACATCCCTTCTCCTACACATTCATCTTCTATACATTCCTTAATATAAGATTTGCATATAGCATCATTTAAAAGGCTCATTTAATAAGAAAGATAGCTGATCTGGCCATCTTCTGGTGTTCAAACCCATGGAAAACTGCTGTCCAGTGTTCTCCTTGTGAGAAACTCCTACCAGGAGCACATGGAAGTTACTTCCTGTCTTCTCCTTATCCCTGGAGAGGTTCCAAAGAACTGGTCTACTCACTAGTTCTTTGGTCTTTGGAGAGGGTGTCTCCACTTTCACAAAGGCATCTGCAGTTTGCTATATCTCCCCTGGAAACCTCAAAATTATATGATTGCTTTAGAAAACTAAATAGGAGTTGAGCTCAGCTTGAGGACAACTACCATTTAACTTGTCCAAGCTTCAGCAGTTATCAATTATTCAGCCAAAACTGGTTGACCTTAGAAATCTGAGTAAAGACTGCTCCTTGAATAGGAGACCTGGATATTCCATGACTTCTACATAAGTTGTTAAAAAATCCCTGCAACAGTGCAATAACACAGTGCAGTAACACTGCCAAGAAACTGTAGGAGTTTATCTAAATTTAAGAGCTTTTTAATCTGTTACTTTAAGCCAAAACCAAGATAATTCTCCAAGTAGATCAACCATCCTCAATGTACTCCTCTAGATATTTAGGATGAAATTTTAATCATTCCTGGCTTTCTTTTCCATACATTTATACTAGTTATAATAGATCAATATCATAACATTAACACATTAAGGTTCCCATACCTTGCAAAGCAGAAGGTACAGGTGAACAGGTGAGATGGAAAGCCAGCCTCACTTTTGGACTGGTCAAGAATTGGATTGAACTTGGACTGAATTCAAAGTGGGTTATAAATATTTGAACAAAGAAGTTTGTATTTTCAAACTTTGTCTTCTTTTCAAGTCCATATTTATTCATATACATTATGTCCACAGCTATTAAAATTTATTGCAGCAAGCCTACTTCTTATTTGGATAAGATATACTCACACTAAAGCTACTTTAAAAATAAATCCAGTTCTTGAGACATACTGCTAGTAATCCAAGTGCTCACACAATTATCCTAATCTCATTTGTGTTGACCTAATATTTTTCATAAATTAGAGATGAAAGTGACCTTAACAACTTAAGCAAATTATCTGGCTATTTCCCACAGCTCTGTACAGACTTACTTAAATAACCATTATTTTTGCTGGTCATTTTTTCCCTCCAAGCTTAACTAGTAAGTGCCTGTATACTTTTGGTGATATGTAATTTGAATGAGAAATTTTACAAAATGACACTTTCCCCCCCTAAATAATAGACTTGGTCTTGAAATTCCTTATATATTTTCTCCTTCTTAACTTACAATTTTCTGATTTTTATAGAAAGTGTTGGAGTCTAATGCATGAAAATGAATGATTGTGCCATTCTTGAAAACAAGTCCCATTAGTTAGTACTCAAATTTTGAGAATGTCTTTAGCAACAATTCATTTTAATAACTATGAAAAAAGGACTGCAATATCTAGCACTGTTTGCTTTTTCTTTCCCCATCTGGAAAAAGTATCTACCATGAACAAGAGAAGAGGCAGATAGTCACTTTCCTTCCATTCAGAGACAGGTAACTTGTCTGAACAATTTTTATCCCTAAAACTGGATTAATGTTAAAAGTAAAAAAAAAAGAACTCTCCCCTCCCATTTTCCAACTCCTTATCCAATAAAAAGCTTAAATGTCTTCCAGAAGATTCCCCACTAGCTATAGAAAACCTGCTGGATAGCTAGTTCACAGGTGCCTTCCACTTATACAAAAAGAGAACAGTGTCAAAGAATAGGAGGAGGAGAAATGAAGAAGGAGAAGGAGAAAAGAAGATTATTATCATTCAAGTATTTTTAGGAATGATAACCTTTCAGAACATAACATTATAATCTGATGCACCTTGATTATCAGCCACTTAATCTTTTCGTGTGTTTGGGAAAGGACTCTCTTGGATGTTATTCATGATGGAATCACATCCAGGGTAAAAGCAAAGATTAACACTCTTTCTGTAAAGCTGCATGTGGGAATCTAATGCTGCTCAATGATTCAAACAAAATCATTTTCTTCCAGGAACATGTCAGGAACAAAGCAGCTTAGGTGTGGCATCATCAGCATATACAAGATAACAGGAAACTCTAAAAATAATTGCATTGTGGGAGCATTTGCAGTGACCCTCTTCAGGCAGTACACAGTTTAATCACATTCTTTTGGTAAAAGTTAGATAGGTCAAGCTAGTTACATAGTAAAGTGAGACTGAATAATACGAAAACAACCCCAGACCTCATTTGTCATACAGAAGAGTGGTTTTTCTCTACCTGGAATGATAAATACTGCTTTGATTTTTCTCATCTATGCAAGGACTGGCTGATACAGTACTTGCCAAATTTCTAAATGTTGTGATGTACACATGATCACAACAATGGAAATGTTTGGGAGTGCATATGTTACCTTTGAAGCAGAGGGACTATATGAAATGGATGAAGCCAAGTTTGAGTTCTGAGTAAATGACTTTGATCAAGCATTGCCTCTCAGCTCATTCTATTGTATAAGATTCTTGTGGGGATGAAATGATAGAAGAAGCATCAGGAGAAAGGGCAGACTATATGTGCAGTAATTCATGAATAGGCAAATGATGCTAGTTTTTCTAGCTGAAAGAACTGATGGAGAGGAGGAAAGGAGAGAGGTAGGAATAATCCAGAGTTGGCAGGGACTTTGGAGGTCTTCTAGTCCAACCCCTGCTCAAGCAGGAAACCCTATACCATTTCAAACAGGTGGTTTCCAATCTTTTCTTTAAAAACATCCAGTGATGAAGCACCCACAGCTTTTTAAGGCAAGCTGTTCCACTGGTTAATTGTTCTCATTTTTAGACATTTCTTCTTAATTCCAGGTTGCTTCTCTCCTTGATTAGTTTCCATCCATTGCTTCTTGTCCTGCCTTTAGGTGGTTTGGAGGATAGATTGACCCCCTCTTCTTTGTGGCAGCCCCTTAGATATTGTAATACTGCTAGAAGGACCCCTAGTCCTTTTCATTAAATTAGATATACCCAATTTCTGCAACTGTTCTTCATATATTTTAGACTTCAGTCCCCTAATTATCTTTGTTGCTCTTCTCTGAACTTTTTCTAGAGTCTTAACATTCTTTTTATATTGTGGTGACCAAAACAGGATGCAGTATTCCAAGTGTGGTCTTACCAAGGCATTATTAAAAGTGGAGCTAACACTTCAAAAATATACAGTTCTTGAGCCATGAGTTCTCCCTCCAGTTGACCAATAGGAGAGTAGAAAATCAGAATTCAGAAAGGGTCACATTCTTCAGCTCTTGGAGTAAAGATTGCTCCTGCTCTACACAAAAAAAAACCTCATGAAAATGCATTTGCAATCCATGTTTTCATTAGATGTTTGCATTCATCTTTGCAAAAGTTCTGGGAGATGGTAGAGAGTCCTCTTGTTTCTGCTAAATAGCCTCAACTAGCTACATTGCAGAAAGATAATGTGGTGGCATATTTGTAAGCAAGCATTTTTCACAATAGCTCTAATCATGGTTTTAGGTTACATTTTAGAGCTATTATATGTGCATAGGGAACAAAGTAATGACTCACTTGTGAACAGAGGCTCAGAAGCAGGTAAATCTAGAAATTAATTTGTGCTGATTGAATACACAGAAGAAATCCACTTGAGCAAAGCTGTTCATAAAGAGATTGAGAATGACTAGAAATTTGAGTGGGTAAGTCAAGATTGGGTTTGTTGATTTAGTGACCTTTCTCTAAAATAGTTCTTCAGGAAGAATTTGCTTGAGCAACATCTTACTTGAACCCTGGTGTTGTTTAGGCATATAAGAGCAGAGCAAAGCCAGTAGAAAATGACTAGCTTAACCTTGTTACCCAAACACTCCCTTCCATTGTTCTGATTTCAGATCAACCAAGCAAGGGCCTGCACAGAGATACAGATAACTCAAGGGGCTTCCCTGCCTCCATGCCCTAGTGCAGGGTGTTCTGACCTAGGCTTCCCAAGTTCATGAAGCATACTCCTTGTCCCAATAAAACCCCTTTAAGTTAAAGTGAATTCTTATTCAGCAAATTTCCAGCAAACAGTCTTTCATGAGATTTCACAACTACAGACCTTTATCAAGCTTGGAAAGTTGCCAGGCCGATATCTTCCAAATGCCCCACTGTAGCAGCAATTACTTGGCAAGAAGTCAGGAACAGATCTTCACTCTAATGAATTGAACTAATTGTCTCTTGCAAACACCATTTTCCTTTTGCTCCTCTTCATTCCCTAAGGGAGAAGCCATTCACTTTTACTCCTTTACTCCTGTGTTGACCCTTGTTCCTTAACTGTTCCCTTCTTCTGGCAGCTCTGTGCATGCGCACACTGGGAAGAGGCTCCAACTGTTCTTCTGCCCCGTTGATCTCTGACTCCGAAGGCAGATGATAACTGTCAGATGGCCCTGTCCCCATCTCTGCCTCTGATCCAGAGCACTCATCAGAGCCTTCCCCAGATTTGAGGACTGGCCCATGTTCCTACCCATCCTCCTCACCTCCGAGTCTGCCACCAGCTCTTCTGGCTGTTGGTGGGCCACACACTGGGGTGTCAAACTCACGTCATCATGGCAGCATCATGTGACATATCGGGACTTTTTCCCCCTTCACTAAACCAGGCATGGGTGCGGCCAGTGCATGATGCATCTGTCCCATGATCCCAGAGTTTGACAGCCCTGCCCTAATGCATCCCTCTCTGGTTGAATAAACAACCAGGCTTTTAGCACAAAGCACACATCATGAGAATCTATAGGACAACATGCAAGAATCTACAGATATGAATAAATGAGATAAACTTTAGAAACTAGAGAACTCCTGTGCACTTGAGTGTGTGAACCCAGTCTGATTTAGCTCACAGTAAATGTGCATAAGATTGCTGCACAGATTAGTTAATCAGAGTGATTAATCATCTAAAGCTTGAATTGCAAATTGCAATTGCCTCTCAATTTATTGACAATAAACAAAGACTCTGGGATGAGAAACACTTAAAGGGCCTTCCATCACAGCAGGCACTCAACTTGGCTGCTTAAATCCCATTAATTCCACTTGCTTCTGCACCCACCCAACATCTATTCTGCTAGCAGGAAAACATTTCTATAGGGGCATAATCACTTCTGCCTGTTCTGGATTCTTAAGCAACTCCTTTGGTGTCATAATACACATTTTGAAGTAAAGATTGCAATTTACATGGTACTAAAATTTTCTGATCTTTCTTAACTGCCAATGGACTTTTCTTGTGCCTGAGTTCTTTACTATTATTTGCTTTTCTCATAATGATATGTGCCATATAATTAATCATTTCACTGAAGATTGACCCAGTCAAGATGTCAAGCACAGGGCTATTAAAATATATTTACTGGGGGGAAAATGCTAAACTCAAAAATATATCCCACCTGGTTGCAGTTGTACAATCATGTTACTTACTGCTACTTATGGATGCAGGGTTAACAATAAATACCTACTCATAAAACATCCCTTTTTCTTATTACTATTTAAAAAGTATTGCCTTTACAATGGGCAAACAAATTATTCCTCTTCTTGGAAATTGAAATCTTTCTACTGTTAGTATAATAGGTTTAGCTCAAATCAAAAGAATTCATGTGATTTTTCTCATACACACACACACACACAAAGAAAAATGGCCACAATTACAGCTCAGTTCCTGGTGATTTCCTGAACACAACCTTGCAATTTTCTTGGCAAGACTGTAGAGATGTTTCGACATTACTTTGTTCTGAGATGTTTATTTGGACTTTCAAGTCTAGTCTATATCCCTGAATTTCCTAGTATTAACTAGGTTAAACTCTCATTAATGTCAAATAAGAGAGGCACTTGAAGACATATGTTTCCTTCACCTTTTAGAGATCTGTAAAAAAAAGTGGGGAGGATATATATCAGGTCCAGCTTCTCATGATGCCACTCCATGAAGCTATTTTGAAGCACTAGATTTTAATGAAACAGAATGGCAGAATATTTGACAGATAAATTGAAATGCTTCACACAGCTCATGGTAACTGTGCAATTATAAAGAGATGTAATCCACCAGGCTAATTTTAAAAGAAGTTGAACAAATATATGAAGAGTTGATGTCATATTAGGATCAGGATTCATCAAGATCAAAGGCAGGCAGGTTGGTTGGTTGGTAAAAGAGGAAATTAAGTTAGTAATTATTTCAGCTGTTGTATTAATGAAAAAAATGACTAGGCATGTTTCTTGTTTTTCTACATTATGTTCTATATCAGTGGTGGCTCACCTTTTTGGGCTCCTGTGCCAAAAATTGTGCATGCACCCAGAAGACAATGCGCCCCCCCACACTCCCTATGCATGCGTGTGCAACCCCCACCCCCACCATCCATCCCGCCACCCCGTTACCTGCACTAAGCTTCCCAGCTGAATTGTGGCTGCTTTGAGGCCTTTTTTGGTCTCCCAAAGGCTTGAGAAAGGCTTTTGCAGGCTGAAAACTAGCCCTGTTTCATCACTTCCAGTATTTTCAGAAAAACAGGAAGTAATGAAATGGGCCTAGTTTTTAGCCTGCAGAAGCCTTCCTCAAGCCTTTGGGAGGCCGAATAATGCCTCAAACCAGCCAAAAATCAGCTGGAAGGTGCGCGCATGCGCAGTGAGGTAAGTTTGCCTGCAGCTCGCGTGCCAGCACAAATAGCTCTGCATGCCACCTGTGGCATGTGTGCCATAGTTCTCCATCATGGTTCTATATCTTTAAAATAATTACTGACTATTTAGATGCAGCTCAGCAGAATGTTTGTTTTTATCCTGTATCTTCTACTTAATTGCGAACTAGGTATCTAACAGAATTGGTTTAAACTTATGGGGGTGTTTTATATCTTTTACAGTTACCGTATCCCATAATAGTCAAGGAACTACTGGTAAGCAAAAACATATAAACATATCATGAAACAATGGTATCAATTGAGATCTCTTTGTATTCTTTTTATTTGTGAGAGTTACTTATAGTTATTATAACTTATAATAAGACAGTTACTCTCCCTCTATAAAACTGGGAAAGAGGAGAGGCAGTTTTTATGTGAATCTAATTAACCACAAGATGATTTAAGCTGTGGAGCATCAAAACATCAGCAAAGAACATCTAGATCAGGGCTGTCAAACTCCTGGCCCACCGGCCGGATGCATCACACATTGGCTATGGCCATGCCAAGTTTAGCGGAGGGGAAAAAAGTCCTGATACATCACGTGATGATGCCATCATGACGTGAGTTTGATACTCCTGATCTATCCTACAACAAGAATTTGAAATCTATAAAGTAATCCTATTAATCTAAATAACAAAATGGACTAGATCCTTGCATCTGTAGCTATAATTTTTTGTAATATTTAATAGAGATAGTACTTTAACTGAATCTCAAGAAGCATAGGACAGCTAATTGAAGAACAACTATTATTGATATTCCTTATCAATGCAGCTATCCCATGTGCCTGTATAGTTAATTGGGGCATTACTTTCCACTAGGATGAAATAACATTTACATGTAAGTGCTGGGACTTAATTGATAATTCATATTTCTGCATAACTGAAAGTTTGTCCATAACCATGTGCAAATTTTCCAACAAAGCCCTTTCAGGACCTTGGAGAGCACATTCCAAAAGCTACACCTAAAATGCAGACTCAGCACCTATCTGAGGATTTTCGAAGATTGGCAAAGCCAATAAATCCTTTTCAGCTCCACCCCTTAAACCTTAAGATCCTTTAACCCTTTCCTAAGCATTAAATTCATGCATAGCTGGTCAGTCATATCATAAGGATATGAATTATCTTCAAGCCGAAAAGGCAAAAAAAGGCATGAGGAGGGCTTCCCCAGAATTGACATTATCATGCATTTATTATATGAAGAGTTCTTTACACTAATCTCTGATGCTGTTGAGATGACATCGAGCAGTTATCCTATGACAACTATTTCACTGTCTGGTACTCAGATACTACAAGAAACTAAACAGTTAGGATGATCAGTACAGTTGTGACACTATTAATCTCTCACATTTAGCTCCCCTTGTATAATACCCACTCTAGCTACTGCCCTATATAACGTCTATCTATAATGCATAGGATTTAAACTATCCTGAGTGGACAACATTGAATTTATAGTCCAGATTACAGTTTCCCTGCTCTCCATTCAGCATAGTTAAAATCCAGTGCATTGGAGAGCACCGAATTGGAAAGCACCAAATTGGGGGAATTACCTCATTCCAATTAATTCCAAATGATCCTAATGAATTTAAATGGGTAGTCATGAAAATGATTTACATTTCAAAATGGAAATAAGGTTATGAATTGATTCTTTTGACACTTATTTTGCTGCAACATTAGTTTATGCATCAGTATTTTTTAAAATTTTAAATATTTTAACTTAAAACCATACAGTACAAAGCAGATTATATACCTAAATGACTTGACAAGCATATTCTCATAGTGTGTGCGTATTTGTGTGTGTATATATACTATATATAAATTTTTAAAATTGTTAGAAAATAGTTCAATACAAGGTAGTACAGCAAATGTAGAATATTGCTATGTTAGGCAAAATGGTTTGTAAATTACATTCTCACAAAATACAGATGTCACGAAATCAATCAGTGTTAATTTGGGGTGTTTTTGTGAACCAGATGCAGCACTATACTCATAGTAATCTGGAGAATGTAATATGCCTCCAATTTCCTTCTTGACTTACTATATTCCTTCGGGTATTATCCCATGTCATTTCAGTGCTTTTAAAGTTGTAGCGACGTTTCAGCAGAATCTCATCTGCCATCATCAGGCTTTTGTATTGAGTTTGTATGTGGGTCATACTACACAGGCATCACATCAAGACTGCCTTCAAAACAGACAAAAAAATAGCAGCCATCCTTAGAAACCCCAAAGACAAAATTGACCTGGAAAACCAAGGCATATATGAAGTTCCCTGTGCATCATGCCCAGCCACATTGGACAGACCAATAGAAGAATAAGTACCCGCCTGGATGAACACAAAAATGCAGTAAAAAAGCTGGAACACACCTCCTCACTAGTCCAACACATTAAAACCACAGGTCACAACTTCAACTTCAAGGGCACTAAAACCCTAGCCACTATAGAAAACCCCAGCCACAGAATCATCAGAGAAGCCATAGAGATTGAAAAAAGACCTGACAGCATGAATAGAAGAGATGATTCCACCAGACTGTCAATCATTTGGAAGCCTGCACTCTCAAACAGAAAGATCTCCACACCACAAGCCAGGCAAACACCTGGGCACAAAAAGATTCCCTCTGATACCTCCAGCTCAAACACACCCCAACCAAGCACCCAGATGAAACCTAGCTTCCTAATAGATAATAGCCATCCTTTCACATGAAGCCAAGCTGCACTGAAAGCCCCCAATACAGGAACACAGTGTTGCCAGGCAATAAAAAGCCACTAAACAGACAGAAGAAACCAGAAACAACAATCAAACAAACTCCAAGTCCAATAAACACAGACCAAGACTCCCAACCAATCAAAAAAACATCCTGGCACAGCAGTAGGCTAGCCTCAAATTTAAAACCAATGACTGTGATAGCCTGACCCACATACAAACTCTATACAGAAGCCTGATGATGACAGATGAGATTCTGCTGAAACGTTGCTACAATTTTAAAAGCACTACAATGACGTGGGATAATACCCGAAGGAAGCTGAACAGCATGTATATGTATATGTGTATGTGTATGTGTATGTGTATGTGTATGTGTATGTGTATGTGTATGTGTATGTGTATGTGTATGTGTATATGTATATATATATATGTGCTGTTCAGCTTCCTTTGGGTATTATCCCACGTCATTGTAGTTCTGTTAAAGTTGTAGCAACGTTTCAGCAGAATCTCATCTGCCATCTTCAGGCTTCTGTATGGATATGGGTCTTACAGCTCCTGGTTTTAAATTTGAGGCTGGTTCATTCTGATTGGCTGGGAGTCTGGACCTGTTTCATTGGACTTGGAGTTTGATTGATTGGTGTTCCTGGTTTCTTCTGTCTGTTTTGTGGCTTTGATTGGCTGGCAACAGTCTGTTCTTGTGTTGGAGGCTTTTAGTGCAGCTTGGCTCCGTGTGAAGGGACGGCTGCTCTTCATTAGCAAGCTGGGTTTCACCTGGGTGCCTGGTGGGGGGGTTAGGTTGGAGCTATCAGAGGGAGTCTGTTTTTGCCCAGGTGTTTGCCTGGCTTGTGGCATGGAGATCTTTCTATTTGAGAGTGCAGGCTTCCAAATGATTGACAGTCTGGTGGAATCATCTCTTCTATTCATGCTGTCAGGTCTTTTTTCAATCTCTATGGCTTCTCTGATGATTCTGTGGCTGGGGTTTTCTATAGTGGCCAGGGTTTTAGTGCCATTGAAGTTGATGTTGTGACCTGTGGTTTTCATGTGTTGGACTAGTGAGGAGGTGTGTTCCAGCTTTTTTACTGCATTTTTGTGTTCCTCTAGGCGGGTACTTATTCTTCTATTGGTCTGTCCAATGTATGTGGCCGGGCATGATGTACAGGGAATTTCGTATATGCCTTGGTTTTCCAGGTCAATTTTGTCTTTGGGGTTCCTCAGGATGGCTGCTATTTTTTTGTCTGTTTTGAAGGCAGTCTTG
>BLBF01000026.1:22539636-22562676 GCA_015471245.1 Laticauda colubrina
TTTAGTTTAGTTTAGTTTAGTTTAGTTTAGTTTAGTTTAGTTTAGTTCAGTTCAGTTCAGTTCAGTTCAGTTCAGTTCAGTTCAGTTCAGTTTAGTTTAGTTTAGTTTAGTTTATTGTCATTGCACCTTGTACAACAAAATCAAACACCATCTTCAGTGCACATGACCATGAAAATAAATATAAACACATATTCTTCATGCTCCACACATTGACCCGAATAACCTCCACATTGCACCTACACTGCACTATACAGCAGAATTCAACAGAGCTCCTGCCCTGGGATAGAAGCTATTTTTCAGCCTATTTGTCCTTGTTTTTATTATTCTGTACCATCTGCCACATGGTAATAGTTCAAAAAAAGGGTTCCCAGATGAGATGGATCTTTGAGAATGTTTTGAACTTTCTTAAGGCAGCGGGAACTATAAAGCTCATCCCAAGAGGGAAGAGGGCAACCAATGATCTTCTTAAACATCTGGGGTGCTTTCTTATCTGCCCCTGTGCAATTGGCAAACCATACAGAGGTGCACAAAGTGAAGATGCTCTCTGTGGTGCAGCGGTAGAAGGTCACCAGCAGTTTTTCATTCAGCTGTTGTTTTCTGAGAAGACTCAGGTAGTATAATTTCTGCTGGATCCTTTTGACCAGTGCTGCAATGTGAGCACCCCACTTCAGGTCCTCTTTTATGGTAACACCCAGAAACTTAAAACTGGCCATTTGCTCCATTTGGTCTCCATTGATAAGCAAGGGCTGGATGTCTGAACTTCCTTCTATAGTCCATTATAAGCTCCTTGGTCTTATTGGTGTTGAGGACCAAGTTATTGTCTCCACACCATGAAAGCAACTGGTCCACCTCATCTCAGTTGGCAGACTCATCCCCCTGGAGATGAGTCCCACCACTGATGTATCATCTGCAAATTTAGCAATAGTATTACTATTATGAGTGGGAATGCAGTCATGCACATGTCCTGTGGCAATGATGTTATGAAAATGATCAGACCCCAAATTTGTTGTTAATTATTCCCTTTTATACAAAGATTAGATCACAGCTAAAATCCTTAAACTCTGCTCTCCCACAGTCTTATATTTTGGGCATGTGGACCATGTTTTTATAGAACAGAATAATAGAGTTGGAAGGGACCTTGGAGGTCTTCTAGTCCAGCCCCTTGCTTCGGCAGGAAATCATAGCTGTCTCCAAAAAGAGCAAAAACATAATTTGGACATGATAACTTACATTGTTTAGTCTGATGAAGTGATGCAAGAATAAATGGGATTTATAATACTAGACACATATTTTATATTTGTTTTCTTGACCTCATTTAATAGAGAACACCTATGTCTACAAGGCATTTTTATAATAAATCCACACAGTTAATGGGTGCCCTCATGGAATAAAGGAAAAGGGAAATACAATAGTACTAACCCTGAAATAAGGATAAACTTTCTGACAGCAAGAACAATCAACCAATGGAACAGAAATTGTCCTCTGAGGTTTTGGGAGCAGCATCACTTGAAACTTTCAAGAAGATAGTGGACTGCCATTTGCCAGAAATGGTGTAGGGTCTCCTGCTTGGGCAGCAGGTTGGACTAGATGACCTACAAGATCCCTTCCAACTCTGATTATCTGTTATCTGTAGTAGGCTGGAGGTGGTGCGAAGAGAAAGTCAAGATGGCCCCAGCACCTGATCAAAGCCCTGATGTTTTTATATACAGCAAAAGGCCATTTTTATGTACAGCAAAAGGCCATCTCTGCTAGGGTTAGAATAAGATCCATCTGGTTAAAATGGGCAAATGGAAAGGCAGGATGTCTTTCAGAAAGAAGAAATAGATGAAGTAAACTGTATCTGTTCATAATCAGGCATTCAAAGCATGTGACAAGCAATTTTTAGAGACATTTTTCAGAAAAACTCATTGGATTCAGTGAAATTTACTAGGCTGATGCCTAACTTTTATTAACTTCCATCTGGAATTTTACCATGCAGAGGGACTGGGGATAAGCAGTGGGAATATGAACTGTCTTGAGTACTCCTACCCCACTCCTTTGCTCAGAACTGCAGCCTCCTAAGGCTGTTTTGCACTAAAGAGAACAGTAATTCAAAGGAGCAATAAAAGTATCCATGTTTGAAGGGAAGGAAATAATTTGTTCTGCAGTAGAGCAAAAAGAGTGCATATTAAAATAATGAAGCTAGAGAAGTTTCATGTATTGATACAACAGCACAAAAAGGCACTGTCAGTACTGTAAGATGGAAGCCCAGAATAGTAAATTTAAAACTTGCTTTCAAGTATGCTTAATTTAAAATAATATATTGCCTTTTTCAAAAAAATATGATCATTTTATCTAAGAAGCATTAAACTTATTGTGCATTTTCTGTCTTACCCTTCCAAAGATGCCATTTCAATGAGCACAATTGCAACTACTACCATTAAAGGTAATGTCTTAGCTTTATGAATTATTTACTATACTTCTAATATTTTATTTCTGTCTTAATTCATATCTAAACATTTTCTGGACAGTATGGTACAGCAGAAACCTACTTAAAAAAGAAACTTCTGTTGTTGAGTTACAAATAAGTTAGAATAGCATGCTATAAATTAACACCCAACCCCAATGCATCGTATCGCACTCATGTCAGAAGCACTGAGACACTTCCAGGTTGAAAGGATTGTCCAGGTGATGCCCATTTGGGGGCTCCTTTCATGTCCCCAGCAGACAGGAACTCACCCAATCCCACAGCAGTACTCAGATCTCAAACACAGGATTGTTAATTTCCAACCCAACATCCTAACCACATTCCTTTAGTTCCATGCATGATTCCTCAAAATTAATTTTGATTTTGTGAATTGGATTTATTCTTCGCAAAACATCCAGCGGGAGGGTACATAACTTTTTCAACTGAGAATTCAATTTCTCCTTCAAGTGGCAGATTGAGCACTCCCTAAAATACCAAAACAAAAAATACATTTACATTGATTTAACCCATAAATGCAATTAAATTCAGTTAATATGATTACTTCTACAAATATAACAATTTCTCCCTCGCATTAATTACATTATCTTGGGAAGTGCTTTGGGGGACAGAGACAGTGATAGATAAATAGCCCTATGCTGCTATTTTTTATTTTTATTTATTTATTTTGATTTGTCAATCGCCTACAAGATAATAGGCATAAATATCTACATAGTTATGAATACATGAAATGGGTACATATAAGAAAAATAAAAGAAACAATAGGACAGGGATGGGAGGCACGTTGGTGCACTTATGTACGCCCCCTACAGACATCTTAGGAAAGGGGTGAGGTCCATTGTAGACAGTCTAAGGTTAAAGTTTTTGGGGCTTGGGGAAGAAACTACAGAGTCAGGTAGAGTATTCCAGACATTGACCACTCTGTTGTGGAAGTCATATTTCCTGCAGTCAAGTTTGGTGCGGTTAAGCTTGAGTTTGTATCTATTGTGTGCTCTTGTGTAGTTATGATTGAAGCTGAAGTATTCATTGACAGGAAGGACATTGCAATGGATGATTTTATACACTATACTTAGATCGGACCGAAGACGGCATAATTCAAGGTTTTCTAGGTCTAGAATTTCAAGTCTGGTGGCATAAGGTATTCTACAATGAGTAGAGGAGTGGAGAACTCTTCTTGTGAAATATTTCTGGACTTTCTCAACTGTGCAAATATCAGATATGTAATGTGGGTTCCAGACTGATGAGCTGTATTCAAGTATTGGTCTAGCAAATGTTTTGTATGCTCTAGTTAGTGGTGTAATATTACCAGAGAAAAAACTACGTAAGATTAGGTTAAAAAACTCTTAATGCCTTTTTGGCTATGTAGTTACAGTGGGCTCTAGCACTTAGATCATTAGAGATGAGTATTCCAAGGTCCTTGACAGAGCTTGGATCATCAACAAGGTCTTGACTATTCAGTTTGTATTTTATTTTCTGATATATATATTTTTTGTCAGTATGTAAGACAGAGCATTTATTTGTTGAGATTTGAAGTTGCCATTTGTTTGACCATTCTGATACATAGTCAAGATCTTTTTGAAGGGTAGCAATATTGTCTGTGGTATTGAACAGCTTTACATCATCAGCGAAGATAACGCAGTTGCTCTTGATATGATCACAGAGGTCATTTATGTAGAGTGTGAAGAGAGCTGGTCCCAGAACACTGTCTTGGGGGACACCACTGTTGACAGGGACAGGATTTGATAGGGCGCTCCCTTTTTTGATCATTTGTCTGTTTGACAGGAATGCTTCTGTCCGGTTATGCAGGTGTCCCAAGATACCATAAGATTTTAGTTTTAGGAGTAGTTTGTCATGTACCACTGAATCAAAGGCTTTATAAAAGTCTATGTAGATTGCGTCTATTACTTTGCTCTGATGTGTGTGTGTGTGTGTGTGTGTGTGTGTAGATGAGATAGCAGTCATAAACTGCTAGCAGCAATTGCTTCAGCATATGTAATGCCAACATGATCAAAAAAATAAATGATTTGGTGCTAGAAGTATCAAAGAACTGTCCTCATCATGCTGGATGGGGAAGAGAGAGAAAGATCTCCAGGAGTATTTATCCTTTTCTTAAACTGAGTTACAGGCAGCACCCTGTTTGTTTTCCCCCTTGGGATTTCTTGGGAGCCTCTGACAAGAATCTCATCTGATAGCACAAGATAATACAGTTTTATATTCATCTAAAGATAGATGTGTCTATTTTGTTTTCCACAACATTTTCATTTTCAAGTACAACTTTTCTACTTTGGTCCATAAGGTGATATTGCATCCAACAATAATTGCTTTTGTTTGGTTTGTAAGTGCCTTTTAACTCTCTGAAAAACCTTTGTAGACTTCTCTTACATATCAAACCTTTTTATGGAATCTACTAAACAATGAGAAGCTATTTTCTTAATGGATAATTTATATTATTTTCTTTCTCAGGTGCATACTGTTATATGCATTTATCCCAATTTTTGTAGCATTGTTTAAGTTGGGGTGTTTATTTGGTTGTAATTGTAAAGAATAATAAAGTTACAATTCATGTATTACTTTGTGAAGTAAGAATGATGTGGCATTTTTTTAAAAAAATAGATCAAATTATTTTTCTTCTATATTTTACTGTAACTGACAGGATAGAAATAAAATACCATATTTATTAGCTATGATTGTTTTTGTACCACACTTTATGATATCATATTTCAGCATTTAACATAAGTCAAAAACAAGAAAATACCAGATATTATTTTCAAACTGCCAAAACCTGCACAATCAAAGCTCTGTTCACATATTTGGGGAATACATCTATTAAATAAAAAGGCTTGCATTGTAAATTAAGAAAATCCACAATATAGATGTCTAAGTGCCTTTTTAAAAAATGTGTGCTACCTTTTATGTAAATTTTAGAAAAGTTAGTCATGTGTTTTTCTAAAGAAAGACATTCCATTATGGCTCTGAGGATAAAAATAGTTTACTGAGAAACATTTCTATTTTGTAGTTCATCCCTTTCATTTAATTCTTATTTTCTTTATATCTATAATTTTCAAACTTTCTGGTGCTCAGATTCATTTCAAGGATCTCAAAAATATTAACTCAACTGATTCATAAAATGGCAGAAAGTTCAAGTGAGCACAGAGCAATTACAGCTGAAAAATCATTAGCATCATCTTTTTCACAGTGAGAAAAAAGCTTCACCTTTTTGTCATACAAAAAAAAACCTTTTGTATTCCCTTGTTATTCTACTACATTTTCTATTTTCTTCCTACAAGCCTCTTCGCAAAATCCAAAAGGAGTGATGAGGTTTTGGAAGTCACCTAATATTATGAGAGAAGTCCATCAGTCCTTTAGACTGAGTTAGATAAAGTTGTATTTTCCTTTTTTTAAAAAAAAAAACTGTTATTAAAAAAAACAGGATAACAGAAAGGGAAACTATGTTTGCAATTATTTCCTTTGAGTGTTATTTAGTCTTCTTAAAGTGATTCATTATGCGTTCTTGCCTACAAGTGCAAAAGGATAATCCCTAGGAAATTCCTGATTCTAATGAAAGCAAACAGTTTTGCATTTATGAATATGATACAGCAATACTTGCAAATTCCTTTTTGCAATACAGTACTTCTGAAATGGAAAAAGATAATAATACCATGATTCCTGATTTCTGCAGTGTTAGAGAAATTGGAAGCTATTACATGGCCATTGACAGAGTAATTGACATAGGTTTGAAAGCTCTGACGTCAAAACATTTTGATGGGCAACTAAATCCACATTTTTATTAAAGTAAACCAGTATGATGATGTTCACATGATTGTTTTGGACATGTTTCAAGTATCCCTGGTAAGTATTTACCAATGTTCCATAAGTAGACAACTGCTAAAAAGCAGGACAGCTGAATGTCTAGCTCTCTTCTTTTTGCAATATTAAAAAAAAGAGTTAAATATTGGGTTAATGATCTATTCTTTATTTATTTAACTTATTCTAAAATAAGTCCAGGCTGTTTGGAGTTAAATTTCTCATTCTAATGTTGTTGGGAGTCAATGGATGCATTCAACAAGCTAATTCCCTCCTTCGTCTACTTAAACATGCTGTGCATACACTACTTATGTGTTGGAGCCTGAAATATTTATTTTAGAGAACCAAAATGAGGACTCTAGTGGATTTTGCTAGGAGGTATTCTGGGCTAACAATAAAGATATGGTCTTATATGGATGGCACTCTGCTTAAATCAACCTCAGTTTTAAGATGTTGCTTGCCTTACAATGCTATTTGCCTAGAACACAGCTGTCAAACTTTTGGCGTCATGTTGTCATCATGTGATGTATCATGACTTTTTCCCTCTTTGCTAAAACGGATGGGTGTGACCAACAGTTGACACATCTTGCCCGTGGACCACGAGTTTAATACCCCTGGTCTAGAACATCCACTCATTGGCCTTCTTCATTACAGACCAAAGATCTCAGACTCCTCACATCTGGGCAAATGTGACAGACAGATTAGAAAATATCACTAAAGACAGACCTAAAAGTAAGTGAAGACTGATTTACATGTCAATACATCTTTTTTATAAAAAAAAAACTTGCAATATAGTTGCAAAACTTGCAAGTTTTTGCAAAACTTGCAAAAACATCTATATTAATATCCAGTTATTTAGTGGTTATCCCGATTTTTACAGTCCAGTCTTACAGCATTAAATCCAACACATGTAATATTTCTAGTTGCAGAAAGATGCTGTGGAGATGTCTTTTCCATACAAGAAATCATCCTTGCTCCAGAAATTTTAAAAAGTATAGGAAAAAAAATCACAAAACAAATGCATTCTATGAAGAATGATTTAACAGCATTTCTATTCATTCAATTTATAATAGCTATTGCCTTGTTATATTTACAAAGAAAGCTCCATAGCTCTGATATAAGGCCACTGTCCTTCCCTTTACTGGGAAGATAATCTTGATGGGATAATTTATACATAAATAATCCACAAAATTTTACTTCATTGGGAAGATATACCGCAGAGTGAAGAAATAGTCAAGAAGATATTAGATTTTGCACAAATGGATAGATTGACATTGAAAATTAAATAGAAAGAGGATGTAGAATATTATCAAACATAGAAATTATTTTACCAATGGTTGGGAAAAAGGGGTAGAGATTAAGAATGTAATCTTTATTGTTAAGCGAATTAAATACCTAGACAAACATGATGTTTTTTAAGCACTAAGAAATGTGTTGAATAGAAAATCAATAAAATAAAATAAAAATGTTACTTCACTAGAGGAGACAATAAGCAAAATCTAAAGTTTAACATGTATATTTATTTACAAACACATTCATCTATTTTTATGAATTATTTTTTTAAAAATAAAAAAAACTAAAAACAAATTCTAAAATTATAGTAGCAGCTAAGCAGAAAATATGAGGGTGATATTGCAGGCATGCAAACTGGTCCTTGGTTCAACTAATCTAAGGGGAAGCTTTTCCAAATAAAAAGGGAAAAAATGTCCAGAAATTATTTATATTGCTGTAACTCATCTCAAGATGAATACATTGATTATGGGATTGCATAATGCTTTTAGATAGTTTTAATTTTTCTGAAAATATTCTAACAGTCTTCATTCATGAAGACATTCTGAAAACATCACTGCATTATCTGTTTCAGTAAAAATGTTAAAAGGTCATTGTGATATCTACTAAAACCTTAAGCTGGAGAACTTATATATTTTGAACTTCACTTCCCATAGTTGTAAGCCAACATCAATGACAATCAATGTTCAACATTCTGAAGAACATCAATTCAAAGAAAAAAGCCTTAAATATTTCACAGGCACTTGGCCCCTTTGGGAGCATAGCAACTAATATTCAGATTCTGGGCAAAGTGATTGAATTTTATAGTGATTCAAGGTAGTAAGACAATTTAAAAGGTTGGGACCATACCTGAATACCCATCCTGTAGTGAGCAAATGTTATCTGAAGCACAGAAAGGGATAAGAAAGAATGGAATAGAATAGAATAGAAATAGAATAGAATAGAATAGAATAGAATAGAATAGAATAGAATAGAATAGAATAGAATAGAATAGAATACTTTATTGGCCAGGTGTGATTGGACGCACAAGGAATTTGTCTTGGTGTAAATAATCTCAGTATATATAAAGAAAAGGTACATTTGTTAAGAATCAAGAATCATAATGTACAACACTTAATGATAGTCATAGGGTACAAAACCAGAACAATTAAAGGTGTGAGATAAGAAAAGTCATTATATATAAACCTAGTTTAGCATTCACTATACTTCTTGATACATTTTTATCTTGCAAAAGCATCTTTGCTATCACCAAATCCATATTGATTTTATTCATTTTTATTTATTAAATTTACATGCTGAATCACCTATAAGGCAACTTTTTATACTGTTTCGTATGCTGCCATTATCATTATTATTTCTCAATTGTTTTCTTTTGTTCTGCTTTAGGATCTCATTAACTCAACCCAATCATAGCTTTCTATTTTCTCCTCCCTCTCAATCTGTTTATTCTTCCTTCATTTATTTGTTTTGCTGGAACCCAAGGATGTTGAGAAAAGAGCTTGATTTACATATTTGCAAACTGATTAATCCTTTGACAAATATATTTTGAGATCAGCAGATAACACACTGTCATTTATCTTATCAAGTAACAGCAGGCACAACCACATCAACAACAAAGATTCCTGTGACTTCAGCATTGAACTTGGATCCAGCAATTTTAGGTGAGACTCTTTTTTTTCTCTTAATCTCAATCACATCTCAAAAACAGACCTATTAAACAATTATATGACTACTGCATTTGCCTCTTCTGTTTTAGCTTATTACAATTTCAACTCCTTTCAATTGACTTGGGCATAGGTATTCTCATTGTTTTTCTTACTGTAGTCGATCAAAAGGGAAACCAGGATGGCTGTGGGAATTCTTCACAGAAAAATCATATTATTGTTATTGCATTCTGCCTCCTGAAGGAGCTGAAAATAGTGCACATAAAAAGAACAACATGTAGGGAAAGCTAGCAGAAGGCTTTGTTATAGCAGCAGTACTTGTGGGAAATAATGGGAGCTGTGGTCAAATATATCTGAAAGTACCAGGCTGGGGAAAACTTTATTAAAGTGGGTGTCAATATTTTTCAGAGAATAGTTGCCATCTTATGTGGTAGTATGGCTGCCCCCACTCCTTTTTATTTTAAAAGTAAATATTATCTTTCAGTAAGGCAAGGCCTGGAAGTTTCAGAGAAGTTATCTTGAGGGATCAACTCCATCCTCTCGGTACATGGCTCTTAATTCAAGAATGGGCAACCTTTCTTCTACTAAGAGCCCTTTGAAATCACAGTTTGATGGGGCAGACCTAAAAGGGGGGTTCTGCTCTCCATTCTCTTTACTTTTTTCTAACTTTAGTATATATCTTTTTTTCCACTCTTTTTTTCTCTTTCTCTTGGTTTATCTATCCTATATAAAAAAAATTGGGTGAACAGTTTGCTTTTGACAGAGCTCTAAATTGATTGATTGTGAAAGGTATTTGAAAATAGATGGTTCTATTAATTGCATTAATACAGAGTAGAGAGCAAAATTGTTGATCTGAATGTTCTTCATAAGAAAACTACTAACAGCTGAAGGGCTAGCATTTTTGAAAGAAGGCTTATGCTGAAGACATTGTTAGCCATCTACAATCTTAAGCCTATGGACTATCTATAATTTATTTTATCTAACAATTCCAAGACTTTTTGTAATGACTCACCTCAGTCTCCTGAATATTTAAAGTAATTGCCACAAGATGGCTCTAAACTGCTGAGTTTTATGGAAGTGATAGCATCTATTAATGTCATAGAGTGTATACCTGTAAACTGTAAAATATACTTTAAAATGTGAGAAAATTGATGCAGTGAAGATAATCAATCGAAGTTAATCGATTAATGCAGTAATTAATCAACCCTTAATTGTTTCATAGGAACTTCCCAGTTTCTGCTTTTTGCAAGTATGATAAAATTTGTTATGTTGGTTAGTTTTAAAATAGGATTATCCTGCTATTCTACACCACACTGGCTTCATGTAAGGGACATGATAATGTATGGATGGGCACTCTGCTGAATTCTTCCATTCGAAAGAAACACAAAGTTACATTTGGTTTTACTTGTGATTGACATACATTCACTGGGCTTCTTCATTACAGTTCAGAGTTCTCAGAGCCCTGATAACCAGACAAATACAACAGTCAGACTAGAAAAAGAATTTGAAGCTGGACCTAAAAGTAAGTAAAGAAAAACTTACATATCAATATCTATCCCTGCCATGTTTTCTTACAGGCATTCCCCAAGGACATCATAAAGTTACCATATCTGGTTTTCAAAAGTATGAATGACCACTAGATATACAGAAAATTTTAAGTAGGATTTTTTTTTTTTGCAGCCCAGATATGATAACCATAGCATTCCAGATTTAGGCTGATGGGTCTGGACATGTCCATTGTACTATCACTTTTCTTTTTTAAAATGAAAAATAATCTATTAAAAGTAAAGTTGTGTGAGTTATGTTGACAGACATGCTGATGCTCACGTGCTTCATTAGAAACACAAGTAAAATAGCATTTTTGTGAATAGGTTTCTGATAAGGGTGCTTTCTTTTCCTCTAGAGCAGGGTGTCAAACTCACGGTGTTGTGGTGGTGTCATGTGATGTATCAGGACTTTTTTCTCCTTCACTAAATCGGGTGTGGGTGTGGCCAGTGCATGATAAATCCAGCCCACGGGCCGCAAGTTTAACAGCCTTGCTCTAGAGCATCATTCATTAGATTGTTATGCAGAAAGAAAGGAGCAGGGAACAATAATTGATAGCCAATCATGGTTTATCTGGTCAAAGAAAATAAGATAGAGAAGGCATAGTTTAAGATTTTTTTCTATACCTCTATCTATTAAACTATTAAAGTAAAGGTAAAGGTTCCCCTTGCACATATGTGCTAGTTGTTTCTGGCTCTAGGAGGTGGTGCTCATCCCTGTTACAAAGCTGATGAG
Source organism: Laticauda colubrina (assembly GCA_015471245.1). Taxonomy (NCBI): domain Eukaryota; kingdom Metazoa; phylum Chordata; class Lepidosauria; order Squamata; family Elapidae; genus Laticauda; species Laticauda colubrina. The sequence continues at coordinate 22,551,139 of BLBF01000026.1, forward strand.
CTGAAGACGTCTCCATGGTCATGTGGCTGGCATGACTAAATGCCAAAGGTGCACAGAATGCTGTTACCTTCCCACCAAAGTGGTCCCTATTTTTCGACTTGCATTTTTACATGCTTTCAAACTGCTAGGTTGGCAGAAGCTGGGACAAGTAATGAGAGCTCCCTCCATTATGCGGCACTAGGGATTTGAACCAATGAACTGCCAACCTTTCTGATCGACAACTCAGCATCTTAGTCACTGAGCCACCATGTACCTTATTAAGCTATTAGTTTCTTGTAAAAATGAAGCAATTTGAAAGCAACTATAACAAAAATAATTATCTCTCTTTTGCATGTATAATGTCAACATGTATAATATCCCAAATTAACTGATTTTGGACAATATTACTGTCTTCATTTTTCAGATATGAGTGTGGAATGCTTCCCAAATCCATATTAAAGTAGCTATCCTTTTAATGATTAAGGGCCTGGAGACAAAAACATATGAAGAACGGTTGCAGGAATTGGGTATGGTCAAACTAGAGAAAAGAAGGACAAAGGGTGACATGATAGCAGTATTTCAGTATTTGAGGGGCTGCCACAAAGAAGAAAGAGGTCAATCTATTCCCCAAAGCACCAGAACAAGAAATAATGGATGGAAACAAATCAAGGATAGAAGCAACCTGGAATTAAGAAGAAACTTCTTAACAGTAAAACAATTAACTAGTAGAACAGCTTGCCTTCAGAACAGCAGTGGGATCCTTCCTGTTCCACTACTGCTTTGGTGATCACATACGTGTACCTAATGCACACATGCAGCTTTCCCCACACCAGCTTAGACCTGCAGCACCAATCAGCTGAGAGGATAAAGAAAACTACAGGGGTGGATGGGAGGGTCGATCCTGCACTTCTTTCTCCTCTCAGCTGATCATTGGAGGCTTTTTTTCCTCCTTTCAGTTGATCATGGGAGGCTTTTTTTACTACCAGATTGAGTGAACTGGGGTGAACCAATAGCACTGCTTCAGGCTTCATCATAGGGAGTTTTAACAAAAGACTGGACAGCCAGATCCAGTCTGGGTTCTCTTGCTTGAGCAGGGAGTTGGACTACAAGACCTCCAAAGTTCCTTCCAGCTCTATTCCCATTGATTGATCATTCTGCAATTTTCATATTACAATGGATGTATGGCTGAAACATTAAGGCTTCTGTGGCAAATTCATAATATTTTCTGCTATATTCAATTGTGCACACAGACCCTAGCAACAGGGAGAGCTGCAAAATTATTTCCATATGGTTCAGAAAGGGGACATGTAGTGTACAGTAAAGAAACATTAAGAAAGCCAAGAAAGCTACCATTAATTCAACTGCTAGTTGATCACTGAAAGCAAAACAAAAAACAAAAACCCTACAGGGCCAATATACATGACTATATGTCTTTCAATTTCTTTTCTCCTAGACAATTCAGGATTAACTAATAAGGAAAAACAAGATGATGCTTCTTACATTGGTAAGTAAATATGGTCCATGGTCTCTCAAATTTTAGCAAACAAATATTTTACAAAAATTGTTGCTTGAAATGAAATTGTTGCCCTTGCTGGACAGTGAACCTTGCAGCAAATGTGTACCTGCCCACTTCCCTGGCTAACTACCAGTGAGTGTCTTTAGACTTTCCAAAAGAGAAATAGAATGAAATTGACATAAAATTAACAATTTTCACTTCTGAACTTTTGCCTTGAGAATACATCAGATAAATGACAAGTTGGATCATGCCAACCTTTGCAGAGAGCAAGCATTAGAATATGTTTGCCCAAGAGCTATAAAGTTATCATTCAGGGTGAAAGCATCTGGTTAAAATTTTATTGAAAAGGTACCTCATGCAATACAATAAACACAACACAATTTTTAAAAAATCTATAAAAGAAAATAGACAGCTATGTAGTTGTGTTTCATATTCACTTTGGTACCGTCAAACTGAAATTTTTCATCAACATATTGCAATGCACTGTGGGAAGAAACCCACTGAGGTTGATGAGGGGGGAGTTGGTACATCCCAACAACTCTCTGCCTAACTAGCTTCTTTGATTGATGAAGATGCTTGGATGAGCAGTGATACATCTCAAATTAATAAGAAAAATAAGCCCAGTTGCCATGACACAACCTTCAGACAACCTTACCTGGATGATTGAGTATTTTCATCTTCATACTTCAGTAGCATCAGACCCTCATTAAAACATCTATTCAATTAGCCAATCTGGTCCAGCTATTTGTTCCTACAGTGGCCAACTAACTGCCCAAGGAAGACTGCTACTTTCCTAGCAGATGACCTTTGAGATAGTCACACTGCCATTGAGTCTAATAGCCATTGATCCCCATGACTTCCATTAACTGGTCCACCCTTTGGGGACTCTGCTTCCAGTATTGTGGGAAGATTGAAATAGCTCCCCTTTGTCCCTTTTATTCCCACTACATATATCACAATTTTTATCTGAAGAAAGCTGCTTGAAACCTTTCATCATCATAGTTGCTTTCTACAAACCTTCTCTAACTCTACAATGTCCTTTTTGAAGAGCAGCAACCAGAATAAAGAAAACGGACTTGAAAAGCATGAATTACCATAATTCTCTTTTTAAAAGGAAAACGTAGGGGAAACAAAAAAGAAAAAAAAACCTCCAAGTTCTTCCATAATAATTAAAAAGCTCAAATAGGAATTACAGGTTTGCACTTTGCAGCAATTTTTCTTAAGCTAGAATATCACCTGAAAAATATAGACTAAAATAAGACCAAAAAATAAGACTAAAACAGCATATGAAAAGGAATTCTTACTTGATATAAAATGTACATATACTGAATTGCATGGGTAAACATACATAAATACATCTTATAATTTAAAAACAGGTAGTATATAACAGCATAATGAAGGGTATGACATCTTGGATAGACAAATTCTATGTAAAAGAAGATGTAAAGACTTTGATAATAAAGAGCAAAGTCAGAGAGATGGGAAAGGTTTCAAGGAAAACAAGGATAATAGCTCTATGGTCCTAATAGCTTGGTACCCCAAAGCATATCAGCTGCTAGAAAGTACTGGGGCACTTAAAATCCATACAGGTAGTCCTCAACTTACAACAATTCATTTACTGACCATTCAAAGTTACAACAACCCTAAAAATGTGACTTATGACTGGTTTTCACAGTTTTGACCTTTGCACTTGCCCCATGATCATAGGATCAGAATTCAGAGGCTTGGCAACTGGTTCATATTTATGACCATTGTTGCATCCCAAGGTTGTGTGATCACCTTCTCACAAGCAAAGTCAATGGGAAGGCCAGATTCACTTAACAACCGTGTTACTAATTTATCAACTACAGTGATTCACTTAACAACTGCGGCAAGAAAGGTAGTAAATTGGGGCCAAACTCACTTAACAAATTTCTCATTTAACAACAAAAATTTTGGGGCTCAATTGTGGTTGTAAGTCGAGGAATACCTTTATTCAACAATGGGGTGAGGGAGAGAGAGCGGGGAGGAAGGGAGAGGGAGAAACCATGTATAGCGAGGTGTCAAACTCATGTTCTCACAGCATTATCACATGACATAGTGTGGCTTTTTCCCCCTTAGCTAAACGGGGCATGGGCATGACCAGCATGTGATGCATTTGGCCCACAGGCCGCGAGTTTGACAGCCTTGGTGTACAGTATCCACTCTCTTAAACATATTTGCAGAAACTAGTATTATGATGACAAAGAGATATACACTCCTATCTGTAATTTGTTCTTCTGATTCATACAGATGGGGGGAAACTACCTTGATCTTAAATTCTGGGTCAAGATAGTGCTATTTACTGCAGAGACTTTTGAGAGGGACTGGAAAACAGATCCCTCCCTTTCATTAAGGCTCTTTGCCTGCCACCTCGTGGTTATGCTGAAATATAGAAAGGAAAGCCTAACAAATTGATTTTTTTAAGTCAGTGCTGACTCCTGGAGACTGCATGGACAATCCCTTCCAGTTTCCTCAGCAAGATTTCAGAAGTGGTTTGCATTGCTTCCTTCCTAGGGCTGAGAGAAAATGACTAACTCAAAGTCATCCATCTGGCTTTGTCCTTATGGTAGTATCAGAACTAAGTGCTTCAAGAATTCTCAAAGAAGGTATCAAAGGTAGTTGGGAAAGATTGTCATTTTTTATACATATATTCTTAAGATGTGCAGGTGTCATAAAGTGTATGAAATAAATAAATACTTTTGTTACATACAGGTATAATTTTGCCAGTTGTCATTGCCCTAATTGTAATAAGTGTCATCGTATTCCTTTTAATGGCTTTGTACCGAATGTGCTTGAAGACAACGCCAGGTGTGTATGTATTCTGTAAAAATTAAAATGCATGTGACATAATGAAACATACAGATATAGGATGAGGGTATCTGGTTTTGCATTGCAGTGTTGAAAAAGTATTTTAGATGTCAACTGAAAACAAATCCAAAAGTTTTAGTGGCTGCTTTAAAAAAAAATAGTTTTCTGATTTTGTGAAATATAATTCTTTCTACTTGGTTCTATTTTGGTGGGATCCCATTACAAGTAGGCAGGCAGTTCTGCATACGGACCAAAGTCAAATTCCTTGTGTGTCCAATCACACTTGGCCAATAAAGAATTCTTTTCTATGTTCTGCTTTTAAGATACAATTCATTCATGGAACAGATTCAGAGATGGTAAGAAGAATGATCAAGGAAACAAACTTAAAACTATAGGTACTAACAATATTTCGCCATGAGAAAGAAGATATCTTTAAATATCTGAGAGATTATCATGTGGAATATAAAAACTGTTCTTAATTGTTGCAGAATATAAGACATAGGACAATGGGTTCCATGACATGCTGGATAACCTTCTGTTAGGGATCCTTTATTCTGCATAGAGGAGGAGGTTGGATTTAATGATGTAAAAGGCTCTTTGTGTCTATTAGTCTGAGGTTTTATTTGCTCGAAACCTAATCTGATTTCTCTTAAAGTGCTTTTGAAAGGTGAAAGAAGATCTAGAACCCTAAAGCTAAAGTTCAACCTACAAACTCTTAAGTGGACATCCTCATGGCCTATCCAACCTACTCTTAAGAAATCTGCGAGAAAAACTTTCTTATAATGATATAGAAATTGAACAGAAGCATCTGTTACTAAATATTGCTATGTGTCTCACTTGCTTCACAGATTAGATTTCAGTTGCTGATACCATTTATAAGTACAACTGTTAAAAACAACTGGACCCGAATTAAACAATTGGAATCAGTTCTAAATCTTCTTGGAATAAAATATAACTAGATTTAAATTGCTTTGGAAATTTCATGTATAAAACCTTTGAAAATTATTATTGGTTTTAGACTGCAGTCAATTTTTGTATTTCAAGAGTTTCTTTATAAGAAAGGACAAAAATCCCAATACATAAAAGAAAAAGTTCTCTGACATATCATGTTGAACTAGAAATGTAAAAAGATGATGTGACTTATCATGGTGGACTAGAAAGATAATGTGAATTTAAATTCCTTCCAGAGAGGCAAGAGAATGGAACTGAACAGTAAGTTTTTTCCCTTTTCTTCCATCCATTTTGCTCATTTATGTTAAAACACATTAAACATGTTAGGTTACAGTTTCTTTAACAACCCAGTTTTTAAAAGAGTGGTGTTGTTCACCTCACCTTATAGCCTTCTACATTACTCTTTCAACAGTCAAGTCCCATTTCTTCCAGATGAATGTAATTTGGAGAGTGAAAAGGTAGAGCATGGGAATTAAAATTACGTAACTTGCAGGCAGATACTCTGTGGAGTTTCAAGTCAGCTACAATCTCTCTCATGTGTACTTTGATTCTCAGTGTGTGACCAAGCTGTACTCACAGTCATTATTATACTTGGTGCAGCAATAACATTTCCTTAAAAACTTTAAACTCCCCCACAAACACACACCCCTCAGAAAATGCAACTTTATGGAATGTTATCCAAATGTTTTATTCTGTGTGTGTATGTAATACCTCACAGGGTTGTTGTGGGATAAATGGAAAGAGGAAGCTCACCACCTTGAGTTATTTGTAAAAATAATAAAGGTGGGATAAAAATAAATAAGTAAATAAATAAGACAACCACAATTTTCAGCATACAAAGAACAGGTTATTACTATTATTTGCAGCTAAAGAAGTCATCCAGAGTTGCTTTGAAATGGATGATACATAAATTTAATAAATTAGAAGAGATGAGACAATTCTATCACTCCCTATGTTGATATTCACCCCCATCTGTGAGAAAATGCTGGAGAATTTGTCTCCACACTTTGCTATTGAAAGAGTTCAGAAAAACTATCACATTTCTCAAACCACAGATAAATAGATTTTTCAAGGAATCCCTCTCTACAACTTTAGTTATACCAGTAAGCTGCCTAAATTATATTACTGGCTCAGCACTCAGCACAGGTATTATCTGTAGTTACCACCATGCCATTATTTGGACTCTAAAATTTCAGGATGAGAGAAGTTGAGACAATTGTTTTCTTCATTGTCTTAAAAACAGCCTTTCAATCAGGGCATGACTCTTTGGTAATTCGCCAAAAATGTTTAGTGCCTATAAAGTAGTCTGCAGACCATCTGAACTCATGTATTATACCATTTCACCCTGATCTTTAGAAAGCATTTCCATTTCTGTAACAATTTTTATCTTGTCCAGACTTGGGCTTATTCTTTCTTTGTTTGGTTACTGATCCAAAAATTCAAATTTGCACAGACCTAAGGCTACTTGTTTTAATTAAACTGTTGATTTACTAATCCAGGTAGATGTCTTTGAATGTTTCAGCATGGCCTTTACTGTTGACCCACATACCAAATTGACAACTGTAAAAACAATTGTACCATTTTTAAAAATCCTCTTCAAGCTCATTCATTTACCTCTGGAAAATCTTCAAGGCAATCTTTTAAAACTGTATTCTACAAATGAGGTAATGAATATATTTTGCTTGGCTTTGCTTTCAACTAGGTTTTGGTTTTACCCCCATTTCCCAGCCCTGTCCAGTTTAGAGAATATAGAGCTGCAGTTTTATGTAATATTGACAAAGAAAGTGTGCAACTATTACCATGTTCTATTGTCATTATTTATATTTGGGAAAGTCAGATGCAAGTTGCTAAGGCTTTCCAAAACTCCTCCGGTCAGGTAGTAATCTAATGTTTTTCAAAAGAATTCAGTCACATTTCTCTGAATTAAATGGTTCTTCTCAATAAATCTGTGTTGGAACAGATAGCTATTCCTCTCCTACTTCCCATTGGGAGCAAAATATAATCCTCTGTCTTTTTATGCTGGCCATGGAAATAGGAATTTCGTTTTTCTAAAAAATATTCCTGGGATAGAAGCCAGGTTTAGGATTCTTTGCTAGGTGAAGGTAGGAAAGGTTATTTGTTCTTCCAGTCCAGCACAGAAATGTAATCAGTTGCCCACAAAGATAAAAAAAACAAATTTCCTGAAACATTCACTCCAGGAAGGACAAGCAAGGTGACAGAGAACAAGACATCCCTGCATTTTCTAACAGGAAAAAGGAGAAATTAACTTAATGCATGTTTGAATGAAAACAAAGCTAATTTCACTTTTTTAAACTAATATGCAGAATCACATTTTCTAATGCAATTTCTCATTATTTTAAAAAATACATTGGAAAAAAAAGAATTCAATCAAATGTACATGGAAACAGCGTACAATCTGACTTACACTGTGAAAATTATTTGTGTTAAAGAAAAATGTATCAAAAGAACTCCCAAGTTCAATAAATTGGACATGAACTGAAGCAGAGAAGGACCAAATTGAACCTATCTATGAAAATTTGAATCTGAAAGAAGCATTGGTGGAATTGCCCATTCCCATGGCAGCTTACCTGCATTTCTTATTTAATACAGAATGGGGCAATAGGCAATAGTCTGAAATTGCAGCTGCTCAGCCGCAGTGGCTTTGTTATTCCTCTCGAATTTGCCAAGCCATTTGCACAGCTCAGTATCCATCTGGCTCACTTGGATTCTTTGAATTGGCCGGCAGCTATTAGACATGATAAAGGATGTATAAGCAGTCCTCAGCTTTCTTGCCAAGTACCCAACGAGAATTGGGTACTTGGGATGGGAACTTCCATTGCTAAGTGATGCAGTCATTAAGCAAGTCACACCTGATTTTGTGACCTTTATTCCATGGTCATTAAGTAACTCATGCAAATCTGGCTTTTCCCATTGACTTAGCCTGATGGAAGCTCCCTGATAAGTTTGTAAATGGCAATTACGTATGCTGTAACTGTCATAAACGCATGCAGTTGCCAAGTACACAAATTTTGATCACAGGGACACTACAACAGTCATAAGTGCAAGGACTTGTCCTGAGTCACTTTTATGCTATAATTTTGAATGGTCATTAAATGAATACTCATAAGTTGAGAACGATCTATATTCCATCACCAAGGCTGAAGTAAATCACCCTTGGTAGTTCAGCCTCCTATAAAAGGAATGAGAGTAAACAAAATGTTAGGATAAGAAGCAAAGCCAGGAAGTAAAAGCTCCATCCAGCCAACAGTCTATCAATTCTTCTGTCCTATATCATCCTATATCCACTTCCCTATCATGTATCCTTTGTCTTCATGAGACATTTGTCAATCATGCAACACCTCCCAACAGAACCCCATCGGATAAAGAGAATGTGAAACTCATTTCTGTTAAGACAACTTCTTCAGACTCAGGTAAGTCATGCTGATTTATTACTTGTCAGATTGAGAAGTAAGATGAAGCTTTCAAGCATTCAGTCAGAGCTAAACAGATTATTAAGCCTGTATTTAGAAGAAAGGCTATGCCTGCTTGAAAGAGATTGAACCTTGTGTGAGACTAGCATATGTCTGTTATTCATTAAATCAGCCCAATTAGTTTGGGGCTTTTTCCAAAGTATGGAATAAATGATGCCACTGCTTTAAGGAGCCAGATCCTTCATGTAAATGAGAAGGACCCATTGACGTTTTTAAGTTTCTGAATCAAGTTGGGGTACTTTATTGAATATTACTAAAGGTACTCTGCTCATGCAAGAGCAAACATACTTCTTCCAATTCTTCAAAAAAAAAAAAAAAAAAACACCACACAGCCCTAACAATATGTTAAGATCAATCTCAACATCACCGAAGAAGGCTTCTTTAAATGAAAAATGCATGGACAAAATGACATGAAAGAAAAGTTGCTTTGGCTGCTGGTTCAAAATATTTGATTTCCCCCCTCCACCTTTTGATATGATTATGCCTCTCATGTAAGTTTTAACCATTTTCTAGAAAACAGTACAGCAAAAGAAATGACTGGGACCTTCTTCTAAACCAGGGGTACAAAACTCAAGCTCCATGGGCCGGATTTGGCCTGAGGCCACCCTGTAAAGAGCAAAGGACTGGCCCCATTTTTGGCCACAGGTCTCTCGGGACCCATTTATAATGAGATTATAATGAGAGTGAGGAGGGTCTGAGGGAAGTTCTGCCTTAGCACTTGGCCACCACAATGAGTGATGTTCACCTGACCATGCCTACTCTAGCCATGCCCATCCCCCCAGGTCAAATACAACTTTGATGTGGCCCTAAATGAAATCAAGTTTGACATCCCTGTTCTAAGCCATTTATATCACCCATAGTTTGTCATTAGAGGTTTTTCATTTATAAATAAGCTCATATATGTGTCTGTGTGTGTGTGTGTGTGTGTGTGTGTGTGTGTGTGTTGTTTAGCTTCCTTCGGGTATTATCCCACGTCATTGTAGTGCTGTTAAAGTTGTAGCAACGTTTCAGCAGAATCTCATCTGCCATCATCAGGCTTCTGTATGGATGTGTGTCTGACAGCTTTTGGTTTCAAATTCGAGGCTGGTCCATTCTGATTGGCTAGGAGCCTGGGTCTGTGTTCATTGGACTTGGAGTTTGATTGATTGGTGTTTCTGGTTTCTTCTGTCTGTTTTGTGGCTTTGATTGGCTGGCAACACTCTGTTCTTGTGTTGGAGGCTTTCAGTGCAGCTTGGCTTCATGTGAAAGGACGGCTGTTATTTATCAGCAAGCTAGGTTTCACCTGGGTGCCTGGTGGGGGGGTGTTTGAGTTGGAGGCATCAGAGGGAATCTGTGCTCAGGTGTTTGTCTGTTTTGTGTTGTGGAGATCTTTCTATTTGAGAGTGCAGGTTTCCAAATGATTGACAGTCTGCTGGAATCATCTCTTCTATTCATGCTTTCAGGTCTTTTTTCAATCTCTATGGCTTCTTTGATGATTCTGTGGTTGGGGTTTTCTATAGTGGCTAGAGTTTTAGTGCCATTGAAGTTGATGTTGTGACCTGTGGTTTTCATGTGTTGGACTAGTGAGGAGGTCTGTTCCAGCTTTTTTACTGCATCTTTGTGTTCATCTAGGCGGGTAAAAAAGCTGGAAAACACTAATTACCAGAACCAAACGCCTGGCAGACAAGACACATATAAAGACTGAACTAGGCACCCTGACTAAAGTATTGACAGCCAATGGCTTCCACAAAAACAAAATCACCAACTTGATCCACAAAAACACACCAAGACATAACAGAGACCTAGAAGATCAACAGACCTATGGAACAGCTGTCTTGCCCTACATAAGAGGTACTTGAGATAAAATCAGTAAGATACTACACAGGCATCACATCAAGACTGCCTTCAAAACAGACAAAAAAATAGCAGCCATCCTTAAAAACCCCAAAGACAAAATTGATCTGGAAAACCAAGGCATATACAAAGTTCCCTGTACATCATGCCCGGCCACATACATTGGACAGACCAATAGAAGAATAAGTACCCGCCTAGATGAACACAATAATGCAGTAAAAAAAAGCTGGAACACACCTCCTCACTAGTCCAACACATGAAAACCACAGGTGACAACATCAACTTCAATGGCACTAAAACTCTAGCCACTATAGAAAACCCCAACCACAGAATCATCAGAGAAGCCATAGAGATTGAAAAAAGACCTGAAAGCATAAATAGAAGAGATGATTCCACCAGACTGTCAATCATTTGGAAGCCTGCACTCTCAAATAGAAAGATCTCCACACCACAAACCAGGCAAACACCTGAGCACAAACAGACTCCCTCTGATGCCTCCAACTTGAACACCCCCCAACCAGGCACCCAGGTGAAACTTAGCTTCCTAATGGATAGCAGCCGTCCTTTCACACGAAGCCAAGCTGCACTGAAAGCCTCCAACACAGGAACAGAGTGTTGCCAGCCAATCAAAGCCACAAAACAGACAGAAGAAACCAGAAACACCAATCAATCAAACTCCAAGTCCAGTGAACACTAACCAAAACTCCCAGCTAATCAGAATAGGCCAGCCTCAAATTTGAAACCAAAGGCTATGAGACCCACATCCATACAGAAGCCTGATGATGGCAGATGAGATTCTGCTGAAACGTTGCTACAACTGTGAAAGCTCTACAATGACGTGGGATCATACCCGAAGGAAGCTGAACAGCACACATGTAAGTACCCGCGAAAACCTAAGAAAACATATATATATATATATATATATATATATATATATAT
>BLBF01000026.1:22566860-22601263 GCA_015471245.1 Laticauda colubrina
GATAGATAGATAGATAGATAGATAGATAGATAGATAGATAGATAGATGATGGACGGACAGATGGACAGACAAAAAGACAGATGAATAGATAGGCAGATAGATAGGTAGACAGAGGGCAATGACAATTAGGAAAAAGGGATATTTCTATATCCTTCTTCTAGAAATTTCCATTGGTTTCCTTTGGCAGATGTAGGACCTCTGCAAGATTAGCTTGAGGTAATCCGTCATTTGAAAGATGTAAGGTTCCTTAAATGTTCCTTAATCCCAAATGAAACAGTATCACCTTTCCAAGCAATTAATTGTGTCCTAATTAATATTTTCAAACAGCTTTGAAATTATAGACAAATAATGCAAATTATTGTAGTTTTTTCACCAGCCTAATTAATAAAGCCAAAATAATCTTGTAATACAAACTACTTTGAAACTTTCCTTCATTTTAGATGTGAAGAATTCCTGTTTCATTCCAGAAACCATCGAACAAAGTTGGATTTTCTTGATGTGAGTCAAGAGCATCTGTGCATCACTGAAAAAAACAATTCATTTTCATTTCTCTGCGATTTTGCCATGTTGTCATGGTTTTTTCTACATGCCTGCTGTTTACCTCTAAAAAGAATTTTGTAGTTTTTCTCTTTCTTTCAGTCTTTCAGTCCATTGCTCTACAAGACCTATTTATTGCTTTCCATGTATGTAAGACAGACAAAAAATTGTGTAATGTAAAACTATATAAAAATGCACTTGACATTTGCCAATTCTGACACTGTAGTTTTGTACATAAAAATATATTCTGCCTGTAAATATAATTCTTTATGTTTTTTCAATAATTACCACAATATTAATATTATATTTTGTGGCCATACCTGTTTATAATAAGAGGTAGATGCTAACTTGAGTCTTTCCTTCTGTAAATACAGTAGATTTCCTCCCTCCCATTTCAATGCAAAGCAAAGAATCAAATTATTGTATCCAAAAGTGATTAATCCCCTTATTAAGACTAACTAAACTGGTACAAAAATGTCCACTACATTTAGGTCTTCCAGAAGTCTTTCTAAAGCAAAACCAAAGATGGTATTCAGCAGGTTCTGACCAGTTCTGGAGAACCGGTAGTGGAAATTTTGAGTAGTTCAGAGAACCAGCAAATACCCCCTCTGACTGGCCCTGCCCCAATCTATTCTCGGACTCCTGAGTTCCTGCCCTGCACAGGAGAATGGAGCTGGAAAGCAGGTTAGTGGAGTGGGGAAGGAATGGGATTTTGCAATAACCCTCCCTCAGGAGTGGGAAGAAGATTTTGGGAAGAAAAATTGAGATTTTGCAATATCCTTCCCCTGCCATGCCCACCAAGCCATGCCCACCAAGGCACCATGCCCACCAAGCCATGCCTACATTTTTCACCAGTAGTAAAAAAAAATTGAATCTCACCACTAAAATGTGACAAAAAACAAGGAATGGGGAAGAAGCAAGGAATGGGAAGGAACAAGGAATGGGAAGAAGCAAGACACTCCAAAACTTCTTGCACAAAAAGATAATAATTTGTCTCCATGATGTCTGCAACTCAGATTTGGACTTAAGACTGGACTATTTGCAACATAACTATAGTTATGTCTACTATATAACTTTCGTAGTTATATGTCTATAACTATAAATAGTCGACATAACTATTTGTGAGCGGCAAATGCAATATATTCAGAGTTTCAGCTACTATACTATACTATACTATCTTTTACTGTTTCTTTTTACTTGTTCTCTGCTTCTTGTAACCTTGATGCAGATTTCTGCAACTTCTCCTGCATCATTTGATAATATCAGAAGTATTATTACCATAATGTGGATTCCTGTGTTTTTTTCCTGATAGGCCAACATTACTATTATGTCTTTTGAACCATTATATGTAGCTCTGCAGTCTTTTTTGTGAAGTGGTGAGAAGAACACTTTTACAAGGTAAAAATCATTGCAGTGCAACCTGAACCAAGGAAAGAAGGAAGAATGTGTAGTTTGTATATCTCTTCAATAAAATACATGGGAATCTCTTTTGCTTGATTTCCTTAATCTACTGGATTTCTACTTCAAATGGCAGGACTGGGGACTTTTTTTTTTTTTTAACGAATTTCTAATGTTCCTTAATTCCAAATATTCAAAAAGGGAAATAATAATTTCAGAATAGCAAAATTCATGATACCACCTTCTGCTACCACGACTACATTGCATAAGCACAATGTTCAGAAAAGATTCTAGAAATCATCACCCTGTCAATCTTTATCAAGCATTTTTCCCTGGAGAATTGTGTTCTCTTTTTAAAAGAAACAAATCCTGCACATGGTCAAAAGCTGTGTTTGCTATCGCAATCAAGAAATGTAGCAAACATTTATATAAGCAAACAATTATGTTAAAATTCATTTTCTGGGTGCTTTTATTAAAGATGCAAAAATATAATTTGTCAGGAAGAAAAAAAATGTGTTTTTCTGCAATGTTTTATCAAAGAGACATTCGTGCTTAATTAACATGGCTAAGACACAAATAAGTTGCTGAAAGATGTGGCAGGCTTTAAATAATTGGGAGGTCATCCCATTCAATCTAGTGATGCTAGAAATTCAACATTAAATTGCAGTTCAGTCTATCTTTAAAACCTCTAATGAAGAATGGACACATCTATTTCAGTTGGTATAGTTAAACATCTTATACTACTTGAGAGTTCTAATATTTAGCCAAAATCCCTTTTTGTATAATTTGAACCTGTTGTATCAGGCATCAGAATGAAGCAAAAGAACATATATTTCCTCAGACATCTATGTGACAGACTTTCAAATAAGTTAAGATAGCTATCATGTTTCCTCTTAATTGCCTCTTTTCTGAGCAAACCATGCCAAAGTCCTTCCATTTTTCCTCATGTTCTGTAGGCTTCTCACAATCTTCCTTCTCTGGGCTTATCTCAGTGTGTGTTAATTTTTGAAATTCTGAGATCCCAATCCACTCAGAGAATCAGTGAATGAATCAAAAGAAGAGAATTATTTCATCCTTAAACTGAATGGTGATTCAAGAAGTGGGGAGGAGATTATATCGTATTGTTAAAAACTGTTCCAAAAAATGTAAATGTAAATGAAATTGGAGTAGGAGCCTTTGTACTTTTACCAGCAAAATTTGAGTGAATTGTGTTAGTACATAAATATCAACTATAAAAATAAAATAGAATAAAACCTTGTATAAGTATTTCGACAGCTTGTCTTTTCTTGGTACCAAATCCAGCTGTTAAAGTAACACAGTAATCCCCAACTTATAACACAATTGAGCCCAAAATTTCTGTTGCTGTGTAAGACCCTTGTTAAACCAGTTTTGCCCCCATTTATGACCTATCATGCCACAGTCATTAAATGAAGCACTTGTCTTGTTAAGTTAGTAACACAGTTACTAAGTGAACCTGACTTCCCCAGGGACATTGCTTGTCAGAAAGTCACAAAAGGTCATCACATGACCCTGAAATCAGGAGTAGGCTGCTACCAGTTCACACTGGTTTGGGTGAACCAGATATTAATTTTACATCTGGTTTAGCAAATTGGTAGTTCCAGTGACTGACTGGACCTGCCCGCTCTGCCCCTCTCCTCCCAGGAGTCCCCATGCAGCCCATTTTGGATTGCAGGTAAGTGCAAAAATATTTCTCCTATTACATGCAGTTTCAGATTCTTCAGTGAAGCAACAATCTGAAAATTGTATCAAATGTGATGACTTGAAATAATATAGGAAAGAAAAGGAAGAGAACGTGTAAATCTTTTTAACTGAGAAGTTGTAAAGTTCTTTACGTGTTTACACTTCCCAATCTTTCTAGAGAAAGACATTTTATTCCATGCATACCATTTTCTTGAGGTGAAGTATATATTTTATCACTATTAGTGTCATCAGTGTCACCAGTCTAATCAGCTTCTACATAGAATTCAAGAGGTGAACTTTCTACAATAAGTTCTTCCTATCGAGAGAACAGCAAAGACCACAGAACATTCAGGAAACCTATGCAAATACAATCAGAATAAAGCTGGAAAGGGATCTTGGAGGTCTTTTAGTCCAACCCTTTGCTCAAGCAGGGGACCCTATGTGATTTGTGACAACTGGCTGTCCAGTCTTTTCTTAAAGACCTCCAGTGATGAAGCACCTGCAGCTTTGGAAGGCAAGCTATTCCACTAGTAAATTGTTCTCACTGTCAGGAAGTTTCCCTTATTTCCTTGTTACTTCTCTCCTTGACCAGTTTCCATTCATTTTTTGTCTTGCTTTGTGGTGCTTTGGAAAATAAGTTGACCCCCTCTTCTTTGTGGCAGCCCCTCAAATACTGGAATACTGCTACCATGTCACTTCTAGTCTTCTTTTTCCTTAGACTAGCCATGCCCATTTTCTGCAACCATTCGTCATATATTTTATAATTCTTTTATATTCTGATTCATGTATACTACATTGACATATTGTATGATACATTCAACATAAATTACAATTTCTGCCTTTATTGCTAATCATTGCCGTAGGTGGTAACCATGGCTTTGAAAAGCCTGCAGTCTTGAAAACATTATCTATCATCAAAGACTAAATTAATACTGGCATTGTTTATTATCCTAACTGCTGTATTACAAGGCCAGCAATTAAACATGTGGTTTCTGGATTTCAGCAGGTCTCTGTTTCATATTGCCAAGAAAAGAGGAATTTTTAAAAATATTATAGCTGTGTACTCCAGCCTAGAACCCTCTGATGTTTAGATTTCTACTTAAAACCTAATCTCCAGCAAGTATACAGTGATCAACAGAGGATTATAGCAAATAAACCCAACATATTTGGAAGGCACAAAGAAAAGAAAACTTGAACTAAGTTCATATGTAAACTTCTATATATAGAAATAAATCATGCCAATAAAATGTACATTCGAACTATAAGATAGTCCAGAAAGGCAGTAAAAAAACATACTCTCTCTCAGAATTTATTGTAGCTCTTTCTTTTCCTCCACTTTTCTTTTTAGTCTGCATTTTGTGACTGGGAAAAATGATGACTCTTCAACTAACACCTTTGGCCATGATGCCTGTAATAGTTGCAATCCAATACATCTGGATTTATTATGCTTGGAAATCTTGACATAAATATTCATAGCTCAACCATTACAGGATCAAGACTAAGTTTTTAGAGTTTCCTAGGTGTCGATGAAAATTGAAAGAAACAATTAGAAGGAAAAAGCAAGCAATGTGAATAATTTCATATAACATCACTACTTTATAGCATAATAACTATCACTTGTCTATTTATCTATATTTTATTTATTGAAATTTATAACTGGCTCAATTTACATGTATTCTAGACTTTACTTCATACTCATGTAGCAGTTGGAAATGTAATACAATAAAAATAAATAAATTAAAATAATAACATCTAATTGACTTTGTTGATCACTCAAGGAAAGCTCTGAGCCACAGGCTAATGGTTGCACTACCAGTTAAACTTGCTTATTAAAAGCAAGGAGAGTTGGGTTCACCTGTATTTCACAAGGTAAGGTATTACAATGTTTAGTCAAATATGATACTTTGAATCCTGGTGTTATTAAATAAGTCTCTTGCAAAGTTTTCTTTATATTAAAGAACTATTAAGCTTAAAATATCCTTTCTTAGCTTCTTTTGCTTTAATTAATTCATCTGCAAAAAAAAAAATCAACTAACCCAAGTGCTCTGAAAAAGTATTCTTTTCATTGCATAATAGTTCTTAGCTTTTCTCCAGACATCTCAGATATACTCTTGGGGAAAGTTGTGATTCAAACTGATTCAGCATCAAGCATCAACAAATAACCAGACACCTTTGGATATCTCAATTTCTATCTATCTTCATCAAACTTTCCAGTGTGGAATTATACATCTGGATTCAAAATCTTTACTGATTAAGACATCAACACTCTTGTCATTATTAGAAGGTTAAGCCTATTGATTTTAGAATGCCTTCTAAATTTAAAAAAAAAAAGTTGTACTCGAAATCTTCACTTTCCATCACTTTTGGGCTTAGTAAGCATTAAGTACCTTACAAATAGTTTCTTAAAAACCATTTGCAAATGTGGCCATTTGCATATATTTGGAAGTTATCCCTATAGTTTTATCTACAAACTTTCAGCCAAGTTCCTTCTATGCTAAAAATGTTATGCAGAAAAGCACACAAACACTGCTTTTACTGCTTGTCTAAATCTTATTATTTTTCAAGTCATAAAACATGAGGCCTAATATACTGTATATTTATAAATAATGCTGTTGCACAAAGCTAACAACCATTGCATCCAGTGGTGGGGTGCTGCTGGTTTGGACCATTTCTAGCAAACCATGCTCTCATAGAATTGGTAGGAAAAAAATTTGAATCCCACCACTGATTGCATCCTATAGATAGTACTATTAGAAAGAGTATCAAAACTTCTATTTCCAAATAATGCTACAATGTCTTTGTTTTGAGAGAAAAACATGAATGCTTCTGTCACTGATCTATTTACTCCCAGCAATTCCAGTTGCTTTAATCAAAATTGAAAAAATGCTTTGCAATTATAGGACTTCTCAATGTTGTTGTTCAGTTGCTGTGTCTGACTCTTCATAACCTGATGGACCATAGCACACCAGACTCTCCTGTCCTCCATTGTCTCCTGATATTGGCCCAAAGTCATGTGCATTTTATCAGTGACACTATCTAACCATCTCATCCTCTGCCATCTCCTTCTCTTTTTGCCTTCAATCTTTCCCAACATCAGGGCTTTTTCCAATGGTTCTTCTCTTCTCATTTGATGGTCAAAATATTTGTGCTTCACTTCAGCATCAGCATTTGGAAAAAGAGGGTCAGGGTTAAGCCTTCCTTACAGTCCAACTCAGGGTGGGATTCAAAAATTTTAACAACTGGTTCTGTGGGCATGGCTAGGTGGGCATGGCTTGGGGTTTTTTTTGGCAGCCCACCCTGTTTTCTGGGCCTTCTGAACCTCAGGGAAGCCTCCTGGGGGACATTTTTGCTCTCAGGAAGTTTCCCTGGGGCCCAGGAAGGCAAAAAATGGAACCTTCCTGGGCCTCAGAGAAACCTCATGGGTGAAGAAGTAAGACAACAAGGGGAATCCCGGCACAGCTGAACATAGGAACAGCTGATGGTTGGAGGTGGGGGATCTTAAAGAGCAATGTCAGGCATGTGTCTGATGTTGCACATGTGTGATAAGGACTAACTGGGTGGGGTGGGAAGGGGTGGGCAGAGAGGAGTAGGACTAGCCAGAGGAATGATTTGTCGGTTTTCCGAACTGTGCAGAATCATAACAACCAGTTCTTTTGAACCGGTCCAAACTGGTAGAATCCCAGCCCTGGTCCAACTCTCATAGCCATGCATTACTACTGGGGAAACCATAGCTTTGATTACATGAACCTTTGTCAGCAAGGTAATACCTCTGCTTTTTGGTATGTTGTCTAGGTTTGTCATAGCTTTCCTCCCAAGGAGCAAGCATCTTTTAATTTCATGACTGCAATCACCCTCTGCAATGAACTTGGAATTCATGTAAATAAAATCTGTCACTGCTTCCATTTCTTCCCTTCTGTTTGTAAGGAAGTGATGGGACCAGATGCCCTAACTTTGAGCTGCACAAGCTACTTCACCAAGATAAGGCAATTATCTATGAACAGGAGGACCTATCCATACATACTGCTTTTTGTGACCCAAAAATGCCCCCCTCCTTCTTACTCAATCTCGACCATAATCTCTGTTTTGTAGTCAATCTGGTTTTGAGCTTGACTGAAGTTGGTCTGAAGTACTATGTATATTTAAAACTTTTAAACAAGAAGGTTAAACATGAATGCAAACTTATATAAAGTAAGGAAGAAAGAAAAAAGAGGTTGGGCTGACAGAGAGTGAAAGGTCCAAAGTTACACAGCTCAGTTATTCATACCTAAGACAGCCTTTCACTTTTAGATAGATGATAGGGTAGGTAGGTAGGTAGGTAGGTAGGTAGATAGATAGATAGATAGATAGATAGATAGATAGATAGATAGATAGATAGATAGATAGATAGATAGATAGATAGAAAGAAGGTGATAGAGAGAATTCCAAGTCCCATGTCCTGGACTACTGCTTTTGGAAAGACATCCAGGCAGCATTTTCTTTACTTCTTTTATAGGTTAACACTGATTTCAGCAACTATAGTATCCAAAGACTAGCAAATGATAGCAGATTGTTTTGGGGGCATGAAATAATCAAATACAATGATAGTGTCTTCCTGATATTTTGAAAACATCTTGTACCAGCCATCTCAGGAATAGAATCAACTTCTACATCATCTGTCTCCTCACAGTAATTAAAGTGTTTTAAACTACCCTGCATCATCCTCTAAGCCAGCAATTTTTTTTAAGCCTCTGAGCAACAGTGCAATCACTACAAGATTATTGTGATTAGTGGCATATATATCATCACACATAATCTGGAACTGCAATTCCAATCTTCCAAACTCAAGATTGCCATAAGGAAGGGAAAACACAACTTTTCTCAGGATCAAGGAGCACATTTAGCCTTTAAACCAGGGTAGGGAACTATGGCCTTTTTATGACTTCTGGACTTCAACTCCCAGAATTCTTAAGCCAGCGTGGCTGGATTAAAAGCTGCTCTGCTTTAAAAGCTACACGGGGCTATCACCCTGTAACCAGCAGTAGATGGAGCTCCATTTTTTTAAAAAAATCCCTAAATTTAATATCCATTCATTTATATCAGGGCTCAAATTCCCTTGGGCCAAATGCATCACATGCTGGCCACACCCATTCTCAGTTTAGCAAAGGGGAACAAAGTCCTGATACATCAAATGGTCACATGACACTGCTGTGATGATGTGAGTTTGACACCCCTGATTTATATTGAATACATGTAAAAAAAAAAAACCTAGAAAAGTGGTGGCTAACCTTTTTGGACTCCTGTGCGAAAAAATGTGTGAGTAATTGGAAAGCAATCTATTCAGGAGACATCAATGACCATTCAGACTCATTTTGACCCACCACATAGTGTGCTTAGCCAAATGCTACCTCTATTCTTGTCATCCTGAGCAGGACTGACTTGATTGTTTGCTGTCTTAGATTCCTAGCTTTTATTGAAATAAGCAGGCTGGGGTGGGTGGAGCAATGAAGAGAAAAAGAGTGAAACAATGGCAGGAGGTGGGCATTTTTTTCTGAATTGATGGCTGGATGTCATACTTTTACATAAATTCAATTCGGTGTAATATTTTTCCAAGTCCAATAATTTTTTTCCTGTCTTAAAATGTTGGAAACTCTAAGCTATGTTCAGCAATCATATCAGAAGAAACTTTGGGGTCACAAACAGGTATCAGCCACAAATCATCCTGAGGTCTAAGTAACTAATGCTCTTAACAGTGTAGATCAGGGGTGTCCAATCTTGGCAACTTTAAGGCTCTTGGGCTTTATGGTTGACTAGTGAATTCTGGTAGTTGAAGTCTGCAAGTTTTAAACTTGCCACTCCTGGTCCAGAATCAGATATAAGAAGTAACATGTGCAATCATTCATTTATCAGTTGTTTCATGAGAATTGAATTGTTTCCCACTTTTCCTTTAACTTAATCAATGGATAAAGTTTTAGATACTTTCTTTAAGGCAGAAGTCAGGTTGTTCTTTGTAGGTTAAAAATAATAGTAAGTCTGTTTATCAATTGAGCATTCTAAAGTTTGAGTTAGTAAGAACAGCAGTGTTCACACACATACACAAATCTGGTTGTAACTAGTACATGCACATAAATAAAGTGACTTTTCCAGCAAAAGGCATTATTATTACTATCCTTTATCTAACACCGATGAGACAAAGAATGTGATTTGATCATTTCTGCAAGGACATCTGTTCTTGGGGGTGGACCAAATACATAAAACACAATAATCCTTGATTATAGTTTTCCAGGTTCTTGACATCTTTTTTAAAAACAACTGCTGAAGGTTCAGGTTGATTGCATCCCACACATTGAGTAATTATGGTGGGAATACACCTTGAAAGAAAATTATTGGGTAATTAAAGAAGGTTTGTCTCACATAAATCATTGGGTGAGCCAGTTCAATGCTGTCTACAGTGTGGCTAGTTTCATGCAACTATCCCAATTGCTTCCTTGAAAAGTAGGAACTGGAATCAGGATCTCTATCTTCTTTTCAGAGATCTACTATTTGAGATAAACAAAGTTGCTTTCTCCATAAACATAACACAGATGCTACTGCAGTTGTTTCTCTGAATTGATAATTTTTTTTCTATTGGATATTTGACATTGCTCCCAACTGGCCTTTATTTTGAAGAAATGTTGAAACTTTGCAAAAAAATGTTTTGTTACATTTGTTACTTTTTATATTCCATTTGCTGGGAAAAAAAACTATCCAGGACGAGTTCCAAGCCAGGAGAAAGGCACTGGGGACAAAATGGAGATTGGGGACTGATTGGAAAGAGGGTCTATTTATTGATGAAGCAAAACTACCAAGTACATGGTTCTGGGCAGTTGACCACAAAGAGTTGAGAGTGAGGATTTTTTATACTTCTGTTGGGCTTTCAACTTGAGCTTCCTGATCCTGTGCAAGAAGATGTATTCTATTGGCTGTTGTCTTACTCCCATGGGGCCATGTACAAATCCTAGGAATTTGTCTGAGCTAAGTTTGGTTGAAGTTTGGGCTGATGCAAAAAGGAGTCTGCTGGGAAATTCCTATTGTGGTTGAGGGCTAATCCTCCCTTTGTTCAGACCTTGCTGTAGGGAATTTGCTTATGAATAGAGCTACCTATCTCTTTATCTCTTAAGTGCTGATATCTGCTGTGGGCTATTAAGAAAGGTGGGGGCTATTAAGTGTCAGTCTGATTCCTGCCTGTAAAAAAACACGTTTCTCCATTTCTCATCCAGGGAAATATACTATTCTGCCTTTTTAATATTTCCTAAAATATTTCATTCTTCTAGGAGAGGAGTGTATGCCAACTTTCTACACAATTATGCCCAAGGCATATACAGAATAGTCATCACTATAAGTCTATTTTGGCTTTGCAACCACTCTTTTAGAACTAAGTAGCTGGTAAAAGTTACCTAATCGGATCTTGGGCCTAGTGAATCTCTGAAAATGACTGCAGTCCGACACTTTAACTGTAGCACATGCTGGATTTCCTGTCTATTTCAGATGACACCCGGGTGAACTATGGTTGAAGGACTAGCCTAGAACTTACAGATATCTCTACCTTTAGAAGCTCTGGAGCTCTTCAGACTCTTTCCAGCCTCTTTGTTCTTCTTTTAGTTAGGATACAATGGCATGGATAATAATGTTTTATAGAGAGGAAAAGACGTTGGTATTGAACCTTTAATTTAACCTGTATGGTTCAATGGCATGAGACCCAAACAAGAAACCAACTATAGAGAGCCAGTTTTTGCACCAAGCTAGAATGTGGGAGAATGTGAGTCTTGTAGGAGTCTTACCTACAGAAAGCCACCTGGGTAACTTTGGGTCAGTCACTCTTTCTCAGCCCAACCCAACTCACAAGGTTGTTGCTGTGTGAAAAATAGGAGGAAAGGTATTGGCTATGTTTGCTGCCTTGAGTTAATTATAAAAAAATAATATGGCATGATAAAGATAAATAAATGCTCACAGCAGTCTGGGGATTCTAGCATTTCTATGACATTTAATGTCATATTTATTTGAGAAATTCTATTCAGGAATCCACAAATATCTCAAACCAATTTTCCTAGGAGTGTTTGGTCC
Source organism: Laticauda colubrina (assembly GCA_015471245.1). Lineage (NCBI taxonomy): Eukaryota > Metazoa > Chordata > Lepidosauria > Squamata > Elapidae > Laticauda > Laticauda colubrina. The sequence continues at coordinate 22,578,576 of BLBF01000026.1, forward strand.
TTCTATACATGCTCAGAAATGTTTTAAACATTGTTACAGATTTTCTAGGGTGATGTGTAAGAAGAGCCAAAATAAAATCTTCATTTCAAATCAATCCCTGGCATCTCGACTTTTAAAACACCGAAACACACACAAACACATATAGCTATGTCCTTTCATTCCCTCAAAAATATTGAATATTTTTCAAACTTTTCTCTAATATCAGTTCCCTCCATCTGTCCACCCACCTTGTTCCTTAATCTCTAGAAATATTTATTCACCTTTCTCAGAAGGATTGTTACATACTAGAGAATAGAGTTTTCAAATCCTTCATGCCAGTGGTGGGATTCAATTTTTTTTAATACCTGTTCAAATGGGCCGTGGCTTGGTGAGAGTGGCAGAGGAAGGATACTGTAAAATCTTCAGTCAGAAGGGATATTTGCTGATTCTCCGAACACTCAAAATTTCCGCTACCAGTTCTCCAGAACTGGTCAGAACCTGCTGAATATCACCTCTGCTTCACACTGAGCAAGATATGGAGATAAAAGTTACCTTGTTTAAAATCTATACTATTGTTGTTAGAATAAATATATATATAAAAATGATGAGAACATGTTGGTGCACATGTTTGCTTGGATAAATTTACTCTGCAGCCCCCTTTAAAGTATATTTATTACAGAATACCAGATGCTTCATAAATAATACAAAACCTTAGGGAAAAGAAAGAGAAGGAAGAAAGGGAGAGAGAAAGGGGAAAAAATTAAGCCTAACGTTAACAACAAAATAAAAATAAAATAAACTAAGATTGGAAAAAAACACAAGTAGTATTACAAATAATATGCAACACAAGTAGTCCTTGATTTTCAACCACAACTGGGACCAAAATTTCTGTTGTAAAACAAGGCACTTGTTAAGGGAGTCACACCCACTTTTAAACCTTACCATGTTTGTTAAGTGACTCACTGAAATTGTTAAATGAACCATGGTATTGTTAAAGTGAATCCAATTTTCTCCACTGAAATTGTTTGTCGAAAGCCAACTGGAAAGTTCGCAAGAGGCCATCATATGACTCCGGGATGCTACAATCATTGTAAACTCCTGCCGATTGTCAAGTGCCCAAATTTTGATCATCTGAGTATGGGGATGCTGCAACGATTGTAAGTGCAAGGACTGGTCATAAATCACTTTTTCAGTGGCGTAATTTCGAACGGTTGTTGAAAGAATAGTTGAGTACTACCTGAATAACTACCAATATATTTTTACATTACAGTATTTTTCTAAATACTGAGAGGGAAGACCAATATTCATCTGGCACAGTGGTTAGAATACAGGCTAGTTCTGCTGACTTCCAGCTGCCAGCAATTCAGCACTTCAATTCTCACCGGCTTAAGGTTGACTCAGCCTTCCAACCTTCCGAGGTGGGTAAAATGAGGACCAAGATTGTTGAGGGCAATAGGCTGACTCTGTAAATTGCTCAGAGAGGGCTGTAAAGCACTTTGAAGCAGTATATAAGTCTAAGTGATATTGCTATCTTCTGAGGAACTGTACAACACAATCCAAAGCAATGAAGGCTTTCAACAGTGTGCTAGAGAAATTAGCCTCTGGAAGCTTAGGCATCTTTCAAAAGGACCTTTGCTGTAGAACTTAACAATCAGAAAAGTTTGCAGAGACAAAATAGCAGACCCTTAGAAAATAGGTCCAAGCCATATAGAGCTTTAAAGGTGAATAAATGTGAAAAATATTCCTAGTATAAGCATGACTGTTTATGATTGCAACCATCCCCTTTTCTTGGCAGTGTTATGGAAGTGATTTGTCTGGGACTTAATTCCCCATCTAGCCAACAGCTGTGACATTCCAAGCAACATTCCAACCAAGTATTCAGAAGGGCCAATCCTTCTCAGCTTCTGAGCTCAGTCAATATCAACTAGATTGTCTCATATACTTTAATATTTCCAACATTTCAGTTGTGCCTTGTAAGCAATTGGCAGCCATTGTAGCTCTTCAAGCATAGGCACGATAGGATCCTTCTACAAGTTGAGACTTAGCTGTCTTGTTTTGAACCGGTGCCAATTTCCAGATTCTTTCCAGGAGTAATCCACTATAGACTACATCATTGATTGGCCTGGGTCCCTCTCGCCAGTATCTCCAACAGTGTAAAGTATAACAAGAAATGTCTATATGGGTATTTTGAAAGCAATAATAAACAATGTACTCTACCCACATCCAGTACTGAACTCTTTAATATGAGGACTTTACATAGTGCATCAGAAGATTCTTATTCCTCATGGGTTTAATTTATTCCAAGAGTTTATCCTCTTATGCTATAGTTAACATCCCATTGGATTCATCATTGTCGTGTCCCTAGTATAGTTAGATATTGATTCAGTTCCATAAGAAGGATTCTTAGAAGCAGTAGTGTCAACTATCTCACCATTTCCATATTCTACAGATCAGCCAAGGCATTGGCAAACATTGCTGATAAATGTTGCAGGAAATTGCTCAGACACATTCAGGAAACCATCTGGATCCATCAGACAACTGATCTACTTTAATGTTCATAATAGATGAATTGTACATTGTATCCTTGCCTTGGAAAATAATGTGCAATTGTGCCAAACATTTTTCCCTCTCTTGCTTCTAAATTTAGCTCATCCCGGTATTTTCAAATAAATACAATGTAAGACATAATCAGTCAATCTTCCAATGAATTAAGATTGTAAACTTCATCAATACATCTTGAAGATGCTGTTGTTAAACACTAGATGGTGTAGTAAGCAGGTTTTGACTTCTCTGGCAAAAACATTTAATTCTTCCTCTTGAGTTGGATATTATTCTTGAGTTTTGTCATTATTAAAGAACTCTACCTTTGTTGTTAAATAGATAGAATCTTGTTTTTGGGAGATATTTTTATATGCTTGCATAAATTAAACTGTTTGTAACAGAGATGGGCTGATTATTTTCAAATAAAAGTCAGTGCATCAGTGACCTGACTGCATCAGTGAACTAACTGAGGTGCATAATGATGATGGGAAGGGAGAGAGATTGAGGGGAACTCATTGCTTAGAGGAATGGAGTTGGCAATTTGCAGAGGGAATTGTGTTGTTTTCCAAAAGTGAAGATCCAAGATGTGACAGAAAGGCTGATCTGACTAATCAAGCTTACTGATAACTATTAATATTGAAATCAAAGATATTGCTGGAAAGAGCCTCAAAACAATACAGAGATTACAAAAGAGCTGGGCAGGAAGGAAAAATAAGTCAGAGCACCAATAGTAATTTTTTTCATATTTCCAGCCAAAAATTATGTCCCAGGAAAAGAATTGAGGTGTCATGCCCTTGGTAGACTCTGAGGAAGAGGAGAAACAGCCGACAAGGAATGGAGGTGTGGCACTGGAAGAAGGGCAGAGGCCAGCTGGGCAGTCAGAGGATGAACCAGGTCCATCCCCTCTGCATCCTAGGATATGCAGGGAGGAACAGAGAAGGCAACAACTTGACTTATGAGAGAGGAAACGGCCATGATCCTCCTCATCAGTTGCAGCTGGGGAGACGAGTATATAAGAGAGACAAGTACAACACAATGTTGCCAGAAGCAAAGCGTGTGTTATTTTGGGCTGAAGTTATCTTGGTTGGCATCCTTCCAACAGACAATGCCTTGTTATCTCTTTGAATTTGGTAATTACATATCCTGATCCATTGTGGAAATTTCATCATTGTAGTTTGTTTGGTTTTTTTTATTTCACTTCTATCTGCTCATTAAGTTCAGACTGTATTGCTTTCTTTTGAAGACTATTTTTGAGTACGTTTTATCTACAGCTGAGAATTATTGAACAGAGGGGCCAAGTTGGAGGCATTAAAGGACATTTATTTACGTTTTGGATTTTGTTACGTTTGTGTTACACTCCGGGTCATCACAGGAGAATTCTAGACATTAACCACTGACTAATGAAGTTTTTTTAATGGACTTTAGACCATGGTCTACTCTACACCACCTTTAGAAAAGTTTCTGGTGAAATATGGACTGGATCTCACAGCGACTGAAATATGTACTGTATATAGGTCATTTGCTGGTCTTTAAAATATGGAGAGGGAAGAGTCTAATAACTAGAACCATGTTCAAATTATAAGCCCAAAGGCAGTAAATCTTACTAGAAGAAAGGAAGTGGTAAGCAGAAAGGAGTTTTCAGGAATACAGCAGGGTATTGAAAGTTTTTTAAAAACTTTTAAAAGGTAATACTGAAAGACAGTATAGGGAAGAAATAGGGAGACTTGAAGTTCTAGTACAGGGTAACAAATATAACATCACTGGTATTATTGAAACCTGGTGAAGTGACTTGGGATTTGAATATAGTATTGAAACGATATAATTTGTCCCAAGAAAGAGACCCAACAAGCAGGGAGGGATATTATATATGTATAATATACATATATAAGGAATGACTACACCAGAATGGAAATTTGTGGCACCAATGGAAAAAAAGCTGAAAGCATCTGGAGCAAGTCAAAGGGAAAGGAAAGAAAAAGAACAGTGTAATGAGTTCGCACTGCAGGCCACAAAACCAAACAGAAGACATAGATCAAACCTTCACAAATGAGATGGCCAAGAGTTCAGAAAAAACCCAGCAGTGGGATTTCAACTGCCTGATATCAACTGGGAATTAGTTTAGTTTAGTTTATTGTCATTGCACCTTGTACAACAAAATCAAACACCATCTTCAATGCACATCATGACCATGAAAATAAACACAAACACACATCCTTCACACTTCATACATTGAATTGAAAACTCTAACACTGCACCATACAGAAGAATTCAACAGAGCTTCTGCCCTGGGATAGAAGCTGTTTTTCAGCCTATTTGTGCTTGTTTTTATTATCCTGTACCATCTGCCAGTTGGTAATAATTCAAAAAAAGGGTTCCCAGGATGAGATGGATCTTTGAGAATGTTTTGAACTTTCTTAAGGGAGTGACAGCTATAAAGCTCTTCCCAAGAGGGGAGAGGGCAACCAATGTTCTTCCGGGAAATGATGTTAACCCTCTGGAGTGCTTTCCTATCTGCCACTTGGCAAACCATACAGAGATGCAGTAAGTTAAGATATTCTCTATGGTGTAGCAGTAAAAGGTCACCAGCAGTTTTTCATTCAGTTGTTGTTTTCTGGGAAGTCTCAGGTAGTATAATCTCTGCTGGGCCCTTTGATCAGTGCTGCAATGTGAACATCTCAAGTCAGGTCCCCTTTTATGGTAACACCCCAAAATTTAAAACTGGCCACTTGCTGTACTTGGTCTCCTTTGATAAGCAAGGGTTGGATGTCTGATCTGTTCCTTCTATAGTCCACTATAAGCTCCTTGGTCTTATTGGTGTTGAGGACCAATTTATTGTCTCAGCACCATGAAAGCAACTGGCCCACCTCATCTCAGTTGGCAGACTCATCCCTCCTGGAGATGAGTCCCACCACTGTTGTATCATCTGCAAATTTTATAATAATATTATTAGCGTGAGTGGGGATGTAGTCATGCACTTAAAGAGTTTAGAGTAAGGGACTCAACAGGCAAATCTTTGATGTACCAGTGTAAAGAATAAGGGCTGAAGAGGTATGATTACCTAATCTGACCTAACCTCTGTGAGTGGCCAGACAAAAAATCCATAATCCAAAGGCAGATTTTGCAGCAAGTGGGAGAACCAATAGCTTCTTGACAAATACAATGCAGATAACTTCATCATCCAAAAGATAGGAGACCAAAACTAAAGGATCATCATAACAGTGATCACCAACTGGTGGGCCGGGAACCACTGGTGGTCCATAAGAAAATTTTGGTGGTCCGCAGAGAAATGTCCCCCCCCAAAGCAATTAATCCAGATGCATGGGAACACAAGGCTGCACCACCCACATGGCCTGCCCACCCACTGGCCCCCACCCTTCGGCCGAGCACAAACCTTACCTTGAGTAGAGCCACACAAGCTGGAACTGGAAGGTAAGACCAATGGTCTTGGATGGCTTGCTGAAGGTAAGACCTGGATGGCTTGCTGACATTGGTGGGAAAGTCAGTCCTATATTCCAGAGCTGCAGTAGTCACAAGACTGGCCCTTTGGTCATCCCAGAGCAGCTCTTCCAGTCCATGGAAGGCTGGTGCACCCAGTGGAGGAGCAGCTGCTCTGGGATGGCCAAAAGTCCAGTCCTGTGACTATTGCAGCTCTAGAATATGGGACCAACTTTCCCACCAACATCAGCAAGCCATTGTCAGTCAGAATTCATATTCGTGGTCCGTGGGATTTAAAATTATGAGTTTGGTGGTCCCTGAGGTCCAAAAGGTTGGCGATCCCTGATCTATAATGAACATAGTGCATACTAACAAGAAGTAACAGTTGAGAAAGTAGAAACTGAAGGAACCTTCTAAAATAACCACATTATTTTAGAATTCACCATATTGTAGGCAGAGACAACTGAAGATAGATCTAGAAAGAATGGACTTTCAAGAAGCTGAGAGGAAAAGTAGCAGTAATTTCTTAGATGAATATCCTGAAGAGAAAACTTATGGAAAATTCTGAAAAATAGGATAAGTGAATTCCAAACTGTAACAATAGCAAATAAAAAGAAAATAGGAGAACCTAATGAAACCAGAGTGGTTGCCTAAACAGCTCTTTGATAAACTAATAAACAAAAAAGTACAAGTTTAGCAAGAGTAGAATATGGGGAAACAGCCTGAATCTGTAAAGAGGGTTCAGAAAGGCTGAGGCTCAGCATGATGTAAGGCTTGTAAACAGCACCAAACTCTTGTGATGTATGCAGAACAATAGGAAGGTCTATTATTTGGAGAAGATAACAAGCAATGGGGAGAAGGATAAGTTGCTTAATTCCTTTTTTGCTTCTGTCTTATTGCAAAGGAAAAAAAATGTTCCGATGTGCCATAAGCTGGAGGGCAGAAGAGAAATACCATTTAAAATAAATAAGGAATTGGGGAGAGAACACTTAACAATTTTCTCTAACAATTCAATTGGGGAGGCGGAACTGGTGTCGTGACGATACGGCATGCGATCTTGGAGGTCTGAGATTGCTGCCGATATCTTTGCTCCTGGACGATCCAATTGGATCTAAACCATCCCGAAGAGATGGTGAAAGTGAAGAGCGCATCCTGTTGATCCCAGGGATACCACAAAGTCACTGATAGATCCAGGAGAAGCTTTTCTTGCCAGCAGCAAAGAGGCAGCCATTGAAGCTGCTGAAGTTGGGACATTTCTGAAACGGAAGAGAACGGAAAGAGAGAGTGTGCTGGTTTGGTGAGAATATTTTTCTTTATTCTAAGATCTGAAAGGACACCCTAAGCAAAAGAAAGAATCTGTAAAATTTTTGACAGAAGTGATTAAGTGGTGATTTTAAACAGGAATGTTAAAGTAATGTTCTTTTCTCATTGTTGGATTTTCTATACATGATCTCATATTTTGAAACTGGTCGGGTGTTTTTTTTTTCCCATTAATTTTCTTTCTCCTTTTTGCTTTTGCAACATTTCAGGCTAGAGACTCCCTTTTAGCTATTTCTCTTTTTTAAATATCTTTTTCTTTTCTTATTAATCCTTATTATATTTTGTTGGAAAAGGAGGAGGAAAGTGAAAGCAAAGAAACTTTATAACACTGCCAACTAGAGGCTTGGAAATATTCTATTTCTCTTGTGACCAGAGAAAGCTGAGAAAGAAAGAACTGAGACTCTATTTTTTCTCAAGGACATTGCTATTTGATAAGATAGAGGGAAGAGCACGGGAGAGTATTATTGCAGGTGCTCTTCTGGGTTCTATCAACAGCTGGAGCCTGGTGTTGAAGTTTATAGGAAAAGAAAGATGATAAGTCTGTGGAGAAGAGTGCTATAATAAGAGCCTTGAATAATTAAACAAAGTGCAGTGTGCCTTTTTTTTTAATTTCTCCTAAGCTGCGCTACCCCTCCTCAACAGTTTATTTTTTGAAATAAGTTAAATTTTTACGCTTGCTTTTTATTTTATAATAAAATAATTATTTTTGAAGGGAATAGCCTTTTTTTCTTTTTTTCTCTTTCTGCCTTGTTGATATTTTTGTTTTTCCCATCTACCTCCCATACTGATTTTTGTTCTTTTCTTTTTTTTAATCTTCTTGACCTTTTTTTTCCCTCCTCTTTTCTTATGCAGCCTTTTATATTTGAGGCCTTTTAATTTGGATTAAGGTGTTGAAGAACTTGAATAATTTTTCTTTTTTTTTTTAGCTTTTTATTCCTCACTTTTCCATCTTTGGGATTTTTACAACTTTTTCTCTTTTGTGTGTGTTTATGGTCTTTTTCTCCATTTTTGAATTTTTACTGTTATTTATTCAACCGATTGGATTAAGGTATACAAGAACCTCAAGAAATTTTTCTTTTTTCTTTTTTATCATTATTACTATTTGGCTTTTTTCCCCCTACTATTTTTATTTGGAATTGCAATTGGTTATTTCATAATTGGATTAAGGTCTAGAAGAACCTGAAGATTTTGAATTGTTTAAAATGAGAAGGAAACTAACAACTCCTGTTTCTTCAACTTCCACTTCCTCCTCTCCACCATCTGGAGGACAACGTTCAATACAGACAATGTTAAGGCAAGAGAAAGAACAAGAAAAAGAAAAATCGATCCTGCAGATGATTTTGAAAGGAATTCAAAACATTCAAACAAGATCTGAGAATATTGGAAAGAGAACTGAGAACATCAAACAAAGAACAGAGAACATTGAACAAAGAACAGGGAAAACTGATGAAAAAGTGGAGAACATCTAACAAATGATGATGAAGTATGATGGGAGACTACTGAAAATTGAAGAAGATAAACAAAGAGATAAGATTGGAGACATTGATAACAGATTAACGGTGGTTGAACAAGATAAAAGTGGTATATTGCGATGGGAGAGGGATAGATCAGAATTCTAACTCAGATTTCAAAACATAGAGGAAGAAAAAGAACAAAATCTAGCTGAGACAATAATAGAAATATTGGCAGAAGCTTTGGAAATATCTGAAGAGAAGATGATGGATAGAATAGATGAGGTCTATCGAGTTTTCACAAGATACGCAATGAGAAATAGCCTACCAAAGGAAGTTCACATTAGATTTACAAAGAAAGCCATTAAAACACAAATATTGCAAGTGACAAGAGAGAAAACATTGAAATATAAAGATAAGTAGATTGTGGTTTTTATTTTTTTTCCCCCAATTTTATTGATTTTTAAAAAACAAACATATACAAAGAAAACACATAACATAAAAATATAAAACATCTTTTTTGAAAGCAGCTTGATCCTGGGTTACATTTCTTCGTACAGACATAAATTCAAGTTCATGTTCACTTTTATATACTATTCCATATCTTATTACCATTCTACATTTTCTATATAGCTTCTCCCCTCTTTTCACTCTCTTAATTCTATTTTATTTATTTCATCTCAATTTAAATCATTATAGTTATATCCTTTGTCTGTCCTGTTTCAGCTGTCTATTATCTTTTCTCATTAACACAAAATTTCTCCTGTAATAAATGATTGGAGTATGGTGCCTTTATATCTTTCCCCTAAATTTAACACTTAAAATAATACATAACTTTCATTCGGATTCTGCTTAGTACATTCTGAAGCTGCACACTATATTTTAAAAAAAGAAAAAATGTAAATATATAATATAATTAAAACAACAATCCATATCAATTGAACTCTATCATTAAAATTAATATTCATTTAAATCTTAAACATTTTATACATTCCGTTTCAAATAAGTATCGTGCTTCTATGGGAACACATAAATTTTGCATAGTTACTTCACCCCCATTTCACTTATATTTTAAGACATTTTGCAATTAAAATGTTCCCATTCCTTCTTAAATCAATTTTCTCATATTTCATTTCATTTATTTTGTTCAAAAAAGAAAAGATTTTCACTAAATTACATTGAATATTTTATCCCATTTTATAATCATATGTTGTTCCAAATTTTCTAACATTATTTCTCATACAAATACAACAACACAGTCTTATGTACTTTTACAGAATCTCTTTTTCAGTTATATTTTTACCCATTATCTCTAAATAAGTCCTGTTTCTTTATAGCTTATTTCAAACCTTTATAGCTTCTCTTCTCTTCCTTCCTCCCTTGCTTCTCCACTCTACCCTTTTTATCCCCTTGTCTCTTCATCTTCATTTCCCTCTTCTGTATTCCTTTTTTCTGTTGCTTTTTAACATTATATCTACTTTTCACCTTATTTTTCCCTTTTTTGGTTGTTTTTTGGGGTCAGATTCTCCATTCTCTTTCCCCCCCCTTTCCCTTTTCTTCCCCAGATAAAGTTACTTGTTCATTAAAGATGGCTTCTTCTTTGTCCCAATCTTCATGTTCTTGTAGTTTCTCATAAGTAGAAATTGCCATTTCTAAAAAATGAAAAATGGAGCCAAAAGAGCCCTTCCCTTCTTGTTCCTCTTCTTTATATTTTTTGAATTCCATTTTCAGTTCATCCACCAGTGATGCCATTGTAGAAATTTTTTAAACAACCACCCGAATGCTTTTAATCCTTCAAATATAGTTTTCAAGAGTCCCAAAGTTACTAATTAGTCCAAACACACACAAGCTGTTTTGTTTTAAAACAGCTTTTGTTTGTTTCCTTTTTTCACTTTCTCTTCCTGGGGTTGCAGTTCAGTTACAAAGTCCCAATTAAAATGTATTTTTTGGAAGTCTTGTTACAATTTAGTTTTAATCTTTTAGATTCCAAGCAGTCTCCTCCAACCAAATCTTACTCTTATTCTTTTCCTCTCCCTTCCCATTTACAGCAAAGAAAAAAAAAGTTTTTTCAGTAATCAGAAATCTTTATTGTCCCCTTGACTTTAATTTTCCAGTTTAATTACCTGCTGATGCCAAAGCAGGTTTTTCCAATTTCTCATTCATCTGCAGTCACCGTAAGGAATGAGAGTGAAAAAAAACAAATTTTCCCTTTTCACTTTCATTCGCTGCCTCTAGATTTTCTTTGGGAGCGATGTATCTTTTTTAAAAAATTAAAATTCCAGGAAATCTTGAATGTTGCTTCTTATCCCGGTCAGCCAAAACTTTCACCTCCTGCACATTCTTTTCCAGATGAGTGCTTCTTTGTGGTGGCCATTTCTGACCGCCGCTCTTACCGCCTTCGGAAAAGGGAGTTAAGCCAACTGAGGAGAGGAGATGCAGCTCCTCTCAATCCATGCCAGGTCTCCCCTATCTTCAGCCACCTCTATGGGGTGACTTTAGCCCCGAAGCTGGTTGGCTCGGGGCACTCCAATGGCGACGTAAGCAGAAACCGTGCACGATTGCAGATTCCTGATGCTGCCAAAGCCCTGCAAACCGGAAGTCCAGGAGATTGTGATTTTGAAACAAGTACCCAGAAGAGTGAGAGAGATGAGAAGAGAATACTGATTTTTGACTAAATTGCTACTTAGGTGAACTATAGATAGCTGATTCCAGAAGGTTTGATGCTCACATGGCAAGAACAGAGAAACTGAATTGACTCAATTGAGAAAACTGAATCATTTTACACAGAATTTTTCAGAGGGAAAGACGAAGAGGCAGAAAAAGAAATTTCACTAATTGAATTCCAAGAGGACTGCCAAATGATGACTGAAAAGGAAGAAGGTGCAGTAGGTGGAAAGGAGGAAGCCAAAGAACAACGTGAACTAAGATCTACAAGAGCTGCCAAACCTAATTATAAAATATAATCATGGAAGAGAAAAAATTGATTACAATTAATATAAATGGACTTAATTCAGCCATTAAAAGAAGGAAAACTTTTCATAAATTAGAGAAATTAAAATTTGATATATTTGTCTACAAGAAGTACATATTAAAAAGCAAGATGAACAATTGTTGATGCAGCCAAAATTAGGGAAAATATTTACCTCCTTGACACAATGCAAGAAAAGAGGAGTGGTTTTATATATTAAAGAAACCATTCCAGTGCAATTGATTTATACTGATGACGACGGAAGAATCCTAATGGTGGAAATAATGGACAATATCAAAACACTCCTGATTGCAATTTATGCCCCGAATGACAAACAAGAAGAATTTTATAAAAAATTACATATGAAAATAATTGAACTGGCCTATGCTAATATAGTTATGATGGGAGATCTTAATGGAATTGTAGACAACAAATTGGATTATACAGCACATAAAACAATAAAGCAAAACAGAAATACTCTCCCAAAATCTTTTTTTAAAATGGTAGGTGAAATAAATTTAAAAGATACATGGAGAGAAAGAAATGCCAAAACTAAACAATACACCTTTTATTCAAATAGACATTTATCATGGTCTATAATAGATATGATATAGATGTCAACAGAATTGTTAACTAATATTCAAGAAATAAATATTGAATCAAGTACTTAGGCAGATCATAATCCACTGACAATTAAATGGAAAGGACAAAGAAGAAGATCTAGATGGATGTTAAATAATACTATTCTAAAGGGAAAAGACTTTATACAGTGGATGGAGAAAGAACTGGCTTTTTTCTTGAGAGAAAACAAAAAAGAAGATACATCAGTTCAGAATGTATGGGATACAATGAAGGCATATGCCAGAGGCTTGGTAATAGACTATACAAGGAAAAGAAATATTATGAAAAGATTAGCCTCTAAGGCATTAGAGGATGAGTATAAAGGACTTGAAAAAGAACTACAGAAAACGCCACATAAAAAGGACATTAAGCTAAAAATGGATATAATTAAACATAAAATAGGTTTAATAGAAAAAGAAGAACTAGCACAGAAAACTAGAGGTGCTAAACAAAACTACTTTGAAGACGCAAATAAACCAGGTAGATGGTTAGCATACAAACTGAGAAAGGAGAAAGAATCAAGGAAAATATTGCAATTAATAGATGACCAAGGTCAAGTTTGCTATGGTAGTAAAGAGAAGAAGGAAATCATTCGAGACTATTATGGGAAACTATATACACAAGAGAATATTCATGAGGAAAGAGTTAAACAGTATTTACAGAATGCTAATTTACCCCAGATACCTAAAGAGATTGTAACAATGTTAGAAGCAATATAACGATGATGGAGTTAACTGAAGCACTCAAGAAGCAAAATCATGGTAAGACACCAGGCCCAGATGGACTTCCGGCAAAATTTTACAAATCATTACAAGAATTATTGAATTTTCCATTGCTAGAAGTTATGAATGAAGTGATATTAAAGAAGAGAATACCTAAATCATGGTCAAAAGCTTATATCACACTTGTTCCAAAAGAGGAGACCAATCCATTACAAATCAAGAACAATAGACCTATTTCCCTACTAAATGCAGACTACAAAATTTTTGCTTCAATATTGGCAGAAAGACTTAAAAAATACTGAAATAATTTTATTCATCCTGATCAAAATGGATTTCTGCCAAAGAGACAAATTAAAGATAATATGAGAGTAATTTTGAACACTTTGGAATACTATGAGGCACTTCCTGAAAAACAAATAGCTTTGATATTTCTAGATGCACAGAAGGCAATTGATAATGTGAATTGGTGATTCATGTTATTACTGTTGGAACAGATGGGCTTTACTAGAAAATTTATCCAAGCAAGAGAAGCCATATATCATGAGCAAATGGCAAAGGTAATGATGGAGACCTGACAGATTCTATTGACATAAGAAAAAGAACAAGACAAGGTACCCACTGTTACCTTTGTTGTTTGTGTTAATTTTGGAAGTGCTAAATAGAAATATTAGAGATGAAAAGAACATAAAAGGGATGAAAATTAAAAAGGAAGAATTTAAGTTGTAAGCATTTGCAGATGACCTGGTTTTTATCTTAGAAGATCCACTAGAAACAGCACCAAAATTGATAGAACAGATAGAGACATATGGTAAGGTGGCTGGTTTGAAAATAAATTAAGATAAGACAAAGAACTTGACAAAGAACATGCTATCTAGACAAAGGAAGAACTGGCAGACTTAATGAAAATTCAGGTCACGAATAAGATCAAGTACTTGGGGATATATTTGACAGCAAGATGCAGTACATTAAAAGAGAATAATTATATCAAACTCAAACAGCAGATAGCACTAGATTTGGTGAAATGGGAAAATTTACAACTGTCATTAATAGGGAGAATATCAACAATCAAGATGAATATATTACCCAGAATTTTATATTTGTTTCAGACAATTCCAATTAGGCTTGAAAAAGATTACTTTGAAGATTTGAATAAAATTAAGTTGAAATATATATGGCAAGGTAAGAAAACGAGAATAAAGTTAAAATTTTTGCAAGATGCTAGAATAAGAGGAGGATTTGGCTTGCCTAATTGGGAGTTGTATTACCAAGCTACAATTTTGATGTGGGTTAAGAAATAGATAACATTAAGAAATACAAGTTGTTAACATTAGAAGGACATGATCTGTTGTTGGGATGGCATGCTTTTTTTTATGGTATAAAGGAACTAAAACACAGGGGTACTTTAGAAGACATTATATACGGGAATCTCTGTGGTTAAACTGGGTGAAGATTAAAAGAAAATGTTATTTGAAAATTCCAGTCTGGTTATCGACTATTGAAGCATTTTCTTATCCTATAATATACAAAAAGGAACAAACAGTTAGACATGGTGAAATATTGAATGAAACGGGTGAACTTAAATCTATACAAAAACTAGAGGAACAAGGTATAAAGATGAATTGGTTTTCATATGCGCAAATACATTCAAGGTATGATACAGATTTTAAAACAGAAGGTTTCTATGATAAACCAACTGATTTAGATAAGATTTTGACAGGTACTGATGAAAAAGTGATTAAAAATTGTATGGATATTTATTAGAAATTAAACTAGAAGAAGAACAAGTTGAAGAAATTATGATTGTTTGGGGGAAGAATTTTGGATATGGGATTGATTTAGAGAAAGGGCAAAAACTGTGGTCTCAAAATTATAAGATGACAATGTCAACAGCATATAGAGAAAATTTGTATAAGATGTTTTACAGGTGGTATTTTCCCCTGACAAGAATAGCAAGAATGTTCAAGAAGAAATCCGAAAAATGTTGGAAATGTCATCAGATACCTGGCTCATGTTACCATATGTAGTGAACTTGTGCGGATGGTAAAAAATACTGGACTAAAATCCACACGTGGTTGGAAAAAATGACAAAAATACATATAGATTTGAAACCTGAGATATTTTTATTGGGAATTTTCTCTGAAATATATAGAAAACACTTGAAATACCTGATTGTAAATGTATTAACAGCGGCTAGGACTGTATTTGCTAAAAACTGGAAAAATGAGAAATACCATCACAGGAGGAAATTATTAAGAAAATATTGGAATGTGCTGAAATGAGTAGATTGACATTTGAAATTAGAGAGCAAGAAGATAAACAATTTTACAAAATTAGGGTTCTACTCTATCTATGGTAGATAATAAAATTTAGTAATGAAATATGTAGACTTTTAGAAAATACTAAATATATAAAGATGTATTTTTTTCTTATTATATCTACAAAATGATTTTAGGATAGATTTGGGATGATTATATGAATTATCACAAAATGAACTGAATAAAATATGATTATTTCTTAAAGCATGAATGAATAAATAAGTATAGTCAAATGATTGATTAATAATGATATTAATGCATTTAATATTGGATTGAAAATACGAGATCATATATAATGCAATTGTAATTGAAGACTACCAAATGGAAGCACAAAAAAATTTGTAAACCAACCGACACACCGTATGTACATGTATGGAAGATGGCTTGATGTTTTTATGTTTTGTTTGTTTATGTTTATTTTAACAACCAATAAAAATTCTTTTTAAAAAAATTCTCTCACTGTCATTTCAGTCTCTGGAACTGACTGATGTTATCTCAGAATCATTGATCATATTTTTGAGAATTCCTGATGAACCAGAAAATCAGAGAACAGCTAATATTGCACCAATCTTTTAAAAAGAGGGGAAACTATAGATGGAATGGCTTGGCATCAGTTCCTTGGAAAATGAGACCAAAAAGTGGGTTTACAAGCTTTAAATGGAACAAGGTGACTACAAAAACTACAATAGGTGTATTAAAAATAGATCACATCGGACAATTTTTTTTTCAACTTGGTAGTAGCTTTCTTTTTGGTTAAATGGAACAATTAGAATGGATAGTCACATTGCCAAATGGATTCACAGTTGGTTCAGCAATCATAACCAACTCATGGTCCTTATGGGATCTGGATACAGGATTATTGAAGTATCTCAAATTCTGACCTGAGTGTGGTGCTCTTGAAAAAACAAGGAGATACAAAGCTGACACAAAGCTGGGGGGATTGATAACCCCAGGGCATTCAAAAAGATCTTTATTAATGTAAACCTAGGCTGATATCCAAAGTTCAGTGGCAGAAAATGTAAGGTTCTGCACCTAGGTAGGAAAAGTCAGATAGATAGACCCCAAAATCATTTATTCATTCTTTACAATTTATATATATATAAGCAAAATATCACTCCCGCATCATCACAAAATCTCCAGAACCGTAAAGCCTACAAACTTGAAATTTGGCACACATGTTCCTCTTCACTTCTAGGTGCTCATTAAGAAAGGATTTTTCAAAATGACTGTCAGAGCATTTCATATATTATTATTAACACGCTCTGATGCTAAGGAGTTCTACTCCCCCTCTTGCATTTGGAAATCTGTTCCAAATGCAAAACACAAGCAGAGGAGAGGAGAGGAGTTTCCGTTTCAGTGTTAGTTTCATAGCACCAAGTGCCTTTACTACAGAACAGTTGAGCTAAGCCACGCCCAGGCTCAATGCTGTCTCCTTCTTGTTCATACAGAAAATACTATTTCAGTTTCCATGTTTCAGTTTCCAAACAACTCTCAACTCTCTCACACACTGACAGGATGCTAGCCAGATGAATACTGATAGATGCTGGTAGGTAGAGGCACATTTTTTCCCCTTTATTTTCCTGTCCAAAACTAAGCCCAATCACATAGTTTCAAAGCGAAGCATGGGTATAGAGCTGGTATTTATATGGACACTCATTACTCAGAAGTGATTCTGGGCAGCATGCAGATATTAAAACAAAACCTACAGGTGAAAACAGTAAATACTCATCACCAAAATCATAAACTACATAACCTTGATTACCACCAACACCCCAACACCCAAGGAAGCAGTCAGATCTTCAGAGCCTTGTGAAAAGCTAATAGACTAATGATATCTGTCTTGGAACTAGCAGTTGTGGAGGAATCTAGGAATTAAGCATGAGCCAGCAGTGTACTGTAACTGCCAAAAAAGCCAATGCAATTTTGGTGTGCATCAACAGAATGTACTGCAATTGTGATAGTTCCACTCTGCGCTGTCTAGATAGACTTCACCCAGACTATTGTGCCCACTTCTGATCAATGTGTTACAAGAAAGATGCTTGAAAATTTAAATCATAGGAAGTGATCATTCTACTCTATGCTGCCTAGACAAACCACACTCAGAATATTGTGTCCAGTTCAGATCAATGGGACACAAGAAGGATGGCTTAGAAACTGGAAAGGCAAAAGAAAAGAACAACAAAAGTGGTGAAGGGCTTGGAGGCCAAATCTTATGGAAAAAAAACAAAACAGTTAAGGGAGCTGAGATGTTTAGCCTAAAGGTGAAAAGGCTAAGTGGGAACATGATAGGAGTCTTTCAATACATATAATAGGCAAGTGAATGTAGATTATTCTCCAAAGCATTTGGAAGTTGGGCAAGAATCAATAGGTAGAAACTTTACAAAGGGAGATCTAAGAGAAACCTCCTGACCATGAGCATTATTAAGCAATTAAACTAATAGCATTTAGAGTTATTAAGCTTCCCTCCTGGAGTCATGCGTGTTCCATACATAGAATACTAATTTGTCAGGACAGTATGAGATATCCTATGCAGGATAGGGACCCTCCAAGTTCCAGTACAGTTCTTTGATTCTTTGACTAAGTATGAAATCCAGAGAAAGCTGGGTAACCTGTACCCAGTTAGTACCTGTACTTAGTGAGAGTTCGGGTTCGGGTTATATCTGAATATGTTCCCCTTCCTGATATAATCACATTTCTCCTAGCAGCATTTACCACAATGAGCTAGGTTGCAGCAGATACATTTATCTCCATTTCTGTGGCTGTTACTCTTCTGAATCAGTTATTCATTCCGTCTACTTTCTGCACCATCTTTGCAGCAAAATATCTGCATCAGAATTCATATGCACTTCTCGTAATACATTTGGTCTTGTTTTTTTTCCCCTGAGATATGCTTGATTCTCCCAGTAAATCTTTTTATCTCTAAAATATACCTTTCAATGTATGCATTAGAACATAGAATAACAGGGTTAGAAGGGACCTTGGAGATCTTCTAGTCCACTCCCCTGCTCAAGCAGGAGATCCTATAACATTTCAGACAAATGATTGTCCCATACCTCCAGTTTGGGGAGCACCCACAACTTCTAGAGACAAGCCTGATTAATTGTTCTGTCTATAAATGTCTCCTTAATTCTAGATTATTAATCCTTAATAATTTTCTACCCATTACTCCGTGTCCTGTCCACAGGTGCCTTGAAAAATTAAGTTGATCCCATTTTCTCTGTGACAACTCCTCAAATATTGGAAGACTGCTATCATGTCATTCCTAGTCCTTCTCTTCATTAGAGTAGACATGTCTGATTCCCATAACCATTCATCATACAGTTTAGATACCAGACCCCCTTTATCATCTTCGTTATTTTCTCTGCACACTTTCTAGACTTTTAATATCTTTTTTATATTATGGTGACCAGAACTGGATGCAGTGTTCCAAATGTGATCTTACAAGTGCAGTATAAAGTGGCATGATTACCTCACATGATCTTAATACCATCTTAATTACTTCACATGATCTTAATACTTAATGTGTTGAAGCAGCCTAGGACTGCATTGGCTCTTTTAGCAGCTGCAGCATGCTGCTGGCTTTTAAAAAAAAACACAAATGGTGGTCCATAGGACATTTCATAGAGATGTCTAATAGGACATCTCATAGGACATCCACAGGACACCTCATAAGTCCATAGGACCTCTCAGGGACTTAATCTACACAATTTTATGCACATGTGTAATTTTGATCTGATTTGCCAAGCTTAGGAAGTGCTGTTTGGGTTGCTCCATCTTATTTTTGAGATGGATAGTTAGATATATCAGATAAATAAACAAATCAATTAAAACCAGTTAAATATTGTTAATACCATCTATAAAACATATTAATATTATTAAGAAAATTTTGGCCAAAAATTATTTCCAATACAAAGCAATATGCAATTTGATTAGATTAGATGTTATTTAGTGCTGGCATTATTCAGTATCTGTGTAAAACAGATGTGTTATATTCACAATGACGTTGTCATCATATAATGTATTGCAACTTTTCCCTCCTTTGCTAAAACAGGGGTGGGCATGGCCAGCATGTGATGCATCTGGCCCCTGGGCTGTGAGTTTGAAACCCCTGGTATAAGATAAAGAAACTTTATCCTTGGACTTGTGAGGCTGATTGCTAAAGCTGCAGCTGTTATAAAGCTTTGAAAATCCACCTGTTTAAATGTCTTTTAATCCATGCATTTATTAACCATACTGCTTTTTTAATGGATATTCTACAGCTGTACCTTTTTGAGCCTGTAGTGATTAGATAAACATTTTCTCCTTATTTATATTTTTTAAAATCGAAAGCTTTGTTATGCCATTATATTTATCAATGTTTATACTTGTATGTTATTTGTTGTCCTTCATAGGCAAAGGCAACTAAAGATATAAGTTGAGCCGAGAAATACAGCCTCACAAGTTGATTGCTAACCTTTAAGCAACATTTCCCCAAAGTAACAATATTCAATTTCCCCAAAGCTATTTCTCACCAACTAACAAAGCTAAACAATGGCTTTTTTCCTCTCTGCTTCCTGTAATTGCTTAACTGTTTCTTTCATTCCCTCATTTAACAAAGAACAAGTTACCCTGAAGCAGGATAGTTAATAACCAGGAACAATATCTTATTAGGTAAGGCAGGCTGTTTTCCATTTAAGCTGGATAGAATGTTCTTCAGGGGCATCCTGTATGACTCCCTTTGTTTGGTTCTTATGCTTCTGTTAAAAAAGCCATCAGATTCCATAATTTTTTTTAAAAAAACCACTTCTTTAAAGATGGCATTAAGCTTATTCCAATTTCTGCTAATGCTTCAAAAAGCCAGGAAATTGGAAATTAAGTGCATAATAACCACACAACATAAACAGAAAAGACTTTGCTGAGCTTTCTATAATGAATTTAGAATTTAATACACCCTCTACCCACAATTTGCATTGGTATTTAGGTCAAGTCTGGGCTTGGGAAAGCAGAAGGTGAAGTGCTAGTGACAAAATGTATGTCTTATGTGACAAGGCTCAATTCCACCACACATTGTGAAGGTTGCAGTAGTGTTAATATATACGATAGAATTTCCCTAGCCCTTGAAAAAGGGGGAACCACTTGAATCAATCAACACTTTCATCATTCAAAAAAGAAGACTACAAAACTCTGAATCAGAATTCCATTGCTGGTAGGATTGGATAGGATACAAGAAGGAAGATCAGAGTGACCAATGCAGAGGTGGTATTCAGCAGGTTCTAACCAGTTCTGGAGAACCAGTAGCAGAAAGTAGTTCTCTGAGTAGTTCAGAGAACTGGCAAATACCACCTCTGGCTGGCCCCGCCCCCATCTATTCTCTGCCTCCTGAGTCCCAGCTGATCGGCTGGGTTTTCTTTTGTTGCCCTGCACAAGAGAATGGAGCTGGAAAGCAGGTTAGTGGAGTGGAGAGGGAATGGGATTTTGCAGTAACCATCCCCCAGGAGTGGGGAGGGAATGGAGATTTTACAGTATCCATCCCCTGCTACACCCACCAAGCCAAGCCATACCCACCAAGCCACATATGAATCCCCCTGGACCAATACAATATGGAGACACAAGTCCTACCCATTTTCTGCCTATGTTGCTTGGTAGCAAGATGGGCATTATACAAATTTAATAAACAAATATGTCCCAACATCACATAGATGTTGCAAAAGGTGGAGCTTGTGACACAATCCTGCAATGTTGTTTGTGCCTTCCTTGAAAGATTTATGAATTCTGCAATGGCTGAAGAAAGCTTGCATCTCACATCTATATTAAAGGCTTGAAGACATATGAAGAATGCTTGCGGGAATTGAATATGGCTAGTCTAGGGAAAAGAAGGTCTAGGGGTGACATGATAGTGGTATTTCAATATTTGAGGGGCTTCCACAAAGAACAGAGGGTCAACTTATTTTCCAAAGTATCAGAGGGCAGGACAAGAAACAATAGATGGAAACTAATCAAGAAGAGAAGCAACCTGGAGTTAAGGGGAAACTTCCTAACAGTAAGAACAATTAACCAGTGGAACAGCTTGACTTCAGAAACTGTAGGTGCTTCATCATTGGAGGTTTTTAAGAAAAGACTGGACAGCCACTTGTCTCAAATTGTATAGGATCTCCTGCTTGAGCAGAGGATTAGAGTCCAAGACCAAGGTCCCTTTTGACTATTTGGGTTGATTGATTGTCAGGATTCTGGCAGTTACTCCAATTAAATCATGAGCCTTGAGATACGCTCCCAAAACTAAAGATGATTTATTTGAAGTTAACATTCTATGTCCAGCTGCTAACCTGGGCATAGCTAACTCTGAGATACATAATTTACTGTTGATCCTGCTTTCCCCCCACCCCACCCTCTGAGTGTATCATCCAATGAAAAACATCCATAGCCAAGAGTAATCAATCATGCTCTCCAATTAGATTTTTTCATGGCAGAAGCTTCAGCCATCTAATCAGTCTTTAAAGAAAATATGAATGGAATGTTCTTTCGATTCTACACTGTTGCCTGCTCTTTGAAATCCCCCTCTTCTTTCTGTTGTGAACTATAAAACATGTCTACAAAATATTTTATGAGTTGACACTGATATTATACCAATATGTTGTGGGAAGTATGTTCTTTGGGGGAAGAAATTTCCAAGGAAGTTTTGTTTAGATAGATAAAACAGCAGGTAGAAACTAATCAAGGAGAGAATCAACCTAGAACTAAGGAGTAATTTCCTGACAGTTAGAACAATTAATCATTGGAATATCTTTCCTCTAGAACAAGGGTGTCAAACTAGAAGGCCCACTGGCCAGATATGTTGTGTGGAGGCCACGCCCACCCCAGGTCCACAAAGGGGGAAAATGTCATGATATGTCACATGATGGCATCATGATGCCACAAGTTTGACACCCGTGCTCTAGAAGCTGTACATCACTGGAGCATTTTAAGAAGAGACTGGACAACCATTTTTCTGAAATAGTAAGGTGTCTTGCCTGAGCGGGGATTGGATTAGAAGACGTCCAAGATCCCTTCAGCCCTATTATTCTGAGATATATATATATATATATATATATATATATATATATATATATATATATATATATATATATATATGTTTTTCTTAGGCTTTCGCGGGTACTTACATGTGTGCTGTTTAGCTTCCTTCGGGTATTATCCCACGTCATTGTAGTTCTGTTAAAGTTGTAGCAACGTTTCAGCAGACTCTCATCTGCCATCCTCAGGCTTCTGCACTCTCAAATAGAAAGATCTCCATGCCACAAGCCAGGCAAACACCTGGGCAAAAACAGACTCCCTCTGATAGCTCCAACCCAACCCCCCCCCC
>BLBF01000026.1:22601663-22629890 GCA_015471245.1 Laticauda colubrina
TATGTGCTGTTCAGCTTCCTTCGGGTATTATCCCACGTCATTGTAGTTCTGTTAACATGAAATTTGTGATTATGACATTGGAGTTTTACAGGAGTGATTTTCCCAATAGCTGAAACTGATTGGGGAAGTATGGGGAATAGGGTGGGGAATATTGCTTGCTTGAGCAGAGAGGTTGGGAGGTGGTATAAGGCAACTGTTTGATGTATATTACTGATATAAGAAAGACAAGCCAAATTGGTTCATTTCCACAAGAACTCTGTAACAGATCAGAAAAAAAAGAAGCAAAGAAATTGCCTGTGAAATCAGCTGGAGAGCTTAGCAGAACAGCAGAAGATGAGCTTCCCATAACCTGCAAATTGAATGCTCCCAAACCAGCTAGGTTCCAATCCTGTAACTCCTCAAGTGACATTTTGGTGATTTATGATGAGCAGCAGATGAGACTGAGGGCCATTATTCACTCCCTGTTAAGAATCAGAAGGCATTGCAATATTGCACAGTGTGAGGGAAGGGTTGTTACCCCATAAACTCTAAAAAATTAAAATTAAAAAATGAAACATGAAGTAATCCACTTCTTAATTTTCTAATCGAACTAGGCTGAAAATGTCTTGAATTTAATGGATCAAACAGTAAAGAAATGTCAGTTTCCCCTTTCATAAATTCAGATGTCAATCAACATTTCAGCCCTTCCCTCCAAATTCCAGGATATATCATGCTTTAGATTTCCTATTTGTGCCAAAGTTGTCTACAAATTTCATAGACACCAAGTTTCATATTTCTTAATCATCTTTCTTTCAATTTATGACAAGGGTGACAACAGGATATGATCAGAAAAGTCAACATGTGATGTATATTTAAAAAAAAAGATATAACTTTGATGGCATTATGATATTAGCATCTTGACTTTTTTTGGTCATACCCAGGGATGGGATTCAGAATTTTTTACTATCGGTTCTGTGAGTGTGGCTTGGTGGGTATAGCAGGGAAAGGATACTGTGAAATCTCTATTCCTTCCTCACTCCTGGGGGAAGGTTACTGCAAAATCTCATTCCCTCCCCACCTCACTAACCTGCTTTCCAGCTCCGTTCTCCGTTCTCTTTGTTGCAGGGCAACAAAAGAAGAGCCAGCTGATCAGTTGCTATTGTGATGATACAACTGGTTTTCTTTTGCCAGCTGGAAACCCGATATAATTGGCAAGAGAAAGAAAAGATTGTTGTTCCATGGCAAGAAACTAGGATGGGGTAGCAACAAAAGTGTATGGCTGGCATTCTAATTTTTTACAAATATATTAAAGTTGCTATTTTCAGAATAGATGTTTCCTTATTATTCTTCCCTTTGCAGCCTAGTGAACTCTACCTTAAATCCTTTCTGGAGAACATCATTTGAATTGTAACTTCAAACAGGTCACTAAATGAATGGTTGTAAGTCTGTAGTATCTCTTGACTATCCAATGTCTGTTAAATGACTCCAGAAAAGAATAGTCCACCACCTTCAAAATAATTACTTAAGAGATTTTATTATTTTTACTGATATATAACCAAAATCTTTTTCATTGTAATGTAATCTCAATTTTTTTGTTCTATCACCTGGAACAAGTTCATACACTTTCCCCTGTTTTCTGTAGGATGACCTTTCAGACAGTTGAAGGACGCTATCATGTCTTCTTCCAGTATTGTCTTCCTCAGGCTGAATTTGCCAATCACTCTCTCCCATTCTTCATAAGCTTTTCCTTCCACAGACCATTTATCATCTCAGTTATTCCCCCTGAGACTTCCTCCAGTTTGTGAACATACTTCCTCAATTGCATTGGCTAGAATAAAATAATACAGTGGTGACTGGCACTCTATCCATATTTTGTTGGAATCTGATGGCAGCAAAACTCCTGGGAACTATATAACTTTGGAATGCAGAAGAAACAAAAAAGAAAAGCAGTACAATATAGTAGAAACAGAAGAGCAAAACGTTAGAAGCGTATGTGTCTACTTGCATTTCATCTGATATTCTTTTGCCATATCTAGGTAACATCAACAACTGCCACGAAATCCTAATGATATTGCTTTTATTATTGTAATTACTTCAGGGCAAAGCTACTTTATGATTGTGTGACCTGTTTAAAGATTGAGGCCATGCCAAAGAATCTGTTGGAGCAATCACTTGGAAGAGTGTTCCACGTTCCTTTAATCACAAGGACAGTGTCCTGAATGACCTGATGAGAAGGAACACAGTGTAAGTATTATGCTGCAGGTTTTTTTTTTTTTCTGATTTATATCTATCAGATTAAATGCAAAGAAGTGGAATTCCTTGTCCTTTTCACTGGTAAGAATATATTATTTAAACCTCCCATTCTTGAGATGTCTTGTCTATACTAGCCCTTGAATTTGTCAACTTTCTGAAGGCTGGAAAAAAAACTTGTTCATGTTCTCCACTGTTAAGGGAAATTGGAAAATGTCTTTAAATACAAAGAAACATGATTATGAAGAATAAGAATTCAAATAGAAAATGGTCAAACCCAGCCAGCTCCTTATTTTGTTGTTTTTGTTTTGTAAATCTTTTTGTCCTATATAAGATTGGCTCTTCTTTCTCCTATTCACTGATAAGAAGCATCTATTATTATGCTCTTGAGATACATGAACTATTCTAGGCGTGCATTCAGTCAACGTTCTGAAGGATGGGAAAAATACTTTTTGATATTCCCCACTGTTATTGGAATTGGAAAGTTTTTCCATTTCTTTGGAGTAAAACAAAAAGAAATACATAATACATTCATCACAACCTTGAGTACAAAGGAAGTAGAAGGAAGGAGGAGACCTAGAATCACCCATGAAGCTCAAGGCAGCTAGCTGTCAGTTTTGGACAACTGCAGGGAAGCACTACATGGAGCTTGGTGATAAATTTATAAATGAGTTCCCAGAAGAACACTTCAGGCTGAAGCAAGGAGGTGATGAGGAAAATGATATCATGAACAACTGACTCAAACCTTAAACAAGATGAAAACATTTCATTCCTCAATTTTTCTAGAATTGGATTCTGAGTAACAGAATTAGAAGGGACGTTGGAGTTCTTCTAATTCAACCTCCTTCTCAGGCAGGAGACTAATACTATTCTGGACAAATGGATGCCCAATCTCTTCTTGAAAATCTCCACTGATGGAGCATCCAAACTTTTGAAGGCAAGACATTCCACTGGTTAATTGTTGTCATTGTCAGGAAATTTCTCCTTAGTTCGAGGTCAGTCTAGGATGCTGAAGCTCACAATCCATTTGTTGTAAGATTTGGCCTAAAGGGCTACAAAATGATTTGATAACTAATCCATATGCATGTGTAAACAAATAGGTAAGTACAGTATATGAATGAATAAATAAATCTAGTTCTGGCCAATCCTATTGATAAAATTGCTTCCGTTCTTAACAGTATTATTAAGATGGCAATAAGCCAACATGTGTTGGATAGTCTATCATAATTTCCAAGCCCATTATTCAGGCCCATAATTTTAGCTGCAGTGGTTTCAGAATGTCTATAAATCCAGTACTATATTTTGATACATCCTATTAGTCTAAGAGTTCATTTTCTAGTTTTCAGAATGGACTGTTTGTGATTATATAAGTTTTAAAATATTTTTATACCAGTAAATGTCCAATGGAAATGCTAGCTCTTACAAAAAGAGAAAATGTCACTGCTCAAACATTTTGACAGAAAATGCAGATAAACAAAATCTTTAGATGCCACCCATATTAAATTTAAGGAATGATAAAACTCAAGTCTGTAGTTTGAAAATTACAATCCATGGAGATATCTAGGATTGGTTGTTAATGTTAAATATTAGTCTAGCATTAAAGGCCATGTTTGCTTTATGAATGTAGCAAGAAGTTGACCAAATATGTCTTCAATACTATTATATATATATATATATTTATCTCTGCTTCAGTCAAGCATAGGAAATCAGGAGTCCAGGCAGTTCAAATGAATATATTGGTTGCTCTACAAGACTGAATTACTGATAGGCAAAGTGAGTTGGTGGTAGATGAGAGTCAACAGAATTCAAGGTGGACTCTATTTAGATCCTTTGTAGGCATGAAGGGATTCAAGGCTAATGACATGTTTGACACCTCCCTGAGGCTCAGAATAAGAGTCCTTATTCTGAAAAGCTTGGCCTACATTAACTGCATTGCTCTTCTCTCCCTTCTCACTTTTCAGGATATATTTTCTTATTAAAGTGTATAAATATCTTCTATAAATAAATGAGAACTTTATACAAATTATTTACCCTGTTCTGATATGAAAATCAGCAGACCTCTTTTTTCTAGATCTTGCTACTATTCACAAGGCTACAAGACTCCCAACATCTCCTCCTCATAATACCTCACTGTTAAGACACTTTCCTCTGACCAAGTCTCAAGAAGATAATAATAGCATTGTTATTCTTGGCAATAAAACACAAGTGGGTTGATGAGCACCCCATTCCAACCCCAGTAACTTTGGCATTGCTTATGAAAATATAACTGAAACATTAGCTCCAACATTCAGTACAGAAAGTACAAATTATAACCAAGATAGATGGTACAGATAGGTAGTTGGGAAGAAACAGGGGGGAGGGGGAGGGGGGAGGGAGGGAGGGAGGGAGGGAGGGAGGGAGGGAGAGAGAGAGAGAGAGAGAGAGAGAGAGAGAGAGAGAGAGAGAGAGAGAGAGAGAGAGAGAGAGAGAGAGAGAGAGAGAGAGAGAAATATGATACAGGTACACACCAGTGGTAGGATTCAAAAAAATGTTCTACTAGCTCTGTGGCCAAAGCTTGGTAGGCATGGTGTGGCTTGTTGGGCGTGACTTGGTGGGCGTGGTAGGGGAAGGTTATTACAAAATCCCATTCCCTCCCCACCCCACTAACCTGCTTTCCAGTTCCGTTCTCCTGTGCAGAGCAACAAAATTGTGATTGAAATATCATTACATACTCCTTTCCCAGCTATACAGCTTCCAGGTTCGTTGAACTACAATGTGTGTAACATTTGTGACTAGAATGATCATGCTTGCAGTGCCAAAGATGAAGGCATTAGGTTGAGAAAAGCCGAGTGTTGCTTAGGCTAAGCGCATTCCCACCGTCAGCACAGTCTACTGTGCAATGCCAAAATGTGTGAATCAAATAGACTGGAAAATAATGTACATTTCCCTGATGTATGAACAGAAGATGGAATATGAATGTAATCATATAACTGAATCATATATTCTGGAGGGATTTTTTTGCTCCCTGACCACCAAGGCAACTGATAAAAAAGGGAGGGAGAATAAAATTACACTGATAGTCATATTAGAAATATTTCCCTTTACAGTTGTATTGAACAAGATTGTCAGTTACAGGATCAAATTTTTTTGGACCAAACAGTCTGAGCATCTATAACATTCATCTCCAAATAGCATCTGATTGCTGACAAGTCTAGCTTCCCATAAAAAATTAACTGCACCTGTTCTCATTGCACCATTATATATACCATATTTGGTTTAATGTTTTTTAAATGACACTAATGACACTAATTGAAGCATACAGTAGTCAAGGATTAATTTACCTAACATCTTGTCTCCAGACTAGTTGGAATCAGAGGGGCTTTGGAACTGGAAACAGTGTTCCATTAAATCTTTATTATTGTTATTATTTTTTTTAAACAGGAGAGAAAGCTGTGGAATAGCAGCTTCCACCCTTCTGCTGTAATTTATAAATGACTGAGAAAATGTGGAACAGTCATTTCAGCATTTGGTCAAAGATGAAGAAGGTCCAGGCAGATAATTGTACCCATTGTATCATAGTTTGACCAATCTTAGAAGCCGTTATGACAATAAACTATGAAGAATTGTGGAAGAAAAATGGCATACCAATGCAATAAAATAAATTCCTGGAGTATAATGGTGCTTGAATTTATCGTGATAATCTTATGAGAGAGTTCAGATTAGATTAATGATGGAGCTCAAACATATTTCATAACTTGATTTTTACTTCCAGGTTTGGAAAATATAATGTTTTATTCCAAACCTTTGTAAAAAGTATCAGAAGTGTGAGGGATACTAAATTTTCCTGCCCCCTTCTCTTCTTCATTGTCACTAAAGTAACAATGCATCCAATGTGAAAAAGATTCCTCGAGGAGTTTTCAATAAGTTATAAAAACCTGGCTTTTTCACCAGGCCCTGGGGTAGAATATATGTGACCTTCTCTCCAGTGGTCTTTTAGATTACCAGGAACATATCTATCCCCAGTACAGTCATTTTGTGGTTGAATTCATACTTCTTGTCATTTTTACTTGTTGTTTTATCTGCTTTATATAAGCCACATAGAGGTGACACACAAACTGATAAATAAATAATAAATTGAAAGCTTGAGAGAGGCCTGGGAGTAGATTTGTGTAATGGGATTTTTGTTTATCTTGCTGATGTTAAAACACAGACACAGAAAGCTATGAAGTACCTGAACATCTTCTATCCAAGACTCATTATTATTCCAAGGGACATCAAGTAACAGGACAACATAGCAGGCAACACCTACCCCACCTGAGCGAATCTTGCATAAGCCAAATTAGACATAGGTAGTTCTTAGATAGAGGTCAAACAGGATGTGCCAAAGAAGTTTACATTTTAGCAAAAACCTTTCCAGAAGATGGCAATGTCATAAAGGACAGTGCATCATGGACTGACTCGTTACAACTACATTTTTCTCCAGGTCATGGGGAATGCTGAAAAAAATATGAGTCCTTTAAATATGTGCTCCATTTGTGCTTTCATGCATTTCCATGCTGACGCCCCAAACTGTTGGGGGCAATATGCTGACTCTGTAAACCACTTACAGAGGGCTGTAAAGCACTGTAGACAAGTCTAAGTGCTATTTCTAAATGCTAATTGGAAGCATATCTTCTCAGTCATTGTCAAACTGTGTATAACCCTAAAGACAGACCTCTTCCATGTGACTGTCAAAAAAGCAACATGGATACAAGAGTCTATTCTTGAACTGAAGCATTCGTATTTTAAGCCTGGAACCCGCACTGTATATCTGATATTAACATAACTTAGCGGGTTCAGAGGTATTTCTTAAGAAGAGTCCTCTACTCAGTGGTGGGATTCAAAAATTTTTACTACTGGTTCTGTGGGGGTGGCTTGATGGGCGTGGTGGGGGAAGGCTACTGTAAAATCTCCAGTCAGAGTGGTATTTGTCAGGTCTCTGAACGACTCAAAATTTCTGCTACCGGTTCTCCAGAACTAGTCAGAACCTGTTGAATACCACCTCTGCCTCCACTCCTCCACTCACAACAGAATTCCCTATGCCTCCAGGCTTGAAAGTTTGGGCTTGGACAATCTGGAATTGTACCACCTACGATCTGATCTAAGCATAATTTCAGCTGCCTCTGAACCCCTGAACAGTCACTTTCACAAAGCAGATGGTACTCATTCTCTGATGTAGCCACCTCTCAGCTTTATTTTGAGAAATCAGGATTAACAGCAGCAAGAACAGGAAACCCGTGAAAAGACAATGCTGAGAGCTAACATTTCTCAGCACTTAAAATACCCTCTTCAGTAATTCAGCCTTGAGTTATCCAACATCCACTTCCCCCAATACCGCGCCCTCCTAATATCCACCTGCCATCCTGCTTCTCGTATTCTACCCATCAAATCTACACCCTTGTGTTCTCCTTTGCTATCCATACCTTCCTAATCTATCCCTCAGTCACCCCTGTGTTTCCCCACACCTTTCAAGCCTCACAAACTCTGCAGCCACAGTCCCCATGCAGTTTTTGTGTGTGCATCACTGCTGTGGGATTTGTAGCTGCCTCACCGTTTCACAGCTGCCCCACCATTTCCCGACAGCTCCATCAGCTCTACAGAAGGTCTGCCGGGCTCCAGATTGCAAGGGACTTCTAGCCCTGTGCTCCTGGGTGGATGTAGCCTGCCGGTGGCATCCCCTTGTAACCCACCAATGTGTCAGGCTCTGGGATAGATCGGAAAACACCTGGAGCAGAGGTGGTATTTAGCAGGTTCTGATCAGTTCTGGAGAACCAGTAACTGAAATTTTGAGTAGTTCAAAGAACCGGCAAATACCACCTCTGACTAGAGATTTTACAGTATCCTTCCCCTACCATGCCCACCAAGCCATGGGCACAGAACCAGTAGTAAAAAAATTTGAATTCCACCACTGACCTGGAGCCTGACACATAGTACACAATATTGTCCGCTACAATGTCTTGCTGTTAACAACTTCTTCAGCTTCAGCCACAATAATATATGGGCAAACAATCAATACAAACTCAGTTGCAGAAATATGACTTCAGCAACAGAATGGTCAACACCTGGAATGCTCTACCCAACTCTCACAGCTTCAATCTCAAACTGTCTACTGTGGACCTCACCCCATTCCTAAGAGGCCATAAAGGGAGCATGCATAAGCGCACCAGCGTGCCTACCGTCCCTATCTTACTGTCCCCATTTATCTGTATTTACTTCCTTTGTTCATGTTTATATTCATACCTATACTTGTTGTCTTGTACATGTTTGACAAACAAACAGAATAAAATAAAAATAAATTTTAAATGCAGAAGGCTATGTCACTAATTAGGATTCAGTTAGATATGTTTGGGGCACCAGATGTTTTCCCATGGCTTTATTGTAAGTACGGTTTGGGTTAATTCGTATAAGGGAGAATTTTCTAATCGCTGTAAAAATATCTCTTGCTGTAATATTGCATTGACTAACTGCCCACCCCATTGCTGCTGACTCAGATTGGGGAGGCTACGGATAAAAATATTGAGGTTGCAAGACTTCCCAATAATGTAAATTAAAACAAGATTTAATTACACAACATAACATAGTGTTTTGAAAACCCAAACTTTCATGACAAAGCACATGATTCTTTTCTAGTCTATGTGACAGGTCACTTTGGTTATGGAAAATGTTAGAGAATTATACTTATTGTCCAGAATAGTACTTCGATGGCTGCTTTTTATTTGAACTTTGATTCATTGCAGAATCAGCTTACTTCCTTTGAATTCTTAACAGAGCAACATTTTAGTTTTGAGGGATGCCCTGAAAACAGGTGTTCTAGATTTGACAGTGATCACTTATAATCTCTTGGATGATTACTTGTGACTCGACTTGGGACCACAATTGAGTGCAAAATCTCTGTTGTTAAGTGAGACATTTCATTTTTTTGCCCCGTTCTATGACTTTTCCTGCCCAATTGTTACACGAATCCCTGTAGTTGAAAAGTTAGTAACCTGGTTGTAAAATGCATCTGGCTTTCCCATTGACTTTGCTTGTCAGAAGGTCATGAAAGATGATCACATGTCCACAGGACACAGCAAAGGTCATAAATATGAATCAGTTGCCAAGCATTTGAATTTTGGTCACCTGATCATGAGCATGCTGCAAAGACTGCAGCTATGAAAACAGGCAGAGGTCATTTTTTTCAGTGCCATTGTACCTTTGAACAATCAATAAATGAACTGTTGTAAGTCCTGTACCTGTACTATATCATCCCAAAGGTGTTTTTTCAGAAGGCAACTGGGTTTTCTTGTTTTTTTCTTTGAAGATGTTTCACTTCTCATCCAAGAAGTTTCTTTAGCTCAGACTGGATGGTGAGGAATGGAAAGATTTATATTCCTTGCGGACAGCTGGTCATTTGCATTCTTTTAGAGAGTCATTTGAAGCACTTGGAGATTTATCTGAGTGCTCAGGATCACCTGAATGGTGCTCCTGGTTCCTGTAGTCTGAGCACTACTCAGGTGACCCTGAGGACACAGATAAATCTCCAAGTGCTTCAAATGCAGTGGTGGTATTCAACAGCTTCTGACTGTTCTGGAGAACTGGTAGCGGAAATTTTGAGTAGTTCGGAGAACCGGAAAATATCCTGCCCCCATCTATTCTCTGCCTCCCGAGTCCCAGCTGATCGGCTGGGTCTTCTTTTGTTGCCCTGCACAGGAGAACAGAGCTGGAAATCAGGTTAGTGGGGTGGAGAAGAAATGGGATTTTGCAGTAACTTTCCACCAGCCATACCCACAGAGCTAGTAGTAAAAAAAATTGAATCCCACCACAGTTCAAATGACTCTAAAAGGATGCAAATGACCAGCTGTCTGCAAGGAACTAAAATCCTTCCATTCCTGTCTTTCCTGTCAGAGTTGAAGATGCTTCTTGGATGAGAAGCAAAATGTCTTCAAAGAAAAAATAAGAAAGTCCAGTTGCTTCCTGAAAAAACCACCTTTGGGACAACCATGACCTGGATGATTGAGAATCTCCATAGACTTTTACCTGTACTATAATAGTAGTTTTGGTTTGACTTAAATGTAAGATTTGCTGCAGTGCTCAGGTTGATGGTGATGGCTCCGCGCAATCTAAAAATGCCCGTATTGACTTTTCATAGGATTCTCTTATCCACTAGCAATGTAACCTAGGATGTCTGCCACTCTGAACTGATTCACTGTGGCAGACATACAGCTGGCAGTAACTTTAGAATCCTGCTTTCATTGGCCTGAGAACTGAAGGCCCTCTTTTTTGAAGCTTAATTTACAGAGGGGAATTGGTTCAAACAGGAAAACACTTTGCTTGGCCTGTAAAATATACATGATTATTCATTCTTTCTCTAAGACTGTCTTCCCATAACTGTCTTCAAGAACTGTTGAAATATGTTGACCGTTATCCTGTGACTCTTGGCTATTGTGAACAATTCTATATTTTACTGTGAGGAGCATTACAAGATCATCCATGTGCTGATAATATATTCAGATCAATCAAAGGCTTCCTCTTGTAGGCAAGAACAAATTCACATCTTAAATCGCATTGGACAGGTATTTTGGTTCAGGCCCCATATTTGTTTATTTCTGTTTTAATTCCTTTTTAATATCTATGTATACTCGACAATACTTATTTTTATTAAATTTAATTCTTACTTTCTGCCAAAACATAGCTAAAACATCAACTTCTAATTAAAGACCAACAATATGAAGTGTGTCATCTAGCAACATTAAAACTGAACTCAATTGCAAATTAAGTTTCAATATCAAAGCCTCTCTACCACCTGGCAAAAGGGCAACTGAGAAATTTGAATAGCTCTCTTCCAAAATTCTTGTGACTAAAATAGTCCCACAGATTATAAAATGGCTTTCAAATACCTTGGTCCTTACTTCTATAAAGCTTTTTATGGTTTACTTGGCATGATAGATCGCACCCAGAAACAAGTCAGAAGGCATCCTCCATGTGGCTTGGATCTGAACATTTTGAAAGGCAACCTAATATTGTATGAACATCATAGCCCGCCCAAAATCCAATAAACTAAAATAGATCCTGCACATCAAAATCCGGTACCTGTAGAATTAGTGACCTTGGCGCACTTAGTGTATGTCAGCTCCACAGATGCAGTTCTGGCTTCCACCATCATTACCATCCTGGTATTCATACTCATAACTAAATTTAGGAAAGCATCCAAGCTGTGATCCCAAACCTTCAAAGGAGCATTTCCCATGCAACATAGGCTTTTTCTTTCAACTGAAAGTATGTCTTTGTTACTGGAGTTCAGTTTCAACATGTTTAGCCTTCATCCACTTCACCAACACCAGGGAATGGTTACTAGATTCCTTCCCTTCTATCTTGGATACAGATGGAAATTAGACTTGAATGTCATCAGTGTATTAGTGACACAGAACTCAAATTCCAGAAAGATCTCTCAGCAATTTCATATATCTGTACAACATGGAGCAAGTATCCAAAAAGATAGTATGAAGCAGCTTTCTGTCATGAAAAAAAAACTCTGAAATAGAAAGCTCTGTTCCCAGAATTTCTAGCCAGCATTGCATTAAGATTGGGCAGATCTGCAAAGTCATACTTTCTATGGTATCTTCAAGTTCTTCTCTTCCTAGTAGTTCAAAAAGATGTTTTGGCTAATACTATTGAAAGCCTCTGAGATATCCAGCAGAACTATCAGAACTATCTGGGACAGGGGTCTCCCACCTTAGCAACTTTAAAACTTGTGTATGTCAGCTCCCAGAATTCTGAGAATTGACATCCACAAGTCTTAAAGTTGCCAAGGTGGGAGACCCCAGATCTGGCATACCAAGCCTTATCTAGTTCCAAGCACAGATTTCCCATAAAAGCAAACCAAACCAATCTGGTTCACCTTACCTCCAAAAAATAATCTGTTTCTAAGAATAGAATATCCGCCAGACCATAAATTCTTGCATAGATAAGCTTATGAGTTTTCTTGGAAATTCATTGGGTTGAAGCCCCCACTCCCTTCAAATCCAGATTGTTTCAAGGTTCTGTATCATTTTATTAGTCCATTGGGCTTGGAACATAATGTATTGTTCTTCAACATGCTGCTAAGAAGAGCCTTGTTGAAGGCCATTGTGATCTGCACTCTCAAAATATGAAGATCTGATTTTCCAGGTTCATTAAAGTGGAGCTCTTCTTTCCCAATTGGCTTACTTCCAATATTGGTAATTAAGCATATTATTTTCTCAACTTAAAATTGTCTATACAAATTTGATGGGGTTGTGTGGTTTCCAACTTCCTCAGCCTACAAAAGCTAAGTCTACAGGGTGGGTGCCAGTTGCTTAACACTTACAGCACTTTGCAAACATGGAACGAGAGGTAAAGTGTCAGGTGAACAGAAAACCAGTCTGAAAATGAATGCATATCTTTGAGTTAATTTTTCTCAACTTCCCAGTGTGTGCATGTACACCAGGGAGCTGCTCTTCTGGTTTATAGCACTCCCATGCATGCAAAGACTAGCTCTTCCACTTTCCGGTGCCCCTGCACATGTAAAGAACTGCTCTTCCAGTTTCCGGCACTCCCCCGTGTGTGAAGAACTGCTCTTCCGGTTTCCAGTGCTCCCATCTGTGTGCACACACTCCCATTTTGGCAGTTGGTGCTGAAAAGGTTCACCAACACTGGTCTATACAGTTGTCTAAACCAGTGTCTTCAGGCTCTGGGAGTTGAAGTCCACCTATCTTAAAGCTGATCTAAGACAATGCACAATCTTTTACAGTTGGCAACCCAACAAAAATATTGTTTGTTTGTTTTTTTTTTAAATTTGTTTACTGACTGAAACCTGACCAGATTCTAAGCAGTTCATACAACATTTCTAAAATACTGTTGGAAGGAAAATCCATCTGGTTCAGTTCCAAGCTGGGAGAAAGAAGCTGGAAACAACATGGCGGATGATTGGGAAGTTGGTTCATTGAACAGAACCACAAAGACAGTGTGCAGTTCTGGGTCAGCTGAACAAATGGTTGAATGAGTGGATGGATCTTTATAGGTTTCTGTGACTTTGGAGTTTGAACAGTTCTGGGGGTGGTGCAGTGAAGGGGCTTGTGTTCTGAAAGGGTATTGGCTTTCCTATTGTGGCTTAAGGGCTTTAATCCTGTGTTGGATCTTGGATGAGGGGCTGCTTCTAATCTTACCATTCTGCCTTTGTTAGCTGTGCTGCAAGGAGATTTGAGATATCCTGTCTTGAATGGATTTCTGCCTACAATATTTGCTTTGCTTATGAACAGAGCCACCTAGATGCTTGTCTTTCTCTTTCAATAAGCTCTTTATCTCTTAAGTGCTGGCATATGCTGTGGGCTATTAAGAAAGACTTGGGGGCTGCTTCCTGCCTCTAAAACATGTGTCTCCATTTCTCCTTTAGGGAAATATAATATCCTGCCTTTTTAAATATTTCCCAAAATATTTTATTTTTCTGGGGTGGAATGGGAGGACTTCACAATATCAAATCATTATAATATTAAATTAACAAGAATATTTCTCCTGCATATGCAGGTCTGCTGGTTTTTGCATTGCACTTGTCTAGTCTTTGCAGTAAAATTGTCAATGCATGCTGTGACAAGGGTTTTTATCTGGAAGGCACCAAACAGAACAGATCTGGGCATTTTACAGCCCATGGGCCACATCAGGCCCTTTGGCTGTACCTCTCTGGCCTGCAGTGGTGATGGTGATGGCTGCAGGGAGAGCCAGCTGCAATGGAGGGGGGCAGAAGCAGGGAGCAGCAACAGTGATGGTGGGGAGGGGGTGGCAGTGGTAGCCTTCCATAAGTGTCCCAGTTTCTCATGTGGCCCTTTGGGAAAATTAATTGCCCACCCCAAAATAAAGGAAGTTAACATGGAGGATCTCAATCAATCACAGGCAAGATTGCTGGGAGGAAAACCTTTGCTAAAGAAGGTGATAGATATGACCATATATTTATAAGGACATTCATAGTGCAGGCAATGAAGAAGATTGAGGACTTAATCTTCTTCATTGTCAAAAACAATTGTCTACCCTTGATGTATCACCAACTTTTGCATTCATAGAATTTCCATTCCCTTCAATAGAAATTTGTTTTCAACAATGTATTTATTGCATATTTTGTCCTCTAGTCAACTCTGTTTCCATTTACGTTGTCCATCTTTTCTATTTCCTGAATGTAGAAGAATCATGACTTTAGAATTCTTTGTTACCTTCCTAGATGTATTTATATATAGTTAATTATTCCTGAAACCTAAAACATTTAGAAACTCTTGAGATGAGTAAGACATTTCTATGTGTGCATATTTTTTATACATTTTCTGAAATCATTACAGCATTCATTAATTTATTAAAGCAGAATTCTTCTTGTTGTTGTGCCATATTCATCATCGGACGTTGGCAATCATGCTAGCAATCCTATTTTTATCAACAGCCAACAGCCATGAAAAAATGCTGCTGAGTTTTGTCCAAACTTTGAAGCCATGATGTTCTTCTTCTGCCTGGACCTCATTTGCCTTATGATTCTGTTGATTAGGAGAAGGTCTTCATGCTTACTGGCAAGCAGAATTGTATCATCAGCATATCTTGAATTGTTGATCTGTCCACCATTTACTTTTAGGCCAGCACTGATGTTTTCCAGTGCTCCACTGAAAATTGACTCAGAGTAGGAGAAAGTAATAAAAGAAGAGTGCATTATCTAAATATGTTCTAGTTTAGTCTACTCAGGAAAATACCGTAATAATTTGAAATGTTGATACCAGTACCAAAGCAGTTATTTGTGGGCCAGGATA
The DNA here is from genome assembly GCA_015471245.1 of Laticauda colubrina. Lineage (NCBI taxonomy): Eukaryota > Metazoa > Chordata > Lepidosauria > Squamata > Elapidae > Laticauda > Laticauda colubrina. Next base: position 22,616,687 of record BLBF01000026.1, read on the forward strand.
ATAATGAAGCAAATGTACTGAAAGCTGCTCATTTGATCCAATATTATTTGCTGTGCAAACATAGTTTAATTTATGAAAATTTCTCTATTGGAGAGAATGGAGCTTTTTTCTATGGAATAAAGATATATAGAAATAAACTAAGGGAAGGATGCAGGCTCTCTCATTTTATTTTTTTAACAACAATTTTTTAGGTTGGCTAGACTGAGAAATATTGATCAATATTATTATCAAATTTCCATGGATGCTTAGAAGTTCCAAATTGAAAACTTTTAACAATCACTATCAATTTTCAGTTTGAAATGCCCTCAATAACAAATGGGAAGATAATTTCAAAATGGGGGGGGGGGAACAAGCATTAGAATCAGTCCTACAAATTTTCCACGATGAAACTCAAAAGAATAAAAATATCTTAATTTAGGAAAAAAATGGAAACAGTAATAGCACTGGCCAAGAATTTGGACAAAAAGCATTGCACAATTGTGGAGCAACTATGAGAAGACTTTCCTTTCTGATTAACATTTATTGTTCATTTATTGTCACAGTACTAACTGCTCAATTTCATTATGTATGCTCAGTACTTAATTACTGATAGCAGTTGCAGCTACCTCAACTGTATTGATCCTAGGTAACTTAATCCCTGTCATTTTTTCCTATATTTTCTAAAAAGAAAAATATATTGATGTAGCTGAAGTACACCAAAATGTAAGTTTTGGAAAAGTCATTTGTTCCCATCTATTTTATATATTTCTCCAGATTTCAATGCTTCATAATGTGTTTGTCAATGGTAATATTAAGATAATGGGATCATGCTGTCAAGTAAATACTGTATAATCTGTCAGTTTTTGCAAAGGAGTTGCTCTGGGATCATTTCATAGATACCTTCTGCAAGCTGAAACTTAGCATGAATTATATTTCATGTCAGTCATGAGTGCTTGGCTGTAAAGGTAACATGACATGTAACCATCCAAATTCTTAATTCTAGAAACTGCATTCAGAATGACATTCACCTACTAAAGATCACTTTCATGAACTTGACCATTTCCTCTTTAAAAAAACACTGTACTTTTGAAAGCAGTTTGAGAAAAAAATTGCCAATGAGGGTATTTTCAGCTTGATCATCCACTCAAGCTGACAGAGGCATAACTGAGGTTGAGTTGTCAAATCCAACCCTTCCTTTTGATTGCTCTTCTGACTAAATCAGATTATTCCCCCTCTCTTGTTCTTGTGTTCAGAAATGGAAATTTTTCTGAGAACACATGATCCAGCAGCAGAGAGTTCTTAGGGGTGGGCTGCTGGGGGGTTGCAGAGGTTCGGGAGAGCCCCTACCTAAGATTCTGTGCAGTTGGGAGAACCCCCAAATCCCACTCCTGGCTGGTCCCACCCACCCTGACCCACCCCTCCCACATGGTCCATTTTGGATGCAGGTAAGTGCATGGCATGCACAGAGGCTCAGGGAGGGCAAAAAATGGGCCTCCTGGAAGTTTGGGAAGACCAGAAATGGGCCTGTTTCCAACTTCCAAAAGCCTCTGGAGCCTGGGGAGGCTGTTTTCACCCTCCCGAAGGCTCAAGGAAACCTCCAGAGCCTGGGGAGGGCAAACCCCCACCACCACCATGGTATAGGAGGCTGACTAAGCCACACCCACCATGGCCACGCCCACCCTGTAACCAGACAGAAAACCCGTTGCTAAATTTTGAAGCCCACCTCTGTATGTACTTGTAACCATCCTAAATATGCTACCTATGTTTTTTGCAATGTTTTATACTGCAGAATTTCCAGGGGGGAAACATTGCATGGAAAGAAACATTTAAATGTATTCTGACTTTTACATGCATTCTGTACAGAATGGAGAGTTTCCTCCACACTTTCTCGCTCCCTCCACTTCTCCCGAGCACCCTATGCCATTTTGGATTGAACAGAGGAAAGTTAAATGTCATTCACTGCACACCTCTGCATAGAATGCCCATATTTATTTATAGACACTCGTATCCAAGCAGGGCAGTGGAAACAAAGGTAGCAAACTCATGCAGGTTCAGGTTTGTGCAAGGGTGGCAGCAGCAGAAAAAGTCATCTGTGTGAATCTGATAAGTGATAGGTATGTATTCCTGAGCATTTGGAAGATTGAGTATGAAGCAGATCTAGTTACATATTTCCTGCTTGCTGTGCTAGGCAGTATTTCAAGGCCTATTTTTAACGTACAGTAACAGATGATAACAAGAATTTGATATCAACCAATCCAAGCTGTGCAGAGGAGCTGACAGATTTTGTAGAGACCTGAAAGACCTCCAGGAGTAGGGCAAATTTTATGACTCTCAGCCAAGAATATAAACTCTTTGGGGGTCATTCTTTAAGGTGCTTTGTTGAGGTTGAGCCAGCTTTCTAACAGCTGGATGCCCTCCACTTCAACTCTGGGAATGAAAATCTTAACACACCTAGAATTAAAGATCATTAATGGGAATTCACTGGGAATTGCAACCTGAGTTAAGTTATATTATATATAGCATTAATATTAACAGTATAATTATAGATACTCTTTGACTTACAACAGTTTGTTTAGTAACCATTCAAAATTACAACAGCAGTGAAAAAAGTGATTTATGTCTCTTTTTTTTTCAATGTTTAAGATCCTTGCAGCATCCATATGGTCACATGACCAAAATTCAGAAGCTTGGCAATTGACTCATATTTATGACAGTTACGGGGTCCCAGGGTCACATGATCACTTTTGCAACCTTCTGACAAGCAACATCAATGGTGAAGCCCCTTAACAACCGTATTACCAACTTACCAATTGCCGTGATTCACGTAATAACTGTAGCAAGAAAGGTTGTAAAATGGGGCAAAACTCATTTAACAACTGTCTCATTTAGCAACAGAATTTTTGAACACAATGGTGCCCATAAGGAGAAGACTACTTGTGTATGATTTCTATCCTGAAGTAATCTTGCATAAAACCAGTTCTACAGTTCTTCGAACAACAAAGTAAGGGGGAGGATTGAAACACATTGCAACTCTTATGATTTTTTTGCAACGAGAAGGGAGCATGAAATGCTCAATGATGTGTAATAGTTTCCTCTTTTCATAGTGGCTGGAAAATATAATATATTTCTCTTTAATGTTTGTGTAGGATAAATGCTTCTATTTATTGATTTGATTTATATTTATATTCACTTTCCATTCAGGAGTTCATTGTTGCAACCCTCTATTCCCACCCACTATTTTTCTCATAACTTACACACACACACACACACACACACACATACCCTAGGTCTTTATTTTTAAAGAATGGAGGATGGGATGCTTGATTTTAAAGTGAATGATTGAGACCAAATTATTTTACCAATTATTTACAATTTCACTGGGTTGTTGTTGTTTTTTACATGGAACCAAGATAAGAATGGGGAACTAGATGGTTCTTAGAACTTTGGGCCATCATAACTTTGAACAGTCACTAAGCAAAGGGCCATAAGTCAAGGACTACCTGTAAGTAACTGGGAGGAAATGAAGGAACTGTAGGGAAGAGGTATTATGATTTACTCTGAGGCAGGCTGACATTTACAAGATCTGTACACCCTTCAAAAATTATATGGCAGGAGTGTTTTAGTAAGGGAATAGCAATAGCACTTAGACTTATATACCGCTTCACAGCGCTCTATAATCCTCTCTAAGTAGCTTACAGAGTCAGCCTATTGCCCTCAACAATCTGGATCCTCATTTTACCCACCTCAGAAGGAGGGAAGGCTGAGTCAACCTTGAGCCTGGTGAGATTCGAACTGCCAAATTGCAGGCAACTGGCTGCAGCAGAAGTAGCTTGCAGTACTGCACTCTAACCACTGCGCCACCAAAGATCTATGTCTTATCTTTCCACTAGCCATCAAAACAGCACTTTTCATGAGTGAAAGAAAAATGCAAATGGTTTAAAGCAGGGGTGTCAAACTCGATTTCATTGAGGACCATGTCAGGGTTGTGACCTTGTCACTTTTGAAGCCGGTCCAGCTCTAATAACTTACTTTGCAATTTCTCAGCCTTGTTTCTCAGTTAAAGAAGCTTCCATTTCTTTATCTTATTAACAAAGATGCTTGAAATTGATTTTGGATTTTTCTTGGGTGGATTCTGTTTCAAAGCTTACTTTCCTGTTAGAGAAAAGGCTGCTGGTGGTGATACTGTTTTATGTTGTACATTTTCCCATCCTCTTAAGCTTCCCCAGCTGTCCACACTTCCCAGTCTGAAAAAGGCTGATGGGAAGAATGCTTTCATGATGCCTCCATTTGGGATTTAAAAGAGCCTAAAACTCCTGACAGCTGGAAAGATGACTGGATAATGAAAATACAACTTCCACATTTGCTCTTCGGCCATCTCGTCAGAGCAAAAAACTCTTTTTGTCCCCAAGAGAAATTTACCAAAATTCTTGTCTTCCTGGAAAGCCACTTCAACATCAATTCCTTTTTCATCAAATTGAATGAGAATTGGTAGAACAACATGCGAGGAAATTCAGGCATGTTTCTGCTGGACACTAAAGTGCCCTTCTCTGTACTCTTCACTTTGCCCAATCCATCTTCTTTGCAACTATTCAGCATGGAAAAATGGAGATTGAAAAGAAGTGAACCAGGCTTGGTGAAATCTATTGGTGAAAATCAGATTGGGCGGGGGGGGGGGGGGTATCCTGTAATCCATATTTGGCTACAATCCTGAACCATGGAGCAAATTCCCACTAAACAACCTTTTCTTGCTTCCAAGATGCACCAAGCTTTTTTCTATGTGAAGAAACATTATTTATAAGGCACAAAACTTGAGCTACATTGTCAGGAAGAGTTAGCTTGAATACCAGCTGTCTGAAGAGTATAAAGATTTATAATATAAAAATGTAAAAATTTGCAATACATACTTCAGTTTATGATCTGAAGACTTTGGCTTCTGCTCATCTATATCTTTCTGTTGGTATGTCTTTTCTGCTGATTGGTTTATTTTTGATTTAACAAATCAAACGCAAATGCCTTAAGATCTATATATGAAATACTTGCATCTGAAGCTTAGCTCTAGGGCAGTGATATCAAACTATATCACAACTTTTTCCCTTAGCTAAAACCAGTGGTGGGATTCAAATAATTTAACAACCGGTTCTCTGTTCTAATGATTTCTTTCAACAACCAGTTCACCAAACTGCTCAGAAAGTTAACAACCTTCAGGTTCTCCTGAAGTGATGTGAACTGGCTGAATTCCACCACTAGCTAAAATGGGGGTAGGTGTTGCCGACATGTGATGCATCCAGCTGTGAGGTTTATACCTCACAGAGATTATACCCCTTTTCTAGGTTTTTGTGCAAGGCTTTTGGATCTGGTTTACAGAAATTTCCATTAGTTGGCAGCAAAGACACAGAGATTTCTATGCCTCTTTGTTACCATCTAATTGTCATCTGCATCTCAACAGCCCAATTCTGGCAACACTCTATTTTGCAGCTGCATGTCTATAGCTCCTGGTTGAACTGTGGAGTCCTCTCTGAACTTGGGTTGTTTCCTTGCAAACATCTAATTACCTAACTAGGTAGCATCATCACTCCTGTTATCTAGTTAGATAATAAAACATCTGCAACAACCAAGCTCAGAGAGCATCAAGGACTTCCCAAGTCAACATGGAGCTATAAATATTCTTCTATTGGCACTCTCTATTTGTCTGCTTTCTTCATGTCAGCTCTTGTTCTCAGCACTTTTCATAACAAGACCATCTGCTGCAGGGCTCCCTTCTTTCTCAAGACACTGGAAAATATATTACAGAAAGAACACAAACATTTTAATACAGTGTGGGAGGATTGAATTATGCCAGCAAAATCCTCTTGGGACTTAGGCATTGGTTTAGCACCTGCAAAAGTGCTAAGTCCCTTCATTTCACATGCAATTTTGGCCTCAGGAATTCTGGTATCCTTCTGTTTGGGGATTGTGGTGCAAAATGAATGACACCAGAGGGAAAGCAAGTGGAGAATAAATTTTCTCCTTGTCTCACTCCTTTTTTCTAGCCTGTCACAAATGAGGCAGCATGCATTGCTTCGAATGCAAGGTTGCCCAGCAACCGGTTGGTTCTGTCTATATTGGGCAACAGACATTAATCTTTCCTTTTTTTTTTCCCAGTGTAAAAACTCTGTTTTGAAGGCAAAAGGCAAGGTAGGCAGGTTGCCTCCACGCCCCAAAAATCCTCAGCTGCTTATTTAAACTGTTAATGTTTGCTTATTTCTTCATCTCAGCAGACCTTGGGAGAATCCAGGTACATCTTGACATTATTTTGTAAGTGACAGGATCAAATGTGTATGTTAGCATGACCCACCATTAAAGACTGCAACAAATGCAGACACAGATTGAATATCTGGTCTTTTTTCTCCCCATCTTTTCTGTCTATCCCTTCTTCTTCCTTTTTCTTTTTTTTAAATTACCATTTTGCATCATGAAGCATTCTTCAGCACTCAAAAGTTTGCATGCTTTAGTCCTGGGGTCCCCAAACTTGGCAACTTTAAGATTTGTGGACTTCAACTCCCAGAATTCTCCAGCCAGCTTGCCAAGTTTGGAGGCCTCTGCTTTAGTCAGTTAGTCTAATCAAAGTATTGCTTTCATCTGAATATTGGACATTTCACAAGTTTTGTGACATGATTCCAATTGCATTTAAGATGCTACAGAGACCTTTTCTGCCCAGGTGTAACCTCTTGGGCTGAGGGAAAATTTAGCTACCAGATGAATTAGTTTCTATATGCCATTTTGTCTTTATTTGAAAGCAAAGTAATTTGTTTTGGTCATGGTAATATGTTTTACTTTTGAACAGGTATGCACCAATGGGTGTACAAATCTGAATCTCATTTTTAGAAATTAACAACTGGTTAAGAAATTAATTCCTTTATACTAAATGAACTTTTAATCATATTTTTCTTATGTAAGCAAACTTTCTTCTGGCATTGGAAATGCTTTCCTATATTTGGGGATAGGATTATCCAAAAGTTAAAATCCATTCACAAATTGCTACATAAACCCTGTCTTAACTTGTGGGAAGGGAATGGAGGCCCGCTCTGTCTAATAATTTGGCATGTTCCTACTATTATTGTGTATTTCTATAATAAAAGTGTTGATGGACCTAATTTAACTCCCTTTGCAAAGAACATCTAAAAATATAAGTCTGAGGGTTATAGCAAATGCTTAGTCCCACAAATATTCATGAGAGTTCTCAAGTCTCTTTTATATTGAGACTGAGAAATTTCTCCCAGTGAATTAGATTTTCTTCTGAAATACAAAACGTAACAGTATTAATTAAACAATTAGTAACTTAAACCTTGGATGGGTCCTGAAAATTAATTGGCTAACGACAGCAGAGAACAAAACAGTGAACATCGTACTCTGCCAACAGGATCACACCCAATGGAAACTTCTGAGATCCTTGCAAAGAAAACTTTCTGCTTTCAAACATAGAGGCAATGTTTTTTGGATTCTATAGGCTCCTGCAGTCTTTTTCAGCCTGGTAGTTTCCTGGAAGAAGTTAATTTGGATGTTTCATTCAAATCCTTGCAGAGTGAGCTACAATATGCACAGCTGCTGAAATCAGAATAATTGAGGCAAACTAAATAAATTGTTTGGCTCAGTCTAATTAAGAAATATTATAAAAGAAGACAAGAGGCTTAGAGAAAGCAAAGAGCTAAAGTAGAAAATATCACACAAAGTCCTGACCTAAACGAAAGCTTTACTCTTGCTTGGCTAGCTGCTGAGAGACCCAACAGTAAGCGGAATTAATGTTGTCACATTAGTATTTGAGAAAAGAGCTTCTATTTTATAACTTTAATGACTCATCAGGAAGAGACCACTTACATGAAACAGTAATTTCCTAGCTTGAGCTTCTCTATACATCTAGCTCTTAAAATAATTATTGGATGTTATTACTATGATTATTTGTTATACTGTACCTAACAGATATCTCACTTTTCATTTCAAATGATTGCTCAAAGCAACTAACAAAATTTTAAAATAAACTCACAATGTAAAACATGTAAAGCTAACTATTATTACTAGTAAACTGTCCTACCTTAATAAAGGTTTCTTAGTGGTTAGTAAAGATACCTTTAAAAGTGGTAATAAATGAAAAACCTATGAAAAGCTGTACTTTTGGAGCTGTGGTGGAGCAGTGGTTAGAATGCAGACTACTAGTCTGCAGACTAGTTAGTACTGCAGACTACTTCTGCTGACTATCAGCAGATTGCAGTTCAGCAGTTTGAATCTCACCAGGCTCAAGGCTGACTCAGCCTTCCATCCTTCCAACGTTGGTAAAATCAGCACCCAAATTGTTGGGGGCAATATGCTGACTGTAAAACCACTTAGAGAGGGCTGTAAAAGCACTGTGAAGTGGTATATAAGTCTAGTGCTATTGCTATTTCATAATGCAAAAACAGGTGGTCTGTGGTCTTTCAGGTCTTGATGAATTCTCATCTGCCTATTGACCAATGCTTAAAAAATTGGTCAATAGGCAGATGCTTAAAAATGCTTAAAGATACTTTTCCACCCTCCGGACTACTAAGTATTGATTGTCTGCTGCAAGGTTGTTGTTTTTTTCATTCAGTTCTCATCAAAACCTACTTTGGAACATCTTATTATTATTCAGGAAAGGTGGAAGCAAGAGACAAAATCCAGAGCTCTGCATGCATTTCTCTTCATGGAAGACTTTTATCTCTAGTAGGGATTGAAATTCCAGTACATTTAACGCAAGGACACAGAAGTTGCTTGGCTTGTCAAAATCTATGCTTGCAACACAAATGTACACTGGAATGTAAAGATGGGGCTGTGTTTGAAGTACAAACAGTCTTGAGTGCCCCGTTGATTAAATAAGCCATATCCTTAGCTCCATCAATCTCCAGTTATCAAAAGTTGTGCAAATCTGATTATGTAATCTGGTGAACAGCTGATTAAAGCAAATGCTGATTAAGCAAGCTAGGATCAGACAAATGACTACCCGTGGTAATGGGTTATAGGCAGAAAAGCAGGAGCACGCAATGATCCACTGAGCAAGTCCTTTTTCTAGGTTAATTAGTTTTTTCTATTAAAATTATCATAATGTGAAATACAAATGAAAATAAAGATGATAGAAAAAGAGGAAAGGGGAAGAAAGGAAAAATAGAGAGGTATAGGTATAGGAGAAAGAAGAAAAAAGCATTTTTTTAAACTTTATTTTATTAACAGTATAAGTCATTTCTATAACAAACTATATTATTCAGCAAAACTCAACATCGGAGTTCATTTTTTAATGTGTTGAGCACTCCACTGAACAAGTCCTGAGGTTGTTCAATAATAATAATAATAATAATAATCATCATCATCATCATCATCATCATCATCATCATCATCATAATCATAACAATAATAAAATTCATTCACCATCATAGAGGTTTCTCCTAAACCCAGCAAAAGTTACAATTGTTTTACATATAACTTGAAAGCATATTCTGCAATCTTCAGAGATTTTCCTTTGGCAGTTTATAGATAAATTTTTAAGTAGTCCTTTGCCTTAAAAATAGGTCAAGTGGTTCTGAGTCTTTTGGGTAGCATAAAATAAAATAAAAGAATAAGCAAATCTGTAGCATTATGGCTGACTGCAGATCATTTTAGGAAAATGAAATATTAAGCTTTTATTTCCCAGCTGTCATTCCTGTCTCAAGTGGATCTCTGAAAAAGTTAGTTGCTAACATGACTTATTCCAGCCCTTATCCATAGTGACCTGTCTAGGCATTAATTAATTTGGGGGTTTTTAGGGGTTCACAAGAACCCCTAGCTAAGATTCTGCATCGTTTTGAGAACCCCCAAATCCCACTCATGGCTGGCTTCACCCACCCCACTCTGCCCTCCCAGGAGTCCCCATTTGGCCCATTTTAGATGCAGATAAGTGCAGAGCACGCACAGAGGCTGGGGGAGGGTGAAAAATGGACCTCCCAGTAGTTTGGGAAGGCTGGAAACGGGCCTGTTTCCAGCTTCCAAAGAGCCTCCGGAGCCCAGGGGAGCATTTTTACCCTCCCGGAGGCTCAAGGAAAGCCTCCAGAGCCCGGGAAGGTCAAAAACAACCCCCCTGCTACCATGATGGAGGAGGCCAACTAGGCCATGCCTACCATGGCCACACCCACCCTAGCAACTGGGCAGAGAACCCCTTGCTAAAATGTTTGAAGCCCACTCCTGGTTCAATCTGTACTTCTACACTGTTGCTTTCTTATGCTTTTATAAAGCAGTATCAGCAATTTCCATGAATCAAATTCTATCTTCCATTGTTAAATGACTAATTTCTGCTATCTTCATGCAGTAAAGATAAATCCGTTTTTAGACATAGCTGCTTAAACTATGCAGACATTATTTCTGTAATGTCTTTATAGTACTTAAGACAAACTTATAATAAAGTGATACTGAAAAATATTCCCATACACTTATATATGAAACTCATTAAAACTGTGAGTTCCTCACAAATTAATTTGTTTATAACTTTCTACTTCAGTGCATGCTAGAAAAGAATGTTACAGTTTGCCAGCATTTTTGCCACTAATCAGGAAGTATATGTACTGCTTTCAATAAAAGTAACCACTTACCTATATTTTAAAATATTTATAAATGTATTACTAATTCTACATTCATTGATTGATTGTTTATTCAATTTCTATAGGCACCTAATCTCCAAGTGACTGAAAGTAATCTCTGAGAGGATTAAAAACACATTGTTAGAAAAATTTCAATTAAAATATCCCATAACATTCCACTGTGCATCCAAATTGTCTTGCCCCAATCTGTGTAGGAAGAACCAAGTTTTTAAGATCTTCCTAAAGGTCAGCAGAATTGGGGCATATGAACCTTGGAAAGAATGTTGTTACAGAAGGCAAGAATGATGATAGAGATGACATACCTTCAGGATATTAAAGATCACATTGTTTTGTTAAAGGGTCTACAAATGTGATGAAGTTATAGGATGGACAGAAGCAATTGGAGGAATTTGTCCTGCCAATATCCAAAGCATAAGCCATGGATGCTCAAAATTAATTTGTTAAGAACCCTAGAATCATGGCAATGTATTGATCATTTGGTACAGAAAGATTTGAATCTTGGTATTTTCATGTTCTTAAAATACAATTGTTGATTGTTCAAAAAGACGCATCTTTATTTTTCATAATAATTTCCCACTTATACGAAGTTATGGCATAAACACATCCTGGTACAGTTTCTCTACCCACATGTGATCCTTACCTATTGCAATGGTATTTTCCTACTTATTCTGATACCTCATCAAGATGCATAAAATCTTTTAGGCTTTAACATCTGTTAATTTGGAGAAAGTATCTGTGTAGAAATAGAAGCAGGAGAAGCAAAGATTCAGGAATAGGGTAAGCAATTTTTATGCCAGAATAATTTCTGATACTTCAGTGATGGGTTGATGTAATTTAGTTCAGCAAAGGAAAAAGTTCCTTAAATTCAGTGTGTATTACTTATTCCAGGGAATAATGTATTATATAAGATATTAAAATTTTAGATTAAATACAGAGTTCCCTTGAAACAAAAAAAGATGGTTATCCAAACTCACTTCGTACTACTATAAGCCTGTGTCATATTTGATATTTTTCTTGTTGGTCTTCCACCTTTAGAAATTAGGCAGGCTATCCCTAGAGAAAGGGCATTTTTAGAATAACACCTGTTTGCAATGCCTTCTCCAGACATCTTCCCCAATTCTAATTTTGTTGTGTTTATGGTGATAATGATTGGCCTTCGGCTTTTATCATATTTTTTTCTATCATAAAGGAACAAGCTTATCGGCTGGCATTTCAAATGAGTCAATATGAATATGAAGCCACATGAATGAAGACTGGAATGAATGGATGAATGGAATCTAAGCAAAACTGGAGATCAGATCTATTAGAAATGGTAGTAAATTGGAAAAAATAGAAATGCTAACATAAGTGATTTGATCAAATGATGTCAGCCTGTAGATAATAATGAGAAGATCCAGTAAATATTGAAATACTAACACACAACTAACTATGAAGCAGTTGTAATTCAATAATAGTTTATGATGAATGACTAAGCATATGACTATCATCAAATGAAAAATATATTGGCTTTAATATATTGTTACATGGATCACTTTTATAGCAGTTATTGTGATTATTCTGCTTAGACATCCCTTAACATTACAAGTGTCTGTGAATAAATATTCCACTGGGCCCTTGCCTCTAGTGGCCAACATCCTTTTTTAAAATTGTTATTTCTTATTTTTATTTACAGTGTGCTTTTCTATCCATAGGACACTAAAGGATTCGCTAGGATGTAATGGAAAGTATAGAGAAAGCTGAATCTCTCTGGACTTCTAAAAGTATTTTTAAAATCTGTGTTTTATTCTTTCAGCAAAACTTCCCTAGTTGGTACCTTTTCATTAGAGTGCTATTGTCTCATCCAGTTTGAACAGATGTTGTTTGGGGAACATGTTTTGTTGATCATCCTTGAATTCTTTGTTATTCCTTTGTTCTTCACATGCTGTGAAAGTTCGATTCTTTCTCAGCAAAACTTTTCCCCTTTTTGATCTGATTTCAGTTATCTGATTTTGGTCTATTTTGATTTTTCAATTCATACATGATCATAAACACAAATGAAGCTGCAAGCTATCAGTAACCAGGGCATTATATAATAAATGGAATTATGCGCTAGCAAATGTAAACTGGCATTAATATACTATTGTACAGTTCATTAATTAATGTATTTATGCATTGTGAATGTACAGAGTCATCGTGCAATGCGTACTATAGATATGCCATAGCTCCTGATTCAAGACCCAGCTATTATTATTAATATTAGTAGTATCATCATCATCACACAGTCAGCCAGATGTTCAGATTGGGCTTGGCATTTTTGCCTACCTATCAAGTCCTTACCAAGGACCTGGGATAGGCAAATCTGGATGTTTGATGGTGTTACAGATATCATCACAGGATGGAAGCAGTTCCAAGAAAAGCTGTCTTCTGCAATTGACTGATGGCAAATTTGTCAATGCCAATGATGGAGTTCAAGTGGTGCTCCAGTTGTTTTGGGACTGCACCCAAGGTGCCTATTACTATTGATACTTCACTTGCTTCCTTTACAATTATTATTATTGTTGTAACTATGTTTCATTTATGTGTTTGCAATTGTATATCAATGCAACTATGGATCATTCAGACATTTCAACATT
>BLBF01000026.1:22642610-22690447 GCA_015471245.1 Laticauda colubrina
GACTTTGCTAACTGAATATCCCTGAATGGACTGACTACTTGATACATAACTATTGGACTGTTATTTGACTATGCCATGAACTTATAATGGAATAAACTATATTCTTGATAGCACAAGCGTATCTGTTATTTTTACTGTATGTTAATAAACATACAAGCTTATCTCACTCATTTATCTGTGTGCCTATCTGACTAACGCTGCACATTCTGTTTAGCTTGTCTCCCTAATCCTGGTTGGGGAACCCAGGCTTAACAGACTCTATTGATATAAGAAAAGGAACAAGACAAGGATGCCCACTGTCACTCTTCTTGTTTGTGTTAACCTTGGAAGTGTCAAACAGAAATATTAGAGAAGAAAAAGTTATAAAAGGGATGAAAATTCAAAAGGAAGAATTTAAACTGCAAGCATTCGCACATGACTTGAATTTCATCTTGGAAGATCCACGAGAAACAGCATCAAAATTAATAGAAAATATAGAGGCATATGAAAAGGTGGCTCACTTGAAAATAAATGAAGATAAGATAAAGATTCTGACAAAGAACATGTTATCAAGACAAAATTGGCAGACCTACTGAAAATTCAGGTCATGAATAAGATCAAATACTTGGGGATATATTTAACAGCAAGATGCAGTACACAAAAAGAGAATAATTATATCAAACTCAAACAGCAGATAGCACTAGATTTGGTGAAATGGGAAAATTTACAACTGTCACTAATAGGGAGAATATGAACAATCAAGATGAATATATTACCCAGAAATTTATATTTGTTTCAGACAATTCCAATTAGGCTTGGAAAAGATTATTTTGAAGATTTAAATAAAATTGTGTTGAAATATATATGGCAAGGTAAGAAGGTGAGAATAAAGTTAAAACTTTTGCAAGATGCTAGAATAAGAGGAGGATTTGGCTTGCCTAATTGGCAGTTGTACTATCAAGCTACGAAATTGATGTGGGTAAAGGAATGGATAACATTAAGAAATACAAGATTGTTAACATTAGAAGGACATGATCTGTTGTTGGGGTGGCATGCTTTTTTTATGGTATAAAAGAACAAAAACACAGGGGTATTATAGAAGACATTATATACAGGAAGCTCTGTGGTTAAATTGGGAGAAGTCTAAAAGACAATGTTATTTGAAAATTCCAGTCTGGTTATCAACTATTGAAGCATTTTTTTATCCCATAGTATGCAAAAAGGAACAAACAGTTCGATATGGTGAAATATTGAATGAAAAGGGTGAACTTAAATCTATGCACAAATTAGAGGAACAAGGTATAAAGATGAACTGGTTTTCATATGCGCAGATACAATCAAGGTATGATAAAGATTTTAAAACAGGTTTTTATGATAAATTGACTGATTTAGATAAGATTTTGACAGGTGCTGATGAAAAGGTGATTAAAAAATTATATGGATATTTATTAGAAATTAAACTAGAAGAAGAACAAGTTAAAGAAATTATGATTGCTCGGGGGAAGAATTTTGGAAATGGGATTGATTTAGAGAAATGGCAAAAATTGTGGTCTCAAAAATACAAAATGACAATGTCAACAGCATATAAAGAAAATTTGTATAAGATGTTTTACAGGTGGCACTTTTCCCTGACAAGAATAGCAAGAATGTTCAAGAATAAGTCCAAAAAGTGTTGGAAATGTCATCAGACACCTGGCTCATATTACCAAATGTGATGGACCTGAGCAGATGCTAAAAAATACTGGAATAAAATCCATACGTGGTTGAAAAAATGACAAAAAACATGTAGATTTGAAACAGAGATATTCTTATTGGGAATTTTACCTGAAATATATAATAAAGACTTGAAATACCTGATTATAAATGTATTAACAGCGGCTAGGATTATATTTGCTAAAAACTGGAAAAATGAGAAAATACCATCACAGGAGGAAATCATTAAGAAAATATTGGAATGTGCTGAAATGAGTAGATTGACATTTGAAATTAGAAAGCAAGATGATAAACAATTTTATAAAATTTGGGATCTATTCTATCAATGGTTAGATAATAAAACATAGTAATGAAATATGTAGATTTTTAGAAAATAATAAATATATAAAGATGTATTTTCTTTTCTTTCTTTTTTTTAATTATATCTACAAAATGATTCTAGGATAGATCTGGGAGGATAATAGTGAATTGTTATAAAATAAACTTAGTAGAACATGATTATTTTGTAGAACATGAATGAATAAAAGTATAGTCAACGATTGATTAATAAAGATATGAATGTACTTGATATTTGATTGAAAGTATGAGAGGATATATAATGTAATTGTAATGGAAGGCTACAAAATGGTAGCACAAAACAATTTGTAAACCAACCAGCACACTGTATGTATATATATGGAAGATGGCTTGATGTTTTTATGTTTTGTTTGTTTATGTTTGTTTTAAAACCAATAAAAATGTGTTTTTATTTTATTTTTAACAAAATAAAAAAATGTAAATAAAAAACAACCAGGAGATTTTGGATACAAACACATATACTACTTGAGAAGATTTTAAAGATTAACATACAACTGAAATTGGAGGCTTTTCTTTTGGAAGTAATGGGCAAACATCTGGAAAAAGTCATGGAAACTTCTTTTTAAATATTTCAACTGTTATATGCACAATAGTGGATAGATTTGACATTACCTGCAAAGAAGGAATGGTTGGTGAAGCTGATGGAATTTGCAAAGATATCTAAATTGCCTTTCTTAATTAGAGAAAAGACCTTGTCTCTGTTTGTTACAAACTGAAAGTTGCTTTTAGCCTTTTTTGACTTAGTGTTGATGATTAAAAATAGATAATAGAAAAAAGGGAAATTGTTTTTGTAATCATAGAGTAAGAGATAAATGTTATTTGTAATTATACTTGTTATAAAGGAAATCAGAAACAACTTCTATTTCTATTTGTTCTTTTTACATTGGCTTTTTCATTGTTCTATCTCTTCATTTTACTTGATATAATTTATTGTATTTATTTTTTCTTTAAAATTTTTAATAAAAATTATTGCTGCTATTAAAATGATGCATTCCCTGTTGAAAAGGAATCTGATGTAAAGCTATAAACATCATTATATATTTATAAAATATATGTGCATTTTTTTATTCTGTGCATGTAAAAAAAAAGGATACTGCAGGAAAGATATGAAAAAAAATACAATTGAGATGGCCAGGGGCAACTGCAAAATCTGCACGATGAAAGGTTTGGTTTATTTTTAAGCTTCAAGAGGAATAACAAAATAACAGAGCTGGAAGGGGCCTAAACTATATAAAATGATTACTTTGGGCTTCAGGTTGTAATGATTGGGTAGTTGAATCAAGAAAGGACTTGAGAGGTGCAGACTGAAGGTGAGATCTCCACTCTCAGGTAGGCAGGGTTGGAATGGAATGGAATGGAATGGAATGGAATGGAATGGAATGGAATGGAATAGAATAGAATAGAATAGAATAGAATAGAATAGAATAGAATAGAATAGAATAGAATAGAACAGAACAGAATAGAATAGAATAGAATAACAGAGTTGGAAGGTACTTCAGAGGTCTTCTAGTCCAACCCTCTGCTTAGGCAGAAAACCCTAAAGCATTTCAGATAAATGGTTGTCCAAGCTCTTCTTTGAAAATGCCAGTGTTGGAGCATTTACAACTTCTGGAAGCAAGTTGTTCCACTGATTAATCGTTCTAACTGTCAAAAATTTTCTCCTTAGTTCTAAGTTGCTTCTCTCCTTTATTAGTTTCCACTCATTGCTTCTTGTCCTGCCCTCAGGTGCTTTGGACAATAGCTTCATTCCCTCTTCTTTGTGGCAGATTGAGATATTGAGATATTGGAACACTGCTATTGTATCACTCCCAGACCTTCTTTTCATTAGACTAAACATGCCCAATTCCAGCAATTGTTCTTTATATGTTTTAGCCTTCAAATCATCTTTGTTGCTCTTCTTGGCACTCTTTCCAGAGTCTCAACATCTTTTTAACAATGTGGTGACCCAAACTGGATGCAGTATTCCAAGTGTGGCCTTACTAAGGCATTATAAAGTGGTATTCATACTTCACCATTATCACTTCACACAGAAAAGGGTGGATTAATGTTAGAAAAGGGTTTTGTTTTGTTTTTGTCATTGAATCTTCCACTCAGCTTAATGTCAGATCCAAATTGAACCCTTCCTCACAAATAGCTCACTATCTAGTTTCTGCTTCAAAACAGACGGTGAAGAGAAGCCAACCTTGTATCTAGGTAATTGGTTTCACTGTCAAACTGGTCTTTTTGTAGGAAGGGTTTCTTCAAATTTAACCAGAATTTCCCTCCCCATCATTTAAATTTATTTTTCAAGACCCTATACACTGGGATGACAGAGTGGGTTTTTACTCCTGTTTCAAGAACTCCCTCGGGCCTCTAAACAATGCTGTCATATCCCCCACTCGTCTTTTCTTCTCAAAACTAAATATACCAGTTCTCTTAATATTCCTTCATGTCTTTTTATTTTCCCGTTCTTCAGCATAATTGTAGTCTTTTCTGCAGATGTTCCAATTTTAAGTTTCCAAATTTGGACTCAATACATACAAAAGGAGTTGAACTAATACAGTACAGAGTATGGTCATCCATTATTTGAAAACTGTATTTCTATTGGTATGCGTATGCCCCAAACTACATAAACTGTGTTCATCTAAAATATTTTTTCAAGTAGTCTTGTGAGGTCGTGTGAGAAAAGGAGGCAACATATTCTCTAGAGCACCTTAAACCAAGACAACGGTTTAAGCAATTGACAGAAACCAATCAAGGAGAGATCCCACCTAGAACTAAGGAAAAAAATTCCTGACAGTTAGAACAATTAATTAGTGGAACAATTTGCCTCCAGAAATTGTGTCTGGATTTGATGAGTCTTAATTAGAGCAGTTTGGATGTTTGCCTGGTGACTGCATACAAGGCATGCCTTCAACAATCTAGCATTATTTAGGGGGAAAGGCATGCCTTCATGTCCTAGTAGACAATCATTTAATTATCAGTCAGCAGTATGCTGGAGCTGCCAAAAAAGTTTCAGTCTGCATAAACAGAGGGATAGAATCAAGATCACATGAGGTGTTAATCAGTGGTGGGATTCAATTTTTTTTACTACTGGTTCTGTGGGCGTGGCTTGGTGAGTGTGGTGTGGCTTAGTGGGTGTGGTGTGGCTTGGTAGGTACCGCTTGGTGGGCGTGGCAGGGGAAGGATACTGTAAAATCCCATTCTCTCCCCACCCCACTAACCTGCTTTCCAGCTCCATTCTCCTGTGCAGGGCAACAAAAGGAGACCCAACCAATCAACTGGATTTTGGAAGGCAAAGAATAGATGGGGGCGGGGCCAGTCATAGATGGTGTTTGCCGGTTCTCCAAATTACTCAAAATTTCCGCTACCAGTTCTCCAGAACTGGTCAGAACCTGCTGAATACCACCTCTGCTGCCAATCCTATTGAAATGCTGCCTTATTATATAAAAAGGGACATTTAGCTCACCGTGGTTCTCAAACGGAAGTCGAGTGCGTAACATTTCAAAAACCAGTTTTGGAAAGCCTTCTATTTGTCTGAATTTCACATAAAGCAAGGCTTTCAAATCTGTCTTCCAAGATTGTTCTTGGGGAATCACATTATCCAGGCTGCAGAAGCTTTGCACACAAAAAGTTCTCCAGAACTGGTCAGAACCTGCTGAATACCACCTCTGGTGTTAATACCATTTTATAATACCTTGGTAAGGCCGCTCTTGGAATATGCATTCAGTTTTGGTTGCCACGATGGAAAAAAGTTGTTGAGACTCTAGAAAGAGTTCAGAGAAGAGCAACAAAGATGATTAGGGGACTGGAGGCTGAAACATATGAAGAATGGTTGCTGGAACTGAGTATGTCCAGTTTGATGAAAAGAAGGACCAGGGGTGACACGATAGCAGTGTCCCAATATCTCATGGGCTGCCACAAAGTCAAGCTATTCTCCGAGGTACCTGAGGGCAGGACAAGAAGCAATGGGTGGAAACTAATCAAGGAGAAAAGCAACTTAGAACGAAGGAGAAATTTCCTGACAGTTAAGAACAATTAATCAGCGGAACAACTTGCCTCCAGAAGTCGTGAATGCTCCAACACTGGATGTTTTTTAAGAGATTGGATAACCATTTGTCTGAAATGGTATAGGGTTTCCTGTCTGTGCAGGGGATTGGACTAGAAGACCTCCAAGGTCCCTTCCAAGTCTGTTATTCTATTCTGTTCTAACATATAGGCTCAAAGAAGTCTGCTCTTCCTGACGGAGCAAGCAGAAAATACTCAGGTTTGAGTCTTGAAGGTGACAATCAACACCTTGACTTGTACCTGGAAACAGACTGATATCCAGTGTAGTTGTCAGAGAAGAGGCGTCATATGGGCAAACTAAGACGTCTATAACTTTGAGCTATAGTTTCCAGGTGGCCTTCAAGGACAATGCCACATAGAAATTGGAAGATGACTTATGCTAAATCAAAATTTATATGCACTTAAGACATACACGTAAAAAAAAATCCAGAGTTACAAAGGAATGAATAATCTGTTATAAACGGTGATTCACAATCAGCAAAATCTCATCAGTGTATTAAACAAGTACAACTGCCTGGAGCTAGGCTTTATTGGATTTGTGATAATTACTACTTCTTCCATATGTTCAGGTTTTTAAAAACACTGGTTGATACCCTGGCCAAAACATCTTTGACTACACTGAAATAGATTGGATAATCGATAATTCAGCATGTTATAGGACTCTAGCTATTAGCATGTTTGTGTGGATTAATATATTAGCTTAAATCATAAAATGTTTTATTTAGACATAACATTTTATGTGACCATAGAACTGTCTTGTGTAACCTAAATTTAAAAGCCTCTGGCTTTTGCACAGAAAATACGAAGTATCTTGCAAAGATTTAGGATTTCAACTGCAGCCTGAAATAGAAACTCAAAGAAAAGGGGACTAACAAAATCTATGTTGATGACTTTTCTGAATCTGAGTGCTTCTGCAGTGGTATTTTGCATTTCAAGATCACCTTCCAGTGTAACTGACACCATGTTGTTGACTGTGTTTGGAAGCACGTTGATCTATTTCTGAATTTTGTGGACAGTCTGTTTTGTCGTGAGTGGAAGTATTGCCTTGTCCTGACTCTTGGATGTGAGCCAGCCATTGCTAAAGCCCCTGCTTCCAAGGTGTAATGTTCTGTTCCTACAGGTTCTCCTCTTACATACACTGGTTGGAACATCTCTCTTTCTCCCAATACAGTTGTCACAGTAACTTGCAATCATGGCCAGCACTGTGGGGAAAGTATTTACTTGCAAAATTGGTGGCATTTTATCTTCACACTTCTCAGGGGGATTTTAAATGTAGCAAAGAAAGTCAGGTGGGAAGCCTTTAAAACATTTGTTGACATTTCTTAGAATTAAGGGCCCTCCCTTATAAATAGTTCCTTATAGCATCTTTTCACATTTTCTTTGCCAATACCTAGAGAAATGTATGCAAAAAAATCTGTTCTAAAGAACACAGAGAATGATACAACACTTCATTATCTTTGTAAGACATAACAGTGGGACATTTTCTTTACTCCATAAGGGTTGGTAGCTCAGGGTGTAGGAATCCAACTGGAGTATATTCCATGTATTCCTCCTCCTTCTGCAATTGAAGAAAGTTAGAAATGATCAAATCAATCATTGTGTTCTCTCTTCACCAATCTGGTTCTTTCCAAATGGTTGGACTAAAACTCCCAGATTCCCAGCTACATGGGTAATATTTAACTGGAAATTATTTATCTGGAAATTGACAGGGGATTGTAGCAAATGCAGGCTAAAAGAAAACAGTATAACACCTTTGACTGGATTCATACTTCTCCATGGTCAATTGAATCTACCATAAGAACAATTAACCTAGCCAAATAACCTAGTTTTCCAAAATCAATCCAGTTCCGAATATTTGCTGAACTCACAGGTTGTATCTCTATAGTACAGCAACTTAAATGCATGAGGTTAGTCTGTCAATGCAAGATTAATGCAACATGGAAATTTATCAAAGAGAGCTTCAACCTAGAACTAAGGAGAAATTTCCTGACAGTGAAAACAATTAATCAATGGAACACCTAGCCTACAAAAACGCCAGTGCTCCAGAGCTCAGTCTCTAGAGGTTTTGAAGAAAAGATTTGTCCACAATGGTATATAGGCTGTTCTGCTTGGGCAGGAGATTGGATTAGAAAACTCAGAATCCCTTCCAGCTGTTATTCTGTTCTATATATTGATCACTAAACAACACACGTTATTGTTTCTCATAGGAATGATGGACAGGCAGCAGCTCTTGTTCCTTTTCCATCTGCACATCAATTGATCACATTTAATTATTCCCCTTCTTCTCCCCCTCCCCCACTAAATGGGTTAGGGATGTCAATCAATGGTTTAGAGGTGCCTTTGCAAATGTATGTATCCATTTCATAATCACTACAAATATAATACACCTAGCAATTGCATCAACAGCGGAGGAAAGACTTTTTGGACATGAGATTTTACCACGAGCGGCGGAGGAGAAAAGGAACAAGAACTGGTGACAACTAGAACTTTTGCATACCTTCATTTTTGTGCATTTTCTGAAACTAGAGATACTTTTCAAGGCCAGTCCTGCCTTGGCTAGCTCCAATGAATGACTTCAATGTACTCTACATGAAGTATGATCTGGCCTGGACATCTTGATACACCTGTGTTGCACCTTTGTTCTGCAAACTGTACTGCACTGATTGCCAGTGTGCTTCCAGATATAATTCAAGATGCCAGGTGTCACCCGTAACAGCCTTCATGGGAACCAAGATAACGGATATTTGGTAAAAGCTATCTGAGTCTGAGGCAGACATGTAATTTGAGAAAAAAACTGAAGACTTGACCTCTCTTAGTTCTCTAGAAAATAAAGGAGGGGGGGGGGAATGGGGAGATTAAATATTTTTAGTATTGTAAGTGGTGTTAACATCCTAACTTTTTCTGGAGAACCGGTAGTGGACATCTTGAGTAGTTTGGAGAACTGGCAAACACCACCTCTGGCCCCGCCCCCATCTATTCTCTGCCTCCTGAGTCCCAGCTGATTGGCTGGGTCTTCTTTGGTTGCCCTGCACAGGAGAATGGACCTGGAAAGCAGGTTAGTGGGGTGGGGAGGGAATAGAGATTTTGCAGGATCCTTTCTCCTGCCACACCCACTAAGCCATGCCCACCAAGCCACACCCCCAAGCCACGGCCACAGAACGGGTGGTAAAAAAAAATTGAATCCCACCACTGTTGTGCATGTTTATTACTCTAAAGAGCTGAGCCTGAGTTTTAATGCCATATTACTGTAGTGACCCAAAGTCAGTTTGAAATAAGCAGCAGTACAAATTGGTCAGAGAAAACAAATAAATCACCTTATAAATAAACCAGAAAGAGATGTTTCTCTAACATAATTTTTTTCTCAAACAGCAGTTTTGAAACAGTCCAGATGAGCTAAAACACAACTTCTCCAGGACATCTGACCCTGCAGCATTGTGCAGACTTTCTGCTCACATAGCAGTTATTTCAGATCTGGGAGAAGCCACTGGATCAGATTTCCCCTTTCACTCTCAAGTCTCGTTTTAAGCACACTACTAGAACTTACACTACTCTACGCAAATACAAGACTGAAGTTTTACATTGCTGCCACTTTGGTTAGAATTGGAGAGTAAATCTGGTGGCCAACACTGAAATGTCTCCTAGGGGAAAAAAAAAACTTATTTGATCACTTCTGGAATGCAGGATATGTGCCAGGTTGAACATCCTTGCAACCAGCATTGTTCAAAATGTCCCTCAGTTGTTCTTCCAGCTCAAAAACCGAAATGGTGCACCTTGATAACGCACTTGGGGTCAGCTGTATTAACCACATGGTGAATTAGCAGCACTTTGACATTATAACCCCTTTTATTCAGTGGAGTCATTGGTGCTCTCTGACCTTGGTCATTTGCTTGCAGACTCTTCATTACAAGAGTAAGGCAAACTCTGCAAACAAACAACCAAGCCCAGAGAACACCAAGGACTCCACAGTTCAATCCTGAGCTGCAGATATTCTCTTCTGTTGGCTAATTTATCCTTTATGTTCAGCTGCTGAGGAAGGAGGGGGGGGAGAGGGAGAGGACGGGGGAGAAGTAGAAGGAAGAAGGAAGAGGAGGAGGAGGAAGAGAAGAGGAAGGAAGAGAAGGGAGAGGAAGAGGAAGAGAAGAGGAAGGAAGAAGGGAGGGAGGAGGAGGAAGAAGAAGAGCAGCGGAGGACAGGCCCGTCTCCCTTCCTGACTCCAGAAGTTTACCGCTTCAGAAGTTGACTGCCGGCCGCCCACCTAAACTTTCCCCCGGCCATTTCAAGGCCGCGCCGAAGCCAAGAAGCCTCTGCGAGGGGGCCCAAAGGCTCCGGCAGAAGCGAATCAGGTGACTCCGCCTGTCTCTGTTCCCCCCCTCCGGCTCGGGCCCTTCTTCTTCTGCCCTTCCCCTCGTCCAACCACATAGTCCCCCTCCCCCCCCCCCCCCCCCCCCCCCGGCCGGGCTTCTCTTCTTTCCAATTCAAACCCCTCCGCTCTGCCGGCCACCGCCTCCCCGAAAAGAGCAGCCACCAATGAGAAGAGAGCTTGGCTGCCAAATTGGGAGGGGCGGGGGGCGGGGGCGGGAGGGCGCTGTTTGGCTGAGCAGGACCTTGACGGATATCGGGTGGGGCTGGGCCGCGGCGGAGGGTGACAGTCTATAAATGGCGACGCCGGCGGCGTTTTAAAAAGGGCAGGAGGCTCATGGGTGGCTCGGAGTTCGTGTGTCGGATTCCTCTCTTTCTGCTTTCTCGCGACACGGGAGTCCTGACAGAGTTTTCCCCTCCTTTGCGTTTTCGCAGGTAAGAGCTTTTGGGCTGGAGGTTGTCTCAATGAACAAAAGCAAACTTGAATAAACCGTGCTCCAGTTCCTTTGAAGATTTTTTTTTTCTTCCTTTCTTTCTTTTGCATTTAAACTCAAAAGAGGTTTTTAGAATGTTGCTTTTGCGCGAATGAAATTTTAAAACGTGCTTGTGAGTGACAGGGTGCAACAATTCATTTACCCAGGGGGAGTAGCCCTTGGAAAAGCTGGTGGAATTTACTCCTGGGAAGAGCAGGTGTCCGCCAGGAGATGAGCCGGGTTGATCTTGAAAAATTGGAATTTCCTCTGGTGTTGGGTTTTTTTTTTTCTTTTTTTTTTCCCTTCTTGGGGAGGGGCAGAGAGACTGCCAGGTAATTTCAGAGTTTTGGGGCTAGATTGGGGAGTTGGGGAAAAAAAACATTTTAGAATTGGGCATAGCCTACCAGTCAATGAAGACTTCAGCTTCAACCATAGCAATACAAGGGCAAGCAATAAATACAAACTCAAGGTTAACCGCACCAAACTTGATTGCAGGAAATACGACTTCAGCAACAGAGTGGTCAATGTCTGGAATACTCTACTTGACTCTGTGGTTTCTTCCCCAAACCCCAAAAACTTTAACCTTAGACTGCCTACTATTGACCTCATCCCCTTCCTAAGAGGTCTGTAGGGGGCCTGCATAAGCGCACCGAGGTGCCTACCGCCCCTGTCCTATTGTTTCTTTTTATTTTTCTTATTTGTATCCATGTATTTATAACTATGTTTTTACTTATACTTATTATCTTGTAAGCAATTGACAAACCAAATAATAAATAAATAAATAAATAAAAGTTTGTATCGTTGCCAAGAACATGGCAGGGTTGCCTTAGGCTTCTGGGCATGGCCCTTATTTTTGCTGCTTCCCCTTCAGTAGTGTTCACCTGCCTTATCTTCTAACAGTCTCAAGTCAATTGGATTTGCTTCCTCACACAGTAGTCAGAATTGTAAGGTGCACCACGGACTTGTTGATGGTGAATGCACTTCTTCAGAATGGTTGCAACCAACAACTTAAATAATAAAAATTCTGAACTGATACAGCAGCGATTCCAGCAGCTATCCTTCTCTGGTAAGTAAGATAGGATGACTGGGATGGGGCCAGGTGTGAACAGGAAGCAATGCAGAATGTAGTAAATTAGAAGTTGTCCCATCTGATACTGTGAGGCCTCATTTAGCCAAACTTCTTTGACAAATAATGCCTTGTAATAAAATACAATGTTAAATTTTCATCTGGGCTCACTCACTACTTTTGAAAGTCATATCTCTGGGTGTCATGCAAGCACCAAGTGTCATGCCCAGGATTCCTACATATAGTATTACTGTATGAAAACATGAGGTGTAGCCTAATATTATATTTAGCATTTTGAATATTTTCTCTAATGCCATATTTGTAGGTACCTATCTTTTGTAGACAGAAAAACAAAAGCACACAGTGAAACTTGGCTTCAAAATTCCATAACCTTTTTGGATAGGGTAAATTTAAATAGCTTAATATTGAAAATTGTACTTGATTCATGGATTAAGAGGTTGAGGTATAATTTTCACACTTTTCTACCAGATTTAGACATCTCCGTATAATTTATCAAAATGATAAATAGTTTGCATTATAAAAAACAATGGAGCCCAAACTTGCATTAGGCTACAAAGATAAATCTTTTTCAGGTTTTGCTGAAAGAAGGAATAGTTTCTTCAATTCTAAGCCTTAACAGTTCAGAAGCATATTGGCGTATTTCAGAACTTTAAGACTTAATTAGAAACTGTAATTATAGATTTAATGCTTCACTGGCATGCAAGCCAACTGGATCAGAACCTAGATATTTAAATATAATTCCTTTATAAATAATGACAACTTTGCTGTTGGCTGTGGGGATATAGCCATTTAAAAAATAATAATGGCAGCAATAAAGATAATTTATATAATATCTAGTTAATGAAATGTAAGTAAATTGAATGCATTACTAGTTTCTGCAAAACTGAAGTCTGAAGGTTTTGTAGAAAGACCTAAAGATTAGGTCTAAAGCTTAGAATTAACCATTTAGACTTGAGCTCACTGGTGTTTCACTGAAGTGGGAAAAATGTGTGAAAAAGGCCTCATTTTCTCTTATCAATTTCAATCAAGGGATGCATCTATGTCCAGGACTCTCTTAATTTAGCAAAGTAAACAAGTTCATTCTTTTTTGGCATGCAGTGTGGAACAAGTTAGCTCTGTTCTTGACAGCCTGCCAAAATTGTAATCTTTAGAAAAACATAGTTGGGTCTCCTTTTTTTAATGAGTCTATTGTGCTGGGCATGTATTTTTCTGCATTTTCTGTTCCATCTGGCAAGCTGTCTGTCCCTTCTAGTGGCATTCTAACTTTGTTCTGATGACCCACAGCTGTTTATGATGGTATGTTTGTGCGTATGATACTTGCAATGAACTTAAATATAATAATGGGATGCTAGAAGTGGTGGGTGAGCGAGTTTCTTGACAGTATGGAAAACCTCTTCTAATTTTCACTTTTCCCTTGCAGACTTTGACTATTGGGATTTTGTAGCGCCTGAACCCAACTTTAATGAGACGGTGTTTGAGGAACGAACATGTCAGAATCTAATTAGAATGCTGGAGAACTGCCTGTCTAAATCAAAACAGACTAGACTGCATTGCTCAAGGGTCTTAGTCCCTGAGAAATTAACTCGGAGGATAGCTCAAGATGTCTTGTGTCTCTCTTCTATGGAGCCTTGTGGTTTGCGAGGCTGCATTATTCATGTCAACTTGGAAACTGGAAATGTATGTAAAAGGCTGGATAAGATTGTTTGTGACCCCAGCGTCATTCCTACTTTTGAGTTGACACTGGTGTTCAAGCAAGACAATTGCTCGTGGCCCAGCTTCAGGAGTTTATTCCCCAGAGTTTGTTTTACTTCTAGCTATAAGCAGACTCTGATCTTGAGCCCTGGGTTTCGTCTAATTAAAAAAAAATTATACTCCTTGATTGGGTCAGTAGTTGAAGAATGCTGAAAAAGGGCACTAAAAAGCGTGCTGGAAAAGAGAGCTGAGCTTACAGCCCTTAGAAATAGGGATATTTGCACAATAAGCCATTGATGGTTTCAAAACTATCTGGTGCTATGTTAAAATAAGGAGTGCAGCTCCTTGATACTTGAAACATTCCTTGGTTAGCAAAGATATGGCATGCCCAATAGCCATGATTGCTATTTATTGCTAGCAGTTGAACTAGATAGTTTGGCATTCTTTGATATTTATTTTTAATATGAGTTTCCTGGATTCACATTGTTTTGAACCCAATTTGGGGAAAATTTCTCATAAGCTTTCAAGAAACAAACTAGTCTCTAGAACTAAATAGATCAAAGAGGTAGGAATGATGCTTGCAAAATGCTGCTCATAGCTTCATTGGTACTATCAAATAAAAGGTCATAGGATAATTATGAGAGATTTTGGAGCTGTTGCTTTTTCTTCAAGGTTGTCTTAACTAACAAGATTTGTCATAACTCCGTTCAGAAGCCTTACCCTGGCTTCCTGCAACCTGGTTTCTTCTTGATGTATTGCCTCTACAACTATTGGCATGCCCACCCAGCATGACCAAAAGCTGGAAATTTTAAGTCTCAATATTTGTAAGGAATACCAGTTTGAAGAAAGTCAGCTTACTTGCCATGATTAATTTGCCTTCCAAGCTAAAAGATTTGCAGAAAGCTAGGTTACCCAAATAATCATGAACAATTGCATTAGAGTATACACTCAGTTTTACAAATACAATAATGCTGAAGTCTACACAAAACACTTCATGTACATTTGTCCTTAAACGATTTGTGTTGCTTTGTAGTCAGTTATGCTATATTTTAGTTAGCATACCTAATCTGGGAGGTAAAAGCAGTATATGGATTTTTTGCCAATTATAAGTGAAAAGCAATAATCTAGAATCCACTTGTCCAGTTGATAGTCGTAGATGATGTCAGAAGCCATTGCTTCACTATAAACTTTGAAGCTCTTATTAAACTGATTCCCACAAGGAATCAATGAAATACCACTCCTTCAGTGATTTTTGGCTGAGTTATGGAAAAGATAACTTCTTCTAGACACATACATACACTGCAGATATCCATAATCCAAGAAGCAAACTGTATAATTCTTAGCATTGTCATACACAAATCTAGATGAATTCTCATTTCAGCAGGATTGGAACAAGTCCCAGATCTTGTTCCTTTTTGATATGACATTGCAAAGCTGGGCATCCTAATTCTTCTCAAACTGGTACCATTAGATAGATAGGGACCACAATTTCCAGAATTTCAAGCTTTTTTGCCTGATGCCTATGAATTATGAGAACTATAGCCTCATTATTTCTGGAGAGTGCTATCTTGGAGAAGGCTGCTCTAGATCCCCAGTTAACTTCTCTTTGTACAATAAATATATAAATTTAATACCCACTATTGACCTTTTAGGAAAATCTGTAAGGATTGCAAAAGATGAGGAATTAGAATAATTAAGCTTTCATGGTTTGTGACAAATAATAATAGTGCATATCCATTATCAGAGAAACAAAAAGCATCTTTTTTTCCCTATAATATCTCAGTGGAGACTGCAGCAAGAAATGAGGGAAGGAAGATGAAAATGCCACTGAATTTTTGTTTGGATTTTGCGCAGTAAATCTTGCATCTTGCCTTGTATGTAGGGTAGTGGAAAGGACAGATAAGTCAAGCTACTCTTGTGAAACTATTTTTTCTTTAAATTAATTTTAATAAACACTTCAAATTAGGATAAACCAATACGTAAAGTAGGTAAGTTACTTTTGGAATTTAATATGTGAGGGATAAAAACATACCTAGTCTAATGCAGATGTGTGGGGGAGGGGATGCCTCTTAAGATGCAGAAGACTGAATTATATTTAGCTGACTTTAAACTTGAAAGTTGTGCACTTCTCTCTGCCAGTCGACAGACTATGTTGTCCTGGCCTTAGATCTTTATGAACTAGTCTTTCATCTTTTGTGTTATAGCCCTTCTACAGCATGAATTCTCCTTGCATCTGGATTCATCCAGATTAGGAGATCTTCCCTAGCAGACTCAGGAGACAGAGGCAAGGATTAATAACAATAAAAAAATAACAGCTATGTCAGCAAAAATCTGCTTTTATAACATTAGAAGTCCAGAGTTCTGGTGTTATTGTCACCACTTTATGAGTTTGTACATATCTTCTGAATTGCACTGATGCAGCAGGTTCCTTTATTGCTGTGGAGTTAGGAATTTTTTTTCTTCTATTGTAGCTATGTTCTACATGATACTTACATAAGTCCATCTGTAAATAAAGATATATATTTTAATTCCCAGCACTTGGTTTATCACTGAAATCATAAAGATACTTTATCAAGTATTTTTCATAAAAGCATATAAATACAGGAATACTTTTCTATGGAATGTAATAGATTCCATATGAGGTGATTTTCAGATAAGTAAGTAGTGAGTCACTCATCCATTAGTATCTAATCCTGTATGGATTAGATGGTGTTTAACTATGTTGGGCACAAAAATCCTATTGACATAATATACAAAAAATATTTAAAGAACAGAAATATAGAATGATTTTAATATATGATGTTACTTCAAACCATGCTAGCAGCTATTCTCATAAATTGGGTTGAATCTACATGTATCTTAACCAGAAGTGATATTCAGCAGGTTCTGACGAGTTCTGGAGAACTGGTAGCAGAAATTTTGAGTAGCTTGGAGAACTAGCAAATACCACCTCTGGCTGGAGATTGTACGTTATCCTTCCCCTGCCACGCCCACCAAACCATGCCCACAGAACCAGTAGTAAATATTTGAATCCCACCACTAATCTTAACCTGTGAGTTATGATTTACAACAAAACAAACCCACTTGAATTAAAAATTGCTCCTGTCACTTGAAATTTCTCTGGATTAGCAACATTTAAAAGTAAATTTGGGGAAAAATTCTGTTCAGTTTAAGTATTAATTATTTGGGCATTACTGTGAGAGAAACACAGTTCTCAGCATATGTTCAAGCCTAGGAAATGTTTACCTATAGCTGACATAGACTATTTTGTTTTTTTTCTAAAATAAGCATTTGAATTCTTAGTGTATTTCCTATTATTCACTATTTTATCTGGGGAGCAATAAGAACCTTCCCCTTGTTTTGCTTTAGGTCTCAGAAGAAGTTGGGAATTTTCTGCAGAATTTGTTTTTCTAAAAATCTTTGCACTCGGATGAACTCAACCTTCAATGCTTCAATTATTTTATATTTTATTGAAAACAGTCTTAAGAGAAGAACTTTTTTTCATGAAAGGTGAAAGACAATATAGTTGTGAGAAAATCCTGAATTAAGTTTATTGTGGATTTTTGTGACAACTATGTCAGGACTTGTTCCAAGCCATAACATCTTTTGTTTGCAAGATCCAATCTGGGTTGGTCACTCTGATAAAGCAGTAAATCTCTAGACCTGGTGACTGACTAAGAATGGATTGTTCAACATTATCCTGGGACATTTACATTTGTCTTCATATTTTGTTTGGTTTCAGCTTAGAAAATTGTGAGAATCCAACTACAATGGTTTATGATTGGGGCAATTATATAATCAGCCAAAATCACTTGTGTATTTGTATGTGGGCAAGCAAGGGTAAAATACTTGGTTTTTGCTACTTATGCTACTTTCTCACTCCCAATTTTTGATGGAAACAACAAATTTTCCCCATCATACACGCTGAATTTAGCCCTTCCCTTAAACTGAATGTAGTAAAATTAATTGAACTACATATATCATTTCTCAACTGCAAGGATAATGGAACCTGTACAAATGGAAACTACAAAAAAAGTTGTACTCTAGAGTGCTATTTTCAATTTCTCTTTCTGCACACACACACACACACACAATTAAACATTCTCATTTTGCCCATTTTCAAAACTTACCATTATCTCAACCATTTTGACATTGTCTTCTTGGAATTCTTTGAACAGGTGGTTTTGCTTTGGCTTCAGAACTAACAGCGCTCATTGCTGGAGCATTAGAATGAAGTGGAGAAATTTGTTGGAGGGAAAACTACATTTAAAGTTTTGGGGAAATATTTATAATTTTGCAGCACTCTTTTTGAATGCCCCGAACTTCCAAAATGATGTTTAATAAATCTTGGTTTGGCATTTGCTTTGCTTCAACAGAAATTAATTGGCATGAGAATGCAGTAAAAAGCCAGCAATACATAAAGGAAGTTTGGGCATTTTCCCCCCTTTGTCCCCCTTTATGCACTTTGGGATTAAGCCAAATCCTTCCAAAAAGCTGGCAAAAAAAAAAAAAATCCACTCCGTATATCTCTCGAGTCCAAAGGTGAACATAGTAAACATTTCCATCTATCATTCAGTGCTGCAGAGTGCTGAGAGGGTGAGATTCAACAACTGGTATATGATTAATCATTACAATTGGTCCTCTTTTTATATATTGAAACCTGGAAGAGCAACCTGGAAGAGCTGAAGCAGGTCTTGACTGCTCTGTATTTGTGTATCTCCATGTGTGCATAATTACAGAGATACATATCTTCTTGTTTATGCTGACTGTTAACTGCCTTTTATGTTATTTCAGCGGTCTCCAATCTTGGCAATTTTAAGACTTGTGGACTTGTGAGTTTTGCTGGCTGAGGAACTCTGGGAGTTGAAGTCCACAAGTCTTAAACTTGCCAAGGTTGGAGACCCCTGTGTTATTTTGTCAATTATATTGTATTTTATCACATTTGATCATTACTGCCATGTCACCTGCTATTAAAAGAATGAAAAATACAGAGCAATAAATAAAGGAATGTTAGAAAACATAACAATTTTTGTCAATAAATGCAGAAAGGAAGAGAAGGATAGGCAAAAAGTTTTTTTTCTCCCAAATGAAGACTATTGAACTGGGGGAAAAAACAAACCTGTGTGTCCTTCATTTGGATACTGCCAGATTCCAGATCCAGGCTGCCGCAACCAATGAATATTGCCACTAATTGCTCTGCCATTGGTTTTAAGGAGGCTGAATGGTCTCCAAGCTTCTAAGGATGTGGTTGTGCTTGAGAACAAAACTCTTTGTGTTTTGCTGGGTGGCCTTTTCTGGCTGATTATTAAAAGAACTTTCCCAGTAATTCATGTACTGCAGAATGCATTCTTAGTGAATGCTATGTCTTTGTGAGCATAATTGGCAACCTTTATCAAGAAGACTCATGATAGTGGTTGTTTTTCATTAGTTTTCCAATTTATTGTTTGTTTGCTTACTTACTTGCTTGCAGGATTTCTATACCAGTCTTGCTCTTTTGCTGAAGTCAGCAAATAACAAAACAAATCTGGTCAGCCTATTATTTAGCCAGGGCAGAATCTACTCCACATTAAGCATTTTTCCAACTTGCTGACCAATTAAAGATTCCAGCCTACAATTGATCCTCCTGTGGAAAGCCGTGAGATGTTTATAGGTATTGCAATTTCATCATACCTGGATGGCATTATAGGTTTTACGACTGCAAAACTTGGTGTGGGATGAGAAGACACAAAGGAAAGAAGAAGTTTCTTTTTCTAATCATCAACTTTGTCTTCCAAGCTCTATTCCATTGTTTCTCAACATTCGCCATTTTAAGAAGTGTGAGCTTCAACTCCCAGAACTCCCCTGCCAATGTGGTTTATTCCCTGGAAATTGTATCTTTCCACATAAAAGGATTGCGGCAACTTGAGCCTTGCACCACAAGCCTGTTTTTGGTACATGAAAGAGTTTCTGCAATTCTGCTGACTTTGTTAACTTCCTCATTTAGCTGCAAATATTGTTTTACATATTTCCGTTGCAGCTGTAAGTTAGTTGGTTTCCCACTGGCAAACACTCTTGCTTTTTCCTGTCTCCTGGTGTGTGGGATTCCCTCTCCCCTCCAGAAGTTGAGGTGTCAGAGTGATTTGGCACATTATTTTCAGTCAGTTCAAAAGGTGATGACACACTGGCTGAGTTTTCTTCCCCTCCTTAAAAAAATTAATATTGTGGTACTTCGATACTCATCGTTAATTGGTTCCAGGAGGCACGATGAGTACCAAACTATTTTTTCCCATAAGGAATAATGTAGTGAGTCACAAGGCAGATAACACCAACAAGTTCTAGCTGGTGCATCAAGCACCAAACAATGAGTACCAGGACAATATTTTCATGTCAAAATGCATTGAGCGCCAAACGCAATGAGTTTCGAAACAGTTGAGTACCAAGGTATCACTGTATTCAGATAGTCTTCAACTTACAATAATTAATTTAGTGACCGAAGTTACAACAGCACTAAAACAGCACTATTTCTTTTTCTTCCTTCCTGCCCATCAGCTGTTTTTATGATCAGCTGTGCCAGGATTCTCCTGAACCCCCTCCCTCCATTTTTTGCCCTCCTGCGCCCAAGGAAACTTCCTGGGAGTAAAAACACTTATCAGGAGGCTTTCCTGAGGCCCAGAAGGCCCCATAAATTGGGGCGTGCTTCCCCCCATGCCCACCCAGTCACATGGCCACACCCACAGAACTGGTTAAAAAATTTGAATCCCATCCCTGCCTCAAACCATGAAGAGAACAACAGTAACACAATGACGTTGCATAAGGGCAAGCAAGGAAACTCCATGGTTCAGTTGGGTATCGAAGGCCACACAATATGGATTTTGTAATACTTGCAATATGGTTGTTGTGGAACTGTCATACTGGCCAACTAGCCTGGGTTTTTTTGAAGGTTAAAGCTTATGGCAAATCATTAGCTATACATTTTGAAAAGGGAAAATTTAAAATACATATATATCACGCTTCATTAGTAGAAAATTCTATCTGCCAACACAGCTCTCTTCTCTACAATGGGCAAATTTTATTAAATGTGAGGTCCAGTGGTGATTTATCTCATAATTACAAGTATTTGCATCTGCATTTGATCCTGCAATTGTGGCCTTAAACAATTTTGCAATTAATTATATAAGATTGTAATTAGAAGTCATAATCAAGGGTTTGCCAATATGAAAACATTTCAGAATGTAATATTTATGGCCCTATGACCTCTTATAGCCAAGGGATACTAATTCTCTGCAGTGCCATCTTTGGTAGCACAGTTTCTGGGATTACAAGATTTAGAAACACAAGCTAAAGATACGGTCTCAAGGAAACAGTCATTCCTCAAAATGTTTTGACTGCAGCTGCTTGTTTTGAGTCTTTAAAGCATCTAAAACACTTTTTGTGTGCAAAGCTTCTGCAGCCTGGATAATGTGGTTCCCCAAGAACAATCTTGGAAGACAGATTTGAAAGCCTTGCTTTATGTGAAATTCAGACAAATAGAAGGCTTTCCAAAACTGGTTTTTGAAATGTTACGCACTCGACTTCTGTTTGAGAACCACGGTGAGCTAAATGTCCCTTTTTATATAATAAGGCAGCATTTCAATAGGATTGGCAGCAGAGGTGGTATTCAGCAGGTTCTGACCAGTTCTGGAGAACTGGTAGCGGAAATTTTGAGTAATTTGGAGAACCGGCAAATACCACCTCTGACTAGCCCCACCCCCATCTATTCTCTGCCTCCCAAGTCCCAGCTTATTGGTCTTCTTTGGTTGCCCTGCACAGGAGGACAGAGCTGGAAATCAGGTTAGTGGGGTGGGGAGGGAATGGGGTTTTGCAGTAACCTTTCCCCAGGAGTGGGGAGGGAATGGGGATTTTGCAATATCCTTCCCCTGCCAGGCCCACCAAGCCACACACATCAAGCCACGCCCACAGAACTGGTAGTAAAATTTTGAATCCCACCACTGGCTGGCAGCCTGATGCAGGACAAAGGACCCCAAAATCTCTCTGAGTCAGAGGAGATCTTAAGGTACTCCACATGACCCCATGTAGCTACTTCTCATCAATTACCTGCTCAAATTGCCATTTCACAGTTTGCTTATGGGTTGGGCAGCTAGAAGTTGAGTGAGAAACCATCTTCATTCACAGTTGTTAACACAACCTTTTTAAAGGTCATTCAGCTCCATTAAGTCTCAATCATTTGGATTTGCATTTTTTTCCTGTTTTTTAGAAGTATTGGGACCTTTCAAAATAACAAGTTATTCTGAATTTGTCGAAGTGACTTGCCTTCTCCTTCAAGAAAAATAAATAAATATAATTTTTAAAATATTTGAAAAACATCTTTTGGATTAAACATCAGTAAGGTGCTCAACATTGGATTTTAAAAGCTTAATAATGGATTAAGGATTCAGATGGATTTAGGATTGCAATTTTAAATTTTTGAAATAATTCCTGTTTCTTTGGTGAAAACAAGACAATGGGGCTTTAAAAGCTAGACACTAGAGTGGAGGTAGAAAAGAATGGAAGGAAATATTCCAACAGCTGTTTGATGAAAAACTATGAAAATTTTATGAAAATTTGAGATATACTGTATGGTCTTTAAAACTCTCAGAAATGATGTGTATAGATTGTCAGTTAAGGATGCAATGAAAGAAGAAAAAGATAATCTGGATAAGTTTAAAGTTTATTTATTTATTTATTTGATTTGATTTGTCAATTGCCTACAAGATAATAGGTATAAGTATAAACATGAGTAAGAATACAGGGAATAGGTACGAAGAAATGGGGACAATAGGACAGGGATGGTAGGCACAATTGTGCACTTATGTAATAGTGGATAGTTTGAGGTTAAAGAAGTGGTGGTTAGAAGATGTAACAACAGAGTCAGGTAGTGCATTCCAGGCATTGACCACTCTGTTGCTGAAGTCATACTTTCTGCAATCAAGTTTGGATGGGTTTACATTGAGTTTGTATCTGTTGTGTGCTCTTCTATTGTTGAGGTTGAAGCTGAAGTACTCAGTGATTGGTAGGACATTGTAGCAGATAATGTTTTGTACTATGCTTAAGTCCAACCATAGACAACATAGTTCAAGGTTGTCCAAGCCCAAAATTTCAAGCCTGAAATTGGTGAAATAGGGTATTCTGTTGTGAGCTGAGGAGTATAGTACTCTTCTCATAAAATACTTCTGGACTCGTTCAATAGTATTAATGTCCAATATACAGCGGATTCCAGACAAATGAGCTGTATTCGAGTATTGATCTAGCAAAGGTTTTGTATGCCCTAGCTAACAATTCAATATTACCGGAGGAGAAGCTCTGTAAGATTAGATTTAGAACTCTTAATGCCTTTTTGGCAATGCTGTTACAGTGAGCTCTGGCACTTAGGTCATTTGATATGAGTATTCCAGTTATAAATATGGCAAGTAATCAGAAAGATGCAGAAAAGGACCTGGAA
This sequence comes from Laticauda colubrina, assembly GCA_015471245.1. Taxonomy (NCBI): domain Eukaryota; kingdom Metazoa; phylum Chordata; class Lepidosauria; order Squamata; family Elapidae; genus Laticauda; species Laticauda colubrina. Next base: position 22,665,775 of record BLBF01000026.1, read on the forward strand.
ACAGAACTTTCAGGTGAAACAGGAGGGATATACAAAAGGGATCTCTTAAAATTTTGAAGGATTTTCTGAAAAATATCAGGAAAAAAAAAAAGGGACAAATTACTCTTATTGGGAATTACAAAACTTGATTTGAAGGGATTAAGAATTAAGAGCATTAAAAGTATAGGAAAGGAATATAAAATTGGTTTATCTGATCAAAGCTAAGATTGATAATTAGTTCTATATGATAACCCTTACTGGATTTCCCTGGTAAAGAATGAATGATGAGGATTTTAGATCTTATTTTTTGCTAAGAGATGAGATATGGGATGAAGAGAGTGTATATTGTAATGTAAGAGTTGTTGATAAATTTATTTATATTGTGTATTCTTGTTGGGTTGTAGGGTAGTTCTTTTTCCTTTTTTACACTACTTTTAGATTTTTGTAGTTTGTATAATTTTTATTCTTTTTAATTATAATATTTAATAAAATTATTTATTATGCACCCATCTTAAAATTCAGCAGTAAACTATGCAGGCAATGAAACTTCCTGACCCTTTGTTGATCCATAGGCTTCCTTTCTTCTGGATTCAGTCATGTCTGACTTTTCTCTCATGGTAAAGAATTCTTTTCTCTGACTTGTCTGACTTTTCTCTCATGGTAAAGAATTCTTCTGAACTCTATTAAACACAGATGGACATTGGCTTAGTAAGATTTGGATCTGAAAGGAAGAACATGAATGAATTACATTGCCTTCAATACATCTTGAACCCATTGGGAATGCAGCTTGCACTTGTGCTTTCATCATCCATGTATAAAGTACTGAATTTTTTCAAGTTGTTACTTAAGCTTCAGAATGACTAAATCCTATCAAGGAAAGGGGCAAAGTCTAGCCTACTTATATTGCTGATTTGGCTTTCCATCCAACCTCCAAAGACTTATTTAAAGAGCTGTTGGCTTTTGGTAGCAGGAGAATGGGGGCTTTTCCATTATGTCTCTATGTCATGTCTCCAAGTTCATTTGCCCATCCATATATTTGCAGCTTTGTGAAGTTCCTGAGATGGAATCAGAATTGAACGCAGGAGCTATGGAAATCTAATTGCATTTAATTCCAAAAACATAGCATTGCCTTCATGTGCAACACAACCCAGCCACCAAAACCTCAGTTTATCATAAACTAGTAGTGGCACATACAGAATATTTTTCTGGTAGAATTGAAGTCAGATGGAGTCAGCTACTATCACTTGTCCCAGTTCCTGCCAACCTAACAGAAAGCATGCAAATGCAAGTAGATGAATAGATATCACACATAAACATGTGGGAAGATAACAGTGTTCCGTGTTTCACCATACATTCTGTGCTACATTGCGATATCATGCTGGCCACATGACCATAGAAATATCTCCAAACTACGCTGGCTCTGTGGCTTAAGAAATGGAGGTGAGCATCATCCCTAAAAGTTAGTTACAACTAGCGAAGTAAAACTTGTGGGGACATATTGCAATTTAAACAATACTTCACTCCAAATGATGGAAGTGTGAAGATCAAAATGAGTGTTGGGACATGCTTGAGCATTCACATAGAGCCACATAGGCCCACCTTCAGGAGGGCCCCTAGCTAAGATTCTGTGCAGTTTGGAGAACCTCCAAATCCCATCCACCCCGCCCACCCTACCCCACCCATCCCAGGAATCACCACACAGCCCATTTTGGATGCAGGTAAGTTCAGGATGCACACGGAGGCTCGGGGAAGGCGAAAAATAGACCTCTCGGAAGTTTATGATGGCTAGAAATGGGCCTGTTTCTGTCTTCCAGAAAGAAAAGCTTCCAGAGCCCGGGGAGGGCAAAAGAGCCCCCCACTGCCATGGTGCAAGAGGCTGACTTGGCCACGCACACCCAGCAACCGAGCAGAGAAGCCTTTGCTAAAATTTTTGAAGCCCACCCCTGCATAGAGCCTGTTAAGGATACCTTAAAGCAACTCCATTCATCTTCCCAGTCATGACCCAAAGATGCTTTTCAAAGGGCGTTCTGCTTCTTAATATAAGGCAGACAGAGTAACTCCACAAAGCATCCATACAAAGTCTTTTTATTGGTTCATCAGGCATCCTCAAATAACTCACGGTTATGACGAGATTCTTCCCAATGTCCAATTCTCTGCATAACTGCAGTTTATGGTATAAAAAGATGGTAATCTTTTATCCCTTTCATCCCATATCGTAGGAGCAGGTATAAAGATGCGAGCATGAGGCTAGGTTCAGGCAAGAGTGAAGAAACCTCCCCCAACCCACCAAGGGTCAATTCAGTGACCAATCAGGATTACTGATGTGGCCACATGACATGGATTACATTTCCCAGGATATCTTAACTACATTTACCATGATGCATTCCCTTAAGGGGACAGCTCCAAATTACTAACTAACTATACCAATTCCCATTAACTATAAACTGTCTGGACAGCACAAAGGGCAACTGGATTTTCTTGGTTCTTTTCTTGAAAACATCTCACTTTTGAACTGAAGAAGCTTCTTGGATGAGAAGTGAAATGTTTTCAAGGAAAGAACCAAGAAAGTCCACTTGTCTTTTGAAAAGCACCATGATGTGAGTGATTGACACTCTCTAAAGACATTCCCAGTCATAAGTGTCTGGAGTCAAGAAAGGCAGTACAATGTTATGTCGTGTCATATCATGTTTAAACATATTGTATAGTTCATTTCTAAGCTGAACTTACTGCAGAGAAAGTTCAGCACTGTAGTATTTTGTGGTTAGATCCTCCCAGACAACCTTGTATTGGAACACACAAATGAAACAAATATATCTTTTGGAAGGGCAGCATATGCTCATAGAACACTGTATACCCTACTAAGCTAAAACAAATAGATCAAGGACAAGGACAATATATTTTTCCTGTAAACATATACAGAGAGGATGAACAGTTAATATATATCTTAACACTGGATTATGAAAAGTTTCCATAATATCAAGAAAACCACAAAAGACAGAGGTGGGAAGCTGTTGTTTGTTAAAACAGAAAACTGTTTTTCACAAAACAATTGCAGGGATTTATTCTTCTAAGTACAAGCGAGTAAGAATTAAAGTCTTGGGAGAATGTGATGGATCATTATATATGATTCTTTAGAATCATATATTACCAATTATGCATTTGTCTTCTGAAATGGTGTTTAAGATGTTGTGCTAAGTTCTCTTTTCAAGAACTGCTCTCTCATTTCCAGAGAGAAATGTTTTGGAAGTGTTAGAAAATATAAGCTGCAAGATATAAAGGGAAGTGTTGTAGTGATTAAAAATAAAACCCGATGGGCTCTTTCTCATGGCAAAGTTGAAATCCTATCTAGAAATCCTTAAACCACCAGAATGCTATTCCTGCATAAAATTTATTCTCTCTCTTTTGCTAATTCTCATCTTATCTCAGATACAATGGCATCAAATAGTGCTTTCCTTATTTACAGTGTAAAAATCACATTAAGAAAAATAATTGGTGGATTTTCCCCAGCTTTATTTCTCTTCCTCTACTCCCATAGACATCCGCCAAAGTGGAAAACATCGGCTTAACATGCAGTGGGAATAAGGGGGAGGGAAGCTGAGTTTTGACAGAGGGAATGTCAGATTTAGTCATTTAAACCCACCCCCTCTTACAAAAATGAAATATTTTAGGATATACTAAAAAGGCAGAATATTTTCCCTAAAAGAGAAGTAGAAACTTAGAGAGGCAGAAACTCAGGGGCCCCCCACCTTTGTTAATGGACCATTAAGGCCAAGACCAGTCTGTTCTACATAACAAAGATCTACCTTCTTCAGGCAGAGCCATTTACTTGCCCTTCATTGCACCACCCACCAAGTTTCAACCAAACTTAGCACAGAGACAACCTACAAAGCTAGGTATGATCTGTGACAGCAATCAATCAGGATACTCTTCCTGTGCCCCAGGAAGTTCAAAGCCAGAGAGAATATAAAATCCAGGGACTCTCAGCATGTCTTTCCTTTTTCTTCACCCAAGAGTTCCAAAGCTTGTGATCCTGACCACCATTAAACTATCTTTCCAAACAGCCTCAATGTTTCCAGTGTCTTTCTCCCCACTTGGAACTGAACCCAGATGGATATTTCTTCCAAAAGTTTGTATTTTAAAAAGTCCAACTATCAGCTGATACCAAAAGAAATTAAACTTGGTTTCAGTTCTATCCTGAAATACTCCCATTCCAAAACAGAGACCTTCTGGAATAGTGCTATTCTGGGAGAACACATCCCATTTCTCAAAATAGACCAACAATTAGCTGATACCAGCTAATAATTGAATCCTCTTTCATCAGAACCACACAAAATATTGGCCCAAATCAAGTTTTGATATACAGTTCCTTTTCTACATGAGTTTAGAATAGTTTTAAATCCTTATTCAAAAAACAGCCCAGAAACAGCAAACAAGCACCAGGAAGCACCTCTCTCTCCTGTGTCACTATCAAGCTTCCCTGCCACCATCCCTGGTCAGCTGCACCAGTTCCTCAAGTCAAAGGACACCTCAAAAGACCTAGCAAGTACAAAGCCTGATTTGAAAGGACCAGAATTTCTGTTGTGCAAAACAGAATTGCTCTGGAAAACAGGGAGCAAAAATATAGAGAAGGAATATGCCTATATCATTAAGCAAGAGATTGTCAGCTGATCCCATCCACTAGAAGTCAAAAGATTTTGCCAGGTAGAGTGCTTGGTGTAGTGGATCTACCATACTTTGCATCATGCAATGGCAAAACTTAATGCATGTTAAAAGAAGGGACAAAATATTACTCTTACACAAATATATTTATGAATAGCTTGAGACTGCTTGAAACATGGACTGGGGATCAGAGGAAGGCGATGCTACAAAGAGCAGAAAAGAGAAATTATTGGTGGTTGTTTGTGGTGCAGCTAGATGCAAATGAAGAAGATTCTATCTTCTTCTGAAGTATTTTGGATTCATATTTATTTCCAATTTTTACTTAAATTAATGGCATCAATTGCTGATTGGTACTAGCAATTCAACCAAGAATTGGCTTTGTATTACTTAACTCTCTGGGGAAAATCCAGTACAATGCACTTATTCAGTTCTACTCAGTAACCCTGCAAGGACAGGAAAAGCAATCACAGAATCCTGAAAGAGTCATGAGTCTATTCCTCCAGAGTTATTGAACTTAACTGACCTAAGCAGAAAACCCAGGAAATTAATCTAATTAAAATAGGATTTTTCCAGACTTAGACTTGATACCATTATATTTTTTTTTGAAAGCCAAGATGCTGTGATGATGAGATGGAGGCTACAAGCCTAATGCAACTTTTCTAGGAATAAAGCCCCAGTGAATGCAACAGAGTTTATTTCTGAGTAGACTTCTATATAAGCTTGGCCTATGAATGGGATGTGGTTCAGGAACCTAAGGTAGGAGAACAGGAAAAGTCACTCTCTAATTGTCTCAACAGAAGTCTATTATGATGCATTCCAATTTAAACTATTAAGAGCAAGGGTCTTCAAACTTGGTAAGTTTAAGACTTGTGGATTTCAACTCCCAGAATTCCTGAGCTAACATCACTGGAGGAGGAATTCTGGGAGTTGAGGTCCACAAGTATTAAAGCTGTCAAGTTTGAAGACTGATTAAGAGGCATTGACCTTATGCTCATAAAGGATCACAGCAGTGGGATGATTCAGGTTTTTTTTTTACTACCAATTCTGTCCAGATCCAGTGAGTAGCAAACAAGAGCAGATTAGACCAAAGCAACAGGACCCCAACTTCAAGTCACATTGCCAGTGTGAATTATTAGTTGCTGTTAAATTAGATGTTGCAAATTGCATTGGAAAATCACATGGGGGGAAACTGCTACTTTTAGAGGTGTGTTTTAGGAATGTTAAAAAGTACTATCACACACTCTCCTTTCCGGTTCCTAGCAAGACCACCATATTTGTAGTTCTCTCAGCATTTGCCATTCTATGTTTCTTTCATTCTCCTAATGAGGGAATCCTACAATTCCCTTTTCTACCTATTTTCAACTTACCGTATTTTAACCTATTTTCCAAAGCAGGACAAGAGGCAATGGATAGAAACTAATCAAGGAAAGAAGCAACCTAGAACTAAGGAGAAATTTTCTGACAGTCAGAGCAATTAATCAGTAGAACAACTTGTCTCCAGAAGTTGTGAATGCTCCAACACTGGAAGTTTTTAAAAAGATGTTGGGTAACCCTTTGTCTGAAATGGTACAGGGTTGTGATGGCACCTCATTTCTGCAAGCACACGAGCCTTAGCCAAATTTATCTGCACTGCTCATGCGCATGCCTCCGAGCTGATTTTTGGTCCAGTTTGAGACAGTTTTGCCCTCTGGGAGGCTCAAGAAAAACCTCTGCAGCCTTGGGAGATCGAAAAACGGGCCCTCCGAAAATACTGGAAGTGCCAAAACGGGCCCATTTTCAGCCACCCAAGGCTGCAGAGGCTTCCCTTGAGCTTCCAGGAGGGTGAAAACAGTCTCAAACAGGCTGAAAATCAATTGGGAGGCAAATGCATGCACAGTGCAGGTAAAAGGGTGTGACAGGGATGTTGCGTGTGCATGGGCAGTGGGGGCAGATTGCATTGCTTTGTGGGTGTTGGCAAGCGTGCACGCTATCACAGGCATGCACGCTTTTGGCACACCAAAACGAAAAGGTTCACCATCACTGGTGTAGGGCTTCTGCCTGAGCAGAAGGCTGGACTAGAACAGCAGGCCCCAACATTTTGGGCACCAGGGACCGATTCCGTGGAGAGAGGTTTTTCCATGAACTGGAGGGGGCATGGTTTTACATACTGCTTGCATCCCATGGATGGAGCTTTGCTTGCTTCTGCGGTCCGGTTTCTGGCATGCCACGGAGCAGTCCCAATCCATGTACCAGGGATGGGGACCACTGGTGTGATGACCCAGGGTAGGATACAAAACAAACACAGTTTCAGAATACAGGTGAATTCCCTTTTATTCCTTCAGTTTGCTTTCAAGGTCCGAATACCTTTGATGGAAGACATAAAAACTCCCACACAGTTACATGAAGAAGGAAAAAAGCAACACAAACAAGGCAAGATAAGGGCTGGAGGATGTCCACAGATAACACATACTAGGAAGGATGCCAAACTCAGAGAGGAACTATAAACTAGAGATATTTACATGATTTGTTTCCAGCGTTTGCCAGTACGCATATCCAAACTCTTATTCAGTTGTCACACCTGCAGTCCATGAAGAGGATTACAGCCTTTCCTCCTGAGACCACATCTCTCCCTTATCCTCTCCTCCCTGCGTGCCCTAGGATGCAAAGGGGACGGGCCTAGGTCTTCCTCTGACTGCTTAGCCGGCCTCTGACCTTCCCCAGCTTCCTCCACAACCTCTGGAGCCACACTTCCTCTCCCTGTCAGCTGTTCCTCCTCTCCCTCAGGGTCAGTCTCCACCAGGGGCATGACAGCTGGACTAGAAGACCTCCCAGGTCCCTTCCAACTCTGTTATTCTTTTATAGCCTAATTTCTCTTCAAGTTGAGAATAAATAAAACCACCACTATTTCACCTGGAGACAAAGTAAGGATGCATTTATGCTTATTTAATAGCTTTCCTGTATTTGTCAGTTGGAGCTACCCAACAAACAACTCAGTTTTATTTCTGCCCTCTTTGGACCTAATTAGTTCTGCAATCATGGCAGTCCTTTCTTCTTTGGGACTATTTTTGCCTTGATGTCTTTTCATATAATTATTTCACCTTTTGTTTTGTTTTAATGTGTGGGAAAGATGGGCATACAGACTGCTGAAGTCAAACTCATTCTTGCTATAGTGCCCAGCTTGGTGGTCGTCGTTTTTTTCCCTGCTGGCTAAAGCTGAAAGGGCAATAAATCCCAAGGAGAACATCAGTCACTTTACCTGTAATGAGTGGTACGCTCACAAATCAGAACATCATTTTTCACAGGAACTCGGAAAAGAAATAATAGCAGGGCAGACACTGGAGACAGAAAATGTTATACCCACGTTTCTTGGGCTAGCTGAAGGAATGGTAGATAGATCTTTAATATACAGTGGGAAAGGGCTTAAATCCCAATGTTTTGGGAAGTGATTTCTCAGCCTTAACAATTTTAATATTCCTGGACTGAAACTCCCAGAATTCCCCAACCAGCATGGAAGAAAACTGAGTTCATTAAAAGAAAATAAACTCTACGGAAATACAGTGAAAGCAATTATTTGACTCTTGACTAATGTATCTTTTCTTTTATGTACACTGAGAGCATTTGCACCAAGACAAATTCCTTGGGTGTCCAACCACACTTGGCCAATAAAAGAATTCTATTCTATTCTATTCTATTCTATATTTTAGAGATATTTTAAACATGTGATTATTGCTAAATAGTCAAGCTTACCACTGCAACAGGGTACAAGTAGGCAAGTGTCAACCATATCCATTGAAATCTAATGACTCTAACATAATAATGGTCTGTTGAATTTTGGAAAATTAAAATATCCACCTATGTCAAAATAATCGTGATAAGATATATCAGCTTAGAAAAAAAATTCTACAAATTATTTTTTTCCCTCTGGGAGAGCAGTCTACATCTGAAGTATTGGATGAGCATTAATTTATGTTCATTGTATCTTTACTTTCAGTAGAACCAAAATGTAAAGGCTGTATTGCATTGCATGTGTACATCCAGTTCTGTCCAAAACAAGAATTTGTTTCTACAAATTATTCAGACAGTGTGCTGGAGACCTCTAGTGTCCATTAAATGAATCAGTAATAGTGAATATTTTTCTTAGGCTCATAATCTCCAACAGATCACCAGGTTGAAAGCAAGAATTTAGAGTTCCTTATTTCTTTCTTTTAAGTAAACAGTGTGTGTTTACTCTGTTTTCTAACAGAGTAGCATAGTGGCATTGAATTGTTTTTTGGTTTTTCACTTATGTTAATTTTCTTTGTTCGCTCGTTTGCTTCTGACAGTTTTTGCCATAAAAGCAGTTCATATTTTCTCAAGAGCAAAACAATCCTTTTCCTCTCTTCCCTCAAATTCTTGTCACCAGGAATACAGAGTATGTTGGCCTTTGGTCTAATACAGCAGGACTCTGATATCCATCGATAGACATATTAAAAATCTTAGACTTAGAATAACTTTATTGTCACTTTAAATCTACACTAAGCAGTACACATTAAAATAAAATTTTGTTACATACAGCTCTCAAAGGGCCTCCACTTCTAATACTACATAAACATAACAAATGAATAAATACAAAATTATGCATATACCCACATATATGGCACAGAGAAACAACACAGTCTAGTTCAGGTGTATACACATGTACATGGTGAGAGAAACAAATCTTGTGAGTTTACCAGACGGGTGGCATAGGGAACAAAGCTGTTACAGAATATGGTAGTCCTGCTAGAAATACTTCAAAACTTCCTCCCAGAGGGGAGAAACAGAAACAGACTGTGAAGTGGACATGTGGGTCTTTAACAATGCTTTGAGCTCCAAGCACATCACACTTATAAGCAGTATCCTGAATAATGGGAACTGAGCTTCCTATAATCTTCTCAGCTGTTCTCATCATTCTCTTTAGGGATTTTCTATCTGAGGCACTGCAGCCACCAAACCAAAGAGTGATTCAGTTTGTTAAGATGCTCTCAATTGTGCCTCTGTAAAGAGTGGCCAGGACAAGAGAAAGATGTGTGCTTCTCACCCGATGCAGGTAATGCAGACGTTGGTTTGCATGCTTCACTAAAATGACATGTGGAGAGACCAATTCAGATTGTTAAAGAATAAAATATCGTCTGCTTTTCTGCCTGAGCCAAGAAGGCTGTACAGGTAATCCTTGCTGAACAACTCTTAACTGGGACCAGAATTTTTGTCATTAAGTGAAGCCATTAAACAAAGCATCATGTGACCACATTGCTTAGTGACAGTAGTACTGGCAGCCCCAACTGTGGTCATAAGTGAGGATCACGCCATTGTTAGTCAAAGACCCAGATTTCTTCTTCTCTGCTGCACTTGCCTCCAGTTCGCTTCCCCCCACCCACCTCTCTGCTCCCACATCTGTCCTTTTGTACACCTTGGACTCTGATGCCACCACCCCCAGCTAATATTCATCATCTTCTTCCTTTTGCTGCTGAAGAGGAACATTCAGCTGAGGACACTGTTGTCCCTTTGTGAGTCCTCACAACACTTTTGCAATATCTCATGGAAACTTTGCAAATGGTCAGCAGCTGCCTCGGCTGTCAACTGGGAGTGGCAGGTGCATAGTGTGGCTAAAGGGGCAGAGATAGCAATAGCACTTATATACTGCAAGCAGAGTCAGCATACTGCCTCCAACAATCTGGGTCCTCATTTTGCTGACCTCGGAAGGCTGAGTCAGTTTTGAGCCGGTGAGAATTGAACTACTGGCAGTTGGCAGAATTAGCCTGCAATGTTGCATGCTAACCACTGCATCACCATGGCTCCTGGGGCATGGGCGATACAGGCAGGTGGGGAGAACGAAGAGCAGAACTGCAGTCATATTCTTGTGGATGGATAGTCAAGCTTTCAAATTTTGTTATGTGACTGTGGAGGTGCTGCAACTGCAGTAACTTCAAGGACCAATCATAACTACTCTGTTCAGGCTCATCATAGTTTCAAATGGTCTCTAAATGAAAGGTCTTTCAGCAAGGAGTACCTGCATCTTATATGAACCTGAACAAATTATTTCAGGAGCTTCCATTCTACTTCACTTACTGTCACACTTAAATAAACTACAGGGATTTTGTGATACTCTGTAATGGTATGTTGGAGTGACCTTGGAAGACCAGACCAAGAGATGCCACCAAGGGAATGATCAGCAAAGAGAGAGCGTGACCCATAGCTGGGGATAGTGGATGAGGCAAGAAGCTCAGAAGGGGCCCTCCCTAGTCTTTCAGGTGTAAAAGAGACACAGGGTGAATGTTTTTTTCAAACTTGAAAGATTTTATCAATGTAGCTTTACAGTTAAGTAGAATGAACACATCTGGTTGTGTTTTCTATCTGGCTTGCCCCTCAAGACCAACAGTCATACACCAAATTGCTTAAGTTTTCCTACATATAAGTAAAACTCCTTCTCACTTGAATATTTTTTATGACTTCTAAAATGGTCCTACAGTTGGGCATTTATCCCATTTAGGGCTGCCTTTGGGCTTAATAGGAGCTGGGGAGGAAACTTTTATTATCTGATGTAATGGGGTTGCAGTGGGCTTTGTTTGGGAGCCGGGAGCATCAATTTGGGTATGATAGGATTAGCAATAAGTGAAGCTGGGCTTGATCCTGGTCACATAAAGGAAGAAGAGGCGTAGCTTCCACTTCTCCATCGCACTAAATCCTCCTTTAGATTTCAAATCTGACTGTAGCAATAAGTAACCTAGGTTGACTTGTAAAATGACTCATGTCCACAACAGATAGGTTCATCAAACAGTCATAACAAATGCAGTGCACAGCACAGTCCAAAATGTTGCATGAAACAAGCATTTAATATTACCCACAAAACGTAACACACATTTAAGGCCAGGAGTTATGCCTGTTGTATAACATCATTACTTCCTTGGGAACTTAAAAACAAAGGTACTCTATGACAAACATAGAGGCAGCTTCTGCTCAATGTAATTAGTGTCTCCTGTAATGTGCATTGTGATAGTGTGATGGTTAACCAATGGCGGATGCTAAATACAGGCAATGCCTATTATGGATTGCACGGTAACAATACATCATGTTTACTTCTGGCACATTCAATCATTGAAATGCTTAATAAACTGCATCATTTAAACATTAGTCTTGAGTTCTAAACTACTTCATTGGTCTTATTTTAATACCAGTGTTTGGTACATTAAATAACTTAAATGGAGATACACCTGGATATTTAATAATTTTGTTTCTTCTTGTACAATATGGTAAACTATGCCAAGTCATATCAAACAGAAATTTTCACAAGCAAGTAATACAATGGGGGAACAAGAACAAGCAAATACACTTGAAACTATGTCCCTAAATAATTATTGTCTTCAAGGTAGCTCTCTATTCCTGATGTTGTCCAGAAGATTTTGAGCTTCTTGGATGCCATGACCAGCTGCGACATTTAGGAGTTTTTCTACATCCCTGGAAGAGATTAAATTAGTTGTGTAGAGAATGGCAGAGAATGAGCAATTCTGTCCTGATGTAGCTTCTTTATTATTTCTAATACTACCGGTAGAATCCATCTTTATTTTCTTATTGCACTGTCTCTTTCCTGTGTCTCCATTATCTACTGAATTACTATATTTTGAGAAGTATCATTTGAGATTCAGAGAAAATGCAGTACGGTGGTAGTCTGAGTCATCTAGAGCTATAAATACATATGTGGTTTTTTTTTCAATATCTCTCTTTTACATGAAATGTTTTTATACATTGAATGTTGTATAAACACATGTCAAACTGAGGTTTGCTACTTTAGAAGCATCAAATCATTCTGAGCAGTGGTGGGTTTCCAAATTTTTTCCTATTGGTTTGGAGAGAGCGCTTTACGCATGAGTGTGCAGGGCTCAAAGATTGCCCTGTGTATTAATGCTGGTGAGCTGTGCTGTTTTTTAGCTCAACTGAGGCGCGAATCAGCTGAGCTGAGAGGTAAGGGGAAGGGCGGGTGAGCAGGGCCAGCCAGAGGTGGTATTTGGTAATTTCCGCTACCGGTACACCACAACCAGTCCAAACCGGCTGAATACCACCTGTGATTCTGAGTTTTTCATGTGTGCTATGCTGAATAGAAGTCCCACCTTGCCTCTCTACAAGAGAAAGGGGCAAACTTTTGCCCATCATCTGTTTTAATGCTCTTTGCAAGGAATTAGTAGATTTCTGTCAAAAACCAGTGAATATCGCTGTGACTAGTTATGAGGGAAGAAGGCAAAAAGTTCTGGTCCTTCATAAACTCAGCATTCACAGGAATGTACTTGCAGCAACCTGCCTCCAGATCCTTTTTTTTTTGCATTTGAAAAGACTGAGCATATGGCATTTCTGTGTCTCCCAGCAAGCATGATTTCCACAAAGCAGTGAAAATAATACAATGCTTGCTGTCTACTAAGGATCATTCACATGCCCCTATGAGATAGTGTTTGATCTGTGCCTTTCCTGGGCACTTGTTTGTCACTTGCTGTTGAAAGAGAGAGAAAAAATGTCAGCAAGAAGAGAAGGAGGAACCTAAAAACAAAATGGCTTCCCTTCCTTTGTATACAAGTAGCCCTAGACTTACAACAGCTCATCTAGCGACCATTTGAAGTTACAGAGGCACTGAAGAAAGTGACTTATGACTGTTTTTCATACTTATGACCGTTGTAACATCCCCATGATCATGTGATATACATTTGGATGCTTGACAACTGACTTACATTTATGATGGTTGTGACAAGCCAAGTCAGTGGGGAAACCAGATTCACTTAACAACTAGGTTACTAATTTAACAACTGCTGCAATTCACTTAACAAATGGGGCAAGAAAAGTCATAAAATGGGGCAAAACTCACTGAATGAATTTCTCTCACTTAGCAACTTGTGGTGTACCGGTAGCGGAAATTACCAAATACCACCTCTGGCTGGCCCTGCTCACCCGCCCTGCCCCTTACCTCTCAGCTTAGCTGATTCGTGCCTCAGTTGAGCTAAATTTGGGGCTCAGTTGTGGTTATAAGTTGAGGACTAGCTGTATTCTGCATTTGCTTCAGCCTTGTGTACTCTTGGCACAGATTTCAGCCTAGAAATTCCCTCCTCCAATGGGAGGAAAACAGATTCCCCATTCTTGTTTTTTGATGCTATATCAATTTGGCTATTAGTTTCTAAGAATTCTGAGAACAGAACTCCCACCAGAGCAGGAAGCAGAAGACATACCTGTCTTTAAGCCCAGTTGACATATTCTTCAGTTTGCCAACAGCCACATTAAAAGAGGAATGGGGGTGGCCTTTCTCAGCTGCTTGTCTGAAAAAGAGGACGCAGACAGGCAATCGAAACTCCTATTTCTAAAAAATAGGATGGCTTTGTATTTCTCGTCATGCTCCTACTCACTGACTTGTCATTTCTGGATAGTCAAGAATAATTGAGGACAGTAACAGAGACAATATTGTAATCCTACAGCCCCACATGCAGTTTTTAACCCAAAATGCAGAGTTGCACAATCTATAGTCCAGGGCCATTAGTATCTCCTTTCCAAAAGCCTAATATACATTCTTAAAACAATCCAACAAATCCATTGTAATATTTAAAGGGGAAACATTATTAAATACACGTGGAGCAGTAATCTTAGCTGCATTTAATTCCATCAATTTAAATTTAATTAATGTACATTTATATTAAACCCAATCATATTTTACTTTGTTCCTGGTCCCATCTCCACTTTTTGCAGTAGATTCCCCCCATTTTCAAAGCGAAAAATGTGATCGTCAGTGCAAAAAGAATTTTGCAGCTCCAGCTGAAAGGAAACTGATACATGAAGAATGTTAAAGTTGTTCTTCCAATAAAATGACAATGTCGATCCAACCTCTACATCACAGACCCTCACACTTTTCAAGACAAAAGAAGGAACACATCTGCCCCAGAGTTATTGCTACACTAAAATTATATTGCCTATACAAGACTGTGAAAGGAAAGGTGTTATGTCTTTCTTTGCAACTCAACTTCTTATGGGAGCTATTCGATGGTATAGTTTAAATAGTTCTAAACGGCTTTCAAATGGTAATGGAAAAAAATGTTAAATTGGAGACCCTCCCATTCTCTTTCAAGGTGTCTATCCCTAAGTGCTGCCAAAATTGAACGAGAATTGTGGATGCAAAGCACTTTGGAATCATGTGTCTATTTTTCAAGATCTGTTCCAATAAACATACAGGAGAGTTAGGTGTAAAAATTGAGGGCAAAAATTCGATATTAGATTACAAATCAAATTTACCCTAATTCACTTACCTGAACCACTGCATGGCCTTCTCTTCATTCTTTTCTACACCAACTCCTAGCAATGAAAGTCAGAAACAATAGAATAATTTGTTGTTCTTTCTTGCTCCTGTTTTATGAACTAGCAGCCTTCAACTAATACAACATGTGTGCAAAATATAGGAGTCAGAGTTTGTCTAGATCAGGGGTGTTAAACTCAATTTCATTGAGGGCTGCATTAGGGTTCTGTTTGACCTTGGGGAGGCAGGATGTGTGTGGCCAACTTATCACTCATGTTGGGGGCGCCTGTGGTGGCCCAAGCACTCTACCAGTGAAAACGGGCTCCAGAGCTCCGTTTTCAGCTGCGACGGCCTCCTGCAACCCTTTGGCAGCAAAAATGGAACTTGGGAGGGCCGCATGGGTCTTGAGTTTGACACTCCTGGTCTATATGGAATACAGGCTTGCAGGCTAGATGTTCTTGGAAACTATGCAGAGTTTACTGCCTATGATAGGAGCCAGGTTCTTTGATAAAGTGATTGCTAAAATTTAATGTCAAATGCTGATATCCATTTCTGCAAGAAAAATGGCAAGTTTGTCCCATGGACCACAGTAGTTGTCAATAATAATACAGCACTCAACTTGCCAGTGATTTAGAGCAAATAATTTTGGTAACCTTATGCTGTAGACTCCATTCCAGATGTCTCTCATGATCTTCATATATGCTTTAGATAGCAGAACTGCAACATCTCTTACATCCTTGAAGTATATTATAATCTTGTGGTTCACAAAACGACATGCACAGTTAGTCTAAAGGCCATACCATAGTTTAATCTTTGTATACAAAGTATTGCATATTTTTCTGGTACCTCTATTTAGAGAAGAATTGTAACCTGAAGCAACTTGAAGCAGTGGCTCTTAGCTCAAGGGAAGGAAAAGAAGGCTATAACAATTTTGTCTGAAGTCCTGTAAGCCAAATGAGTCTAATGAGTTGCATTTGGTCTTTGTCTGAAATTTCCCCATAAATGATAGAAAGTATATATTCATCTCCCAGATAATGCTGTGCTGGGAAAATTTATAAATCCTGTCTAATTGAACACTTGCCATAAGTTTCAGGAATCATGATTCTATTAAATCTTTAAGACAGCCAATAATATTAATGACCGATGTGCTAGAATGCTGCTATTCACCATTTTCTTTCTATGTATATAAAATACAGATAGGAGAAATTCAGATATGCAACTACTGATATGTGAACCTCACAATTAGGTCTCCTTTTCAATATTTATGTTTCAGCATAATATGTGAAAACAGCCAATCTACTTCAATCATAAACATACGTGAAAATCAGGAATCACAAATTAAGATAATGAATAAATAAAATTTCATTTTTCCAGAATGTATTTAAATGTGAAAAGAATTTATATTTCAGTCATGCCAAGGACCATATAAAGAAACAAAGATCTCTCATGTGTATCATTTTCACAAATCCCAAGGCTGAAAACCTGGGTTAAGGTTTGGTCACTTGTCAAGTCAGATTTACCTTTCAAGTATCTCTGTCCCACAATATGCTGGGCATTGGGATATCCAAGATGAGCATACATGTGAGCCACGTGGAAATGGAAATTTTCATAACACAGCAAGATATAAAGGAGCAGGAAAATGGAGCCAACAATCGCCATCAGCTATAAAAATAAAATAAATTTAAGTAGCCTGAAGTTTTCTATATATTTTTTTTGTTCTCATTTCTATGATATATTCTCACTTTTCTTCCTTATATCACAAAAGCATGGGGATAGGCCAATGGACTATTTTTCTGGAGAGAATAATCCATCTTAAGGACTTAAAGTTGTACCCAGATCACCTGTCACAGGCTGCATCTAAACTAAGGTGAGATGTGTTGCATTTCCAGAGAAAATACAACACTTCTAAATATGTGCCCATGGATATTCAAAAGTCATGAAAAATCTGTGTGTGTGTGTGGTGTGGGTGGGTGGGTGGGTGTGTATACTTTTGAAACAGAACTGATTCCTGAAGATGGAAGGTTTTGGAAGTGATTTGTCATTATCTTCTTCAGAGTAACTAGTCCAAAGTCACGCAGAGGGCTTTGTAGCTAAAACAGGGTTAGAACTCAACTAAGGCATAAATTACCACCTTCAAGTATTGCCACAATAAAGTTCCTCTCCACGGCCCCTGAGGAACTGAGAATGCAGTCCTGAGCAACTATATCTCTAGGCCCAATGTAAAACTGGTTTATAATATTTATCCAAGGCTCCAGTGTACCAACAGAATGTACCTTTTGATACAAAATGAAATTATTTATCCAGAACTACTATTTCCTTGTGTATGAACAGAGCAAAATTAGGCTTTCTGATTTTACTTTGCAAGAAAGCAACTGCAGTGATTCCTTTGAATCAGGAATAAATGCCTTCATCATAATAAATTTCAGCTTTTTTATTACCTCTGATTTTTTATTACCTCTTATTTAATATCTCAGTAGCTGGGACTGAAAAGACTCATGCATTACAGGCTTCACATACTGGTTTGAGATCTTAATACAGCTAATATGGTTACTGAACAATTGAAAAATAGACAAAGGAACTGATCTCTGGTGCAGATTGGCAAGGGTGTTGCTGAAGTTTCTAATTGGGAGAAATCAAAAGAAATAAAGTAAATAGGGGCTTAAATTAAAGAAAGGATTAAGAAACATATTGTTAAACAGCACTAAACCAGAACTGGTCCCACAGAATACAGATCAGTGAAATCAGTGAAATTCAGCTACGAGACTATGGGTGTAAGACACAAGTGTGCATAGAAAATAACAGGTACAGTAAATTTAGCCTGAAGAACAGTAGCCAGCAAAAATTCAAGGAAACAGCCTAAAAAGAGGGAGCATAACAAGACAAAAGGAGCAAGAAACAAAGCTTTAAAGCAAGACACAGAAAAGAGGAAAGCAGCTAAAATCCCATTCCCTGCAGCTAATAAAGGGAGAGGGCACATTAGAGTGTTCAAAAAACTCAGAAATATCTATTGGCATTTATTGCTCAGTGTGGGAAGAGAGAAGGGCAGGCAAGGTTTTTTTAGGAGGAAATCACCCACTAATTGGCTGGTGGAGGCCAGAGACTTGAAGAGAAGGAAAATTGAAGGATTAAATGAGGATAACCAAGCAGAAGGAATAGCCTAAAATTGCTCAGACTTTTGCAGTGAAAGGAATTGCCATGGGCATTTTGCAAGAGAGGGAAAAGAATATAAATATCTACCATATTTTAAAAATGCAATTGCACTTTTAATGAGACTGTCCAGCCTGTAACATACAGTATAATCTGAGGAACCTCTTTTTTACAAGTTAAAAAGAGATACACTGAACTTAATATCATCGTGTCCTTTAAAGGTATTTTTGGAAGAAATATCTTTCTGGTTCAGTTCCAAGTGGGGAGAAAGACACTGGAAACATGGAAGCTGTTTGTAAAGAGAGTTTATTGATGAATAGAACCACATGGGTTTGAAGTCCTGGTGCAGCTGAACACATGGAATGGACAGAAAAAAGGTATTTATATCCTCTCTTGGGCCTTTTCCTTGAGCTTCCTGTTCCTTTGTAAGAAATGTATTCTGCTTATTAGACTCCCAGGGGACTATGCAGGGGTCATAGCCGAGGTTGTCTGAGATAAGTTTGGTTGAACCTTGCTGGGTGATGCAATGAAGGGGCTTGGTTGGGCCATATGATGAGCTCTGCTGATAGATAATCCTATTATGTCCTGGAGGGTCATGTCTTAATCCCATCATCCTGGAGCTGAAGGTCTAATTGTCTTGTAGATAGGATGGCTCCGTCTTTCTATGTGGGCACCAAACATCTGCTGGGAGCAGGGAGCTGCTCTTTTGTCTTTAAAAACATGTTTCTCCTTTTCTCATTAGAGAAATATAATATTCTGCCTTTTTAATAATTCCTAGAATATTTCATTCTTCTAGGAGAGGGGTGAGTGCCAACTTTCTACAGTATATTTGTAACTGTGAGATATTACCTATTTCTGTGAATCTGTATGGTTGCAGCTTTTCCCACACAAGTAGTAATATTGTACTTGGTGTCCAAAATTAAATGATTTTTTTTCTGTCTCTCATTGGACCCTCCAGGAAATTGCCCCTTATCGTGGCCATGCTAGATAAAGATCTGTTTAAAGTGAATTGTATAGGAGTGGAAAGGATCCTGACTGGAAGATCTCTGAAGAAATCAATTTCTCAAATGCAGAGCAGCATTTTGGATACTATTGTAGATTTGTTTGGTTTTATTTCTTCTTTTGTGAAACAGGGTTTGTTTTTGTTTTAAGTATCCCTGCATGAGAAGACAAATGGAAGAATAGATGGATAGTTTTGTTTTAGGCAGAGTAACTGTGATCTGTTTTCTCCATGTAATAAAAAATGGGCTATTCACACTGCTTTTGTACAGATTGTTGATGGGTTAGTTTATCACATATTTGCAGGCAGCGGCTGACAATTTCTTGGAAGCCAAACAGGATCACAGCTAGAAATTCTCCACCTTCTACAATGGTTTAAATACCTACTTGGCAGCCTCTGGCCAAATAAAAGTCAGCTGTCTTTTTAAGCCTGACAAGTTGTGTTTTTAATCACCGTGTGCCTGGTTATCAGCAATGAGCTCTTGTAACAGAAAACACTGTCCTAGGGAACAGATGTCACATTGAATAGAGTTTTTTTATGCTTTAAAATTGGTTGTAATGTTTCTTCTGCAACTTTTAGATCCCTCCAGAAAGTTGTTTGAGATATTTACATACATTCAATCTAGGGATAGCTTGAAATATATTCTGTTCATTTGTTTGCTTGCTTGCTTGACATGGACACTGCCTGATTCCAATTGAATCTGGACTGTTTACAAATTAAAAATAAACAACTGTATATAACCTAAATAAAAATCAATGTACAAGTTGGTAAATCTAGCTGACAATATTTATATACCCAGGAGTAGGATTCCACCAGTGTAACAACCGGTTTGCTGATCGCGCACTTCATGCACGCACGCCCCAAATGCATACTCCACATGTGCTCTCCTTGTTTAAAAGGGCTCCAATACTTACCTTCTACAGCAGTCCCTGTGAATAAAATAGCTGAGGCACAGCAAACCACTTTGCCACACGAATCAGCTGTGCTCTAAAAAAAAAGAAATAAAGCACAGGAAAGAGCAGCAACGGGCGGGCCCACATGCTCATCGCAGCAAGCCGGTTTGCTGCCAGCTGATCTTCAGAGCAAGGGGTTCCCTCAAACTGGTCCAAACCAGTAGAATCCTACTCTTGCATATATCCTACAAAGAGCCTTGGCTACCAAGCCCTAAGCCTGAGAGAACAGCCAAGTTTTTAAAGCCCTCCCTCATCTTACATGAAAAGAGATATCTATACTGCATTTGTAAAATAAATGCTTCTTCTAGGCAGCTCATCTGTGATCTATATTTCATTTTCAACTTTCCTTGGGTTTAGGAGTATTATGGGTACAGCATTGCCAGAATATCTGGAATAAGATGGTCCAAAGACAATCAATTGAAAAGTAAGGGGCAGAGTTCCATGGAGTTGTCTTCATGCAAAACTCATGCTCTATAGTTGAGCATCTGTCATTCTGCATCAAAGTTCTGACATCTCTAAAGAAGACTGAGAAAGCTTCTTGTTGGAAAATCCTAGAATATTAATTCTCATCAATATGGAAATAAGAAGTCGGCTTCTTTTCTGACCTGGGTGCCATCAATTAATCTTCTGCAATAGCCTAGCCTCACCCCCACCCTAAAACTATATCCAAAATCTTGTAAGATTCCCAAATCACAAGATTTTCAATCTTTGTTCTTGAAATCCTTTGAAACTTCATAAAAAAGGCAAAGATTTTTGCCTTTTAAGATTTTTGTAATTTTTGTAAATGCTGTTTTTATAATTATTTGAACTTAATCTGAGAAACTCATGGAGAGCTTGGTTCTACAGATGGGTTAAACAAATCAATGGACTGATTTGGTATAAAGCAACATCTTATACTTATGAGCAGCAGTTACTAGGACTTCGGTCTGGTTTAGCTACATAGCTCTCTCTATTTTGTATTCTCTGGGTGTGCTGGACTCTGATTTCTGTCTTCCTCAGCCAACACAAATACCAGGTTGTTGGCTGGGGTGATAAGAACTTTAATCCAAACTCATGTAGTGACAGGTTTTAGAAATGTGTCAGACAAGGACTATTAGGGATGCTAGCTAATATTTGGCAATCTGATGCAATATTTACAGCATCAACAAATATAAATGTGTCCTTTTCTAATGGAAAATCTGTCAGTCTATTCACCAGGCAGACAGATGGACAGATAGACAAGGTAGATAAGACTATAATCGACAATTATGAATGAAAATACCAGTCAAAATTACAAATAATAATTGAGTATAATTCAAGTCCTTAATATGCTATAAATGCTAACTGTCGGGGGAAATGGCTTGAAAATTGAAGATTTGGTAAGGGATAAAAAAAAAAAAAGCCAAATGAAGTTACAGCTTCATCAGGTTCACTGATTCTATCCTGAACATTTCATGCACTTCATTGTCAAATGTGGCCATCTCAGAAATCAATAGGGGCCTGGGTTTTTAAATCTGAGCCCTAAATCACAATAAAAATGACAACACTTTAAACACAGTGTCCCAAATTATATGCCAAAAGTTGAGTATTCTTAAAAACAAACGCTTTAATCTGACACATTCTTTAAACTTAAGCTCAGACTAGTAGATTCTTTTGTCACCGTTAGAATTCAGTTGATAATAAAATAATAAAAACATAAAGTTACAGGTGCCTTTGGACAGAGAGATTCTCCTATAGTATCCACCACCATCCCAAATCCCAACAATGGTCACTCACCTCCCATTTGCTCCACTTGGAAGGTGAAGGTTTCTTAACCCTCTGGGGAAGATTAACTTCATTATTTCCTCGAGCACCTGCCTGCCTGCCCGTTGTCTGCTTCCGCTGTACCGTTACTGATTTCATGTTCTTCCCTGCTCTTGCATGCTTATTATTAGCCAGCTTTTTACTCCAGTGAAGCATTGCCTGTCTCATCCTCCTCCTGTCGCTCCCATTCATGCTTCATACCCAATCCCTGCTCTTTTCTTAGCCACGCTTCTTGCTCTGATTTATAGCCAGCAAGAAAAATAAAATATAGGGTTCATCAAGGTGCACACAAAAGAAACACCAGATTCATCACTACTCTTTTTCCAGCAAGCAAGATTCCTGTACTTTTTTTTCCCCTGGGAAATAAAGCTTCCTGGATTCTGGGAAATTTGTCAGGGGATTTATTTATTTAATGTATAACAAATACATGGATTTATAGTTGTTCAAATTTTAATGTCCAGTCCACCCAGCCATTCAAGGACAGGGTGGTCTATGTTGAAAAAAATCAGACATTGGGCCGCTGCAAGCTCTTGATGGACATTTGGACACAATGTGATGGATATTTTGTTGAAGAGCACCACAGTCACACTGAGGGGTAGAGACAACACCCCACTTAAACAATGAGTCCTGGCAGACACCATGTTGGGTATGGATCCTGTTCAGAGTTGACCAATGCTAACTAGGAAGGTCAAAACCTGGCACCTTTTGTGTAGGATCAACAACAGAACTGCCTGTATCTGGCCTTTCAGCAGCTCATTTGTCTTTCCACTGTGTGTTGATGTCAAAGTTGATAGACAGCTGTTGAGCAAGTGCTAGAGAGGGCTTTCTGGATTTAAGCCTCAGGGATACTTGCGTGAAATAAATGCAAAATGATGGGCATAATCAAACTGTCCTGTCCAACAAGGGAGATAATCTTGTTTTCAGCAAGCTTCTAGACGTTTTTGGGTTTACATTTTGTTCTGAAAGACATTTTTCAGCTTTACTCTGATTTCTTAATAAATACCAGGCAATCAATTAAATGGCAACTAATTAGATATAAATTTTAAAAAGATGTGAACTATTTTAAAGAAATGTAGTTTTCCATCAAGATAAAAGCAAGCTTTCCTTTTGCTTGAATTAAAATAACAGCCATTCTATTAATGTTCTAATAAGCGTGTATGTGCACAGTCGTACACAATAGTTCTAACTGCATTGCTACATTAAATTAAAAGTGAAATCTAACTATTAGTTATTGTCATAAACTTTCAGAGTCTTGGGCGTTTTGGGGAAGCACGAGAGGATATTTAAGACTATAGTTATCTACTTCTTATTTTTTACTTATATGCTCAATTTTCATAGCCAGCCATCTCAGACAAGTGACTCTGAGTGGTGAACAATTATAAAATAAATAAAAATCAGTAAAAGCACCAATAAGTATTATAAGTATTTGGCAGTCAAGTATTTATTTTTTTAGTTAATACACTATTCTACAACCTAGCATGAAAAAATTAAAATGTCTTCAAATCTTCTATATGCAAGACCAAACTTGACATTTTAAAATATTGTTCTTACATATTCTTGCACTATACTTCACTTCCAGTTGAACAATAGCACTTCTTGATAGGAATGATTCCACAACTGAATCAATTACCTAATGGGTGGCCAAAAATCAGTCCAGCAATCTTCAGACCAATACATCTTATTGAAAAGCAAACACTTGTGTGAATTGGAATGAAATTTAACAACTTGAATGTATTAAACACTCATTGTTTAAAGTGTCTTAAACCTTTTGATGTATTTAAATTAGTCAACCTCTCCTTTGATTGTGCTGATAAAATTTCTTTATGATTTGCTCATTTGAAATCAATCTTCTTGGAAGTCAAAAAGCTTTGATATTACTTTGTCCTTTTAAAAAAAATCTTGATGTCAAATTTGTATCCGTTAATTCTTTTGAGAACGTCTGTCCTGTTAATCCTCCTAGAATCCAGAGGAGGGTATTGCTGTTAAACAATGGGATATATTACATTAGAGAAAGAATATGTGAAGGCATCTTGAACCTTGGATGTGAAGTTATTGGGGCCTGTGATAGTGCTGTTGGTGTAAATGATGAGTTTCTTGTTGCTTGTGAGATTTCATTATTGGAGATCTTAAGACACAAATGTTTAACAGCTGTCTCTTATCTCTGAATACAACAAAATGGTAGTCTATATAGCCTACAGGTCCACTTTAAGAACTATTATTTCCTGTCTCTCTTTGTCCTTTCCTCTTTAAACAATAGTGCCACTTCTTTATTTCCTACCCGTCTTTCCCACTATGATGGTTGGACAAATTGGTCTCTTCCTTTGCTTCATTTTATTAACCTTACAACCTCAGTTAATTAATCTTAACCACCCTGACTCATGGGCTAGTTGGTTTCTTTTTCTCACACTAGCACCTTCCTTCCAATGTACTGGATTACAACTGACCATACTTGTACTTTTCTTGGTACCAAATAAAAGATGGCTTGTAATTGTTCTCATTTGGGATATCTTACAGCCCTGGTATTTTCTAGTGGTCTCGTGCCATGCCTGAATCTGCTTAGATTCCAGACCCAGGCAAAATTAACCAGATGATGGACTTGCTGAGACAATGATATATTTTCTTATAAATTTGGCTGTATTTATTATTTAAAATTTATTTGCTTTTATCAGAGGTTTAGAGACATGGTGGGAAATTGCCATATGCAAAGACCAATCTTCTCAATCAAGTGCCTTCAGGCTATACTGAGAGTGTAACTGGCTCGACTGTTAAATAAATAAGCTTCGACTGGTCACAGCTATCCAGGAGACATTTTGTGTTCCATCCGGAAAAACGTGAGGTAGACCGGGTTCCGACAACAACGTCTTTATTTGAACAAACAGTCAGTAAAACGGAACATTG
>BLBF01000026.1:22700447-22901840 GCA_015471245.1 Laticauda colubrina
AGACAGGAAGGTATAAAAGGACTGTCGCGGCTTGAGCCAATGTTCCGCTTTACTGACTGTTTGTTCAAATAAAGACATTGTTGTTGGAACCTGATCTACCTCGCGTTTTTCCGGACGGAACAAGAAAGAGTTAAAATTGTGTCTTACTTGATGGTGAAGGCTTTTACAAAAAGAAAATAGAAAGGGAGTCAAAAGAAGTATCCCATGTATGTTCTGTTGACTAAAAACAAAAGAGGAATGCTTCCCATACTGCAATGAACCTTAAGGCCCTGTCACACTGCCCAACGGATGCAAAACGGACACAACGGATGAGAAAAATGTTCCATCCGTTATTATCCGCTCTCAGAAGGGGCAAAAATTTTGCAAAACCGGAGTGGATAACACGGACGCTGGGAGGATGCAGGGCGGATAGAAAGCGGATGCGGAATGGAAGTCAGCGGATGGGAGCGGATGGCACATCCACAAGGCTTCCGGGGGACCTCAGCAAGCGGATGCGGAACGGATACAGCGGATGCAGAGCGGATGCACAGTGGATGAAGCGGATGCACAGCGGATGCACAGCGGAAGCCTAGCAGATGCCGAGCGTTAATTGCATGCAGGGAGGATGCATTGCGTCAGTCCCACGGATATAATGGAAGCAGCTCAGAAGCAGGTCGCCATTCAGAGGAAAGACCTGCTTCCAGACACATCGACTGCCTTGCCTGTCCCGCCTGCATGTCTGCCCGCAAGCCTTGCTGCCAGCCTTGCTGCCAGCCTGCCTGCCTCCCTGCCAGCCTCGCTGCCACCTCCCTGCCAGCCTCGCTGTCTGCCTGCCAGCCTTGCTGCCAGCCAGTCTGCCTGCCAGCCTTGGTGCCTGCCAGCCTTGGTGCCTGCCAGCCTTGGTTCATGCCTGCCTGCCAGCCTTGGTGCCTGCCTCCCTGCAAGCCTTCCTGCCAACCTTCCTGCCAGCCTGCCTGCCAGCCTTCCTGCCAGCCTGCCTGCCAGCCTTCCTGCCAGCCTTGGTGCCAGCTAGCAACCCCAAAACCATGTTGAAGCACAGCAAGCCTCAGCCATCTGCTGCCAGCACTTGCAAGAGGGACAGGGCTACCATCCCGCCCCCTGGCCCTCACTCTGTTTCTGCTGGGGCTTCTGCAGCACGGGCTCGCTCTTCTGGGGCTGGGGCTTCTGCTGCTTCTGCTTCTGGAGGAGCTGATGACAAGCACTCCAGCACCAGCCACCTCCTCAGCACCTGCACCCTTCACCCCTGAGACTGAGCGACCAAGAGGAGTGCCAGAGACTCATTTTTGTCTTCATAGCTTGTTAATAAAGTCTATTTTTGATTCACACACTTGCTTCATTTCTTTTTTTTAATTGTCTTGGTGGAAACTTTTAGAAATGGCTTAAGCCTTTGCATGCTTGTGGAATGGGTTAAGATAGCAGTGGGGTGGGCAGGGATACCTGTGGAATGAGCAGGGATACCTTTGGGATGGGTAATAGCTGTGGGATAGTTAAACCTCCAGTGCAAACATAGTGGGACTGTATGGTCCACCCTCCCAGGTGCCACACCTTTGGCCCTTCATTATCAATAACAATGTAAGCATTGATCCACACATTTGAACATAAACACAACTCTTTATTAAATGCCCTGTTCATTGTAGGCCCACCCAACATACATGGCCCAATCTCATCAGTGTGATGAGACAGGCTGAAGGAAGCATCCATTAATCATCTATCATCCTGTCTTGCCACTCCACTGCTCCAGCTGGGGAGTTGCACCAGTGTCTCAGGAGGTTGCACTGCTTCTTCCCTTCTCATGAGGCTCTGTTGGGGCCTTGCACATCCTCAGTGTCTATCAGGTTTCGCCCTTGCCTCCATTCCCCAGGCTCCATGTCCCCATTGCCTTGTTGGAGGTCCACGAGCCTGTTCTGCAAGACTGGGTAGCGGGTGCGCATGAGATTGTGCAGGATGCAGCAAGCTTCCAC
Organism: Laticauda colubrina; assembly: GCA_015471245.1. Lineage (NCBI taxonomy): Eukaryota > Metazoa > Chordata > Lepidosauria > Squamata > Elapidae > Laticauda > Laticauda colubrina. The sequence goes on from BLBF01000026.1 coordinate 22,702,409, forward strand.
AATCCTCCTCACGGTCTGTGGGCGATGCTGCATGGTGGTGAGAAGTACCTGGAACCTGTTGGCCAGGATGCCAAAGGCGTTCTCCACCACCCGCCTTGCCCTGGACAGCCTGTAGTTGAAGATCCTCTCTTCACGGGTGAGGAGTCTGGAGGTGTAGAGCTTCATGAGGTAGGTTGTGAGGGAGAAGCGTCATCCCCCACGATGAAGTAGGGCACATCTTGTGTGTCGTTGGGCAGGGGTTCTAGATCTGGGAAGCCCACGATGAGGTTGCATTCCAGCCTACCCTTGAGGTCACTTGCGTTGTATACCTGGGCATCTGAAGCTGACCCGTTGCCTGAAGCATCAATGTACATGAACTTGTAGTCAGCATCGACCATGGCGAAGAGGATGATGCTGAAGAAGCCCTTGTAGTTGAAATAAGTGGATCCTGAGTTGGCTGGCGCTTTGCAGGCCATGTGCTTCCCATCTATGGCTCCAACGGTGTGGGGGAAGTTCCACCTCTGATAGCACTGCTCTGCAACTTTCTTCCATCCTTCTTCAGTGGAGGGGCACTGGAGGAGCTCCTCCTTGTATTCTTCGATGATGGCCTGCACCACTTCTCTGACCACAATGCTGATGGTGTTGTGTGGCACCCTTCAGCTGTACTGCATGCTGCTGTAGGTGGTCCCTGAGGCCAGGTGGCGCAGAGTGAGTGCCACCTTGAGCCCAGGGTCCAGGCTGGGCCAGACGTTGGTGTTTGCCTTGGGTCAACCTGGGTGTCAGGCGCTGCACAACTTTGTCAAACATGGCTGGAGGCATCCTCATGAAGTTCTGGAATGCACGAGTGTCTTCGTTCCTGAGCTCCACCATCAGCTTGTTGTACAGTCCATACTCTGCTCTTCTCCCGATCCATCTTCGGACCCAGATGCTTCTTGGCCGCCCCTTTTTCTTCCCGTAGTAGAATTCACAGAGCCTGTAGATGGCTTCGCACTGTTGCAGAAGGATGGTGGCTGCCAAAAGGACTGTGTGATGATCCACGGTGGACATGACTGGATGCTGTGGAAGAGGAAGAGGCAGATGAAGGCTGCAGAGGTCTGCACCGCTGGGCTGCTGTTCTGAAAGTGCGATGCAGGCGAGTTGCTCCCCCTTTTTATAGGCAGTATAGGTTTTCCACTAGGCATCTTCTAGGCATCCTCCAGACATCCTTAATATCCGAGATAGGTCCCCTCTGCGAAGGTTTTTTCCGTTTTAAATGCTTTGTTTCCGCTAGGCATCCGTTCTGCATCCGTTCTGCATCCGTTCCGCTTCCTTCCTGCGTCCGAGCGGATGCGAGTTGCGCGGATGCGGAACGGATGCCTAGCGGATATAGCGGATGCATAACGTATGCAGAACGGATGCGTAGTGGATGCGTAGCAGATGCAGAACGAACTGGATACATTTTCCGCGCAAAAGTTTTGAGCAGCTCAAAACTTTCTGAGCGGATGAAACGTCCATAAACGGATGCTGGATGGATAAGAGAGGAAGCAAAACGGAGGCAGTGAGTACATCGCGTTAACCAACGGATGGCAAGCTTTTTTGTCCGTTTTACATCCTCTTTGCATCCGTTGGTGCAGTGTGACAGGGGCTTTAAAAGTCAGAGGACAAGAAGTACCGGATCTAAACTTATGCAGGAGAGATCCAACAAAAACTGAGGAGAAATTTTCTGACAATGAGAACAATTGCCTCCAGAAATGGTGGGTGCCCCCATCATTGGAGGTTTTCAAAGAAAAGATGGGACAACATTTGTCTGGAATAGTACAGCATCTTCTGCTTGAACATTGCCCCCCCACCCCAAAGGTCCCTGTTATTCTGCTGTTCGAGGCCTGGGTCAAACCAACCCGCCTCGCCACGCTGCTTATGTCTTTAATGAGAGATGAAGCAGCGAAGGATTGGAAAAGAGGCGGAGCTTTCAAGCGGCGAGTCCGCACGAGTTTCTCCGAACACTTAACAGTCCGTGTGTTCTTTTTTTTTTTTTCCCATCTCACTTCCTATTGGTCGACGGAGAACGCAGGGAGAACCGCCCCTTCGGGTCGATTGGTTGGGCTAGAAGAGCAGGGTTCCCGGATGTTGAGACGTTACAACGGGTATAAAGAGCTCGTCGAAGGCGGGAGAGGGTGCAGTTTTGAACTGGAGTCGTCGTCAAAGAGCAGCGGCAATCAAAAGACCGGAAAGTAGTCATCTTCGATTGGCCTAAAAACGATTTTCCTCCTGTGGGTGGACAGACCTCGTTGGAAAATGGTAAGATAACGGCTAAAAGGAAAAAAATGGGAAGCGGGGGGCGCCCGGCTGAGCGGACGGATTCTTCTCCCTCAGGGGCTCCCTTCAGAAGCGAGACAGCCTTGCGGGGGGCCACTCCCAACAGAATTCAGGCTTGAACGAATTGGGGAGTGGGGGGAAAGCAAAGAAAAAAGGGGCGCGGTCACGCATACGGTACACCCTACTGCGGTGGTCGAGCGTTTTGTAGTTCTTGAGGCGCATGCGCGGTGGGCGCGTGCGCGGCGGCTATTTGAACGGCGGGTGGGGGACGGCCGGCGTGGTTCCGCTCAATGCGCATGTCTTGTCTCTCCGCTTCCGAGGCTTTATTGGCTGAGGAACTCTGGGAATTGTAGTCCACACATCTTAACATAGCCACGGTTGGAGCCCCCCTGCTCTAGATTTAAATGCCGAGGAACAACCGCGTTCAGCCTTTGCAAGGAAAAGGGGCTCCTTTTCTCGGCGGCGGCGGGAGGCAAGAATACAGGGTGTTAGCGAAGGACTTTTCTCGTGTCAGGGATTTCCTTTCTTCCTCCCCAGGCTGGAGGAAAAGCTGGGAAGGACTCCGGGAAGACGAAAACCAAGACGGTATCCCGGTCACAGAGAGCCGGTTTACAGGTAGGTAGGGCACGTTAAGAGTTTAGGGTATTTGTTTTTCGCAGAGTGGAGCGTTTTTGCGTTTTCTGGCACAAGGGAGGAAGCTAAAATATTAATCCTTTTAGAGCAGAGACCGACCTCCAAACATGGCAACTTTTAAGATTTGTGGACTTCACCTCCCCTCAGCTAGGCATGCTGGCTGGGCAGTTCTGGGAGTTGAAGCCCACAAGTCTTAAAGTTGCCAAGGTTGGAGACTCCTGTTTTGAGAGTTTAACTAGTTGCTGTTTTTTTTTTAAAGCTACATAGATTTGAAACAAGTACAATTGTTAATTGTTGTAATTAGGTACAATTAAAAGATGAACAATGGTAAATATTGTATTTAAGTATTGAGCTTTTTTCTTCTTCTGAGTGTACAGTTTCCTGTTGGTCGTATTCACCGGCACCTGAAATCGAGGACAACAAGTCATGGGCGTGTGGGGGCTACAGCTGCCGTGTATAGTGCTGCTATCTTAGAGTACCTCACAGCTGAGGTGAGAGCTTGGTTTGGAGTAAAAGCATCTTACAATTATAGGACTTACAGGCTGTTGTTGTATTTTACCTTTTATTTCAAGTAGAATAGAAACCTTTTATTTCAAGTATTTGTTACATTATTTACTGAATTTTTCTGGTCCAAAAGACAAGGTATAGTTATCCTCGAGTAGCATACAAGCAATATAAATCAATGCACATAAAAGCAAATACTGTTTCAAAGGTCTCTAAGCATTTTTCTCTTGGCATAGTTGATATAACTTGAGATGATGAAGAAATTCAGTGGGGAAAAACCCAAATTTGAAATACAAAAGGGTATTGAAAAACAATGTTATGAACTCCCAAAGTATAGAGTAACTGAATATTTTGTTAGTATTGGTTATTAAAATCCAGGTGTAGTTGTCTACCAATTTACAAATTGAAATAGTAAGCACTCATGATCAATATAAGAGATGACATTGGCTAGTTGTCACTTTTGGACCTCACATTTTGGATTTCTGCCAAATTGTCAGTTTGCAGAACCACATATTTAAATGTTTTGGTTATTCAAAGCTTTAGATTAAAATATATAAGATTGGCAGCCCTAGTGTCCTCAATAGCTCCCACTGCAATATATTCTCTGACCTATCTGTTCCTAAACTTCTGTTTCCTTCTGCAAACACTAACATCAGTTTTTTTCCATTCTTTACTACCCAAAATCACTGTTGTCCAAAGCAAAGCAGCTATGGTTGGTTTGTTTGTGTGTATATACAACAAAATACCCAAAACATATTTTTCAATGTGGCATTTCACTACTGAAAATCACTGTTCCATAGGGTGTTCTGTACATTCATATGCTATACTGATGATTGCCTTATTGCATTACCATAGCTCAGGGGGAATGTGTCACTCTCCAAGTTCCTTTCCAGCATTTCTGATATGTTTCAGGAGCATGGATTGTCAAGACACCATTTGTGGATGCCAGCTTCCTTAACTTCTCCATAGTCTCTATCTTCAATTGAAGGCATGGTTTTAAATGAGAGGCTTTTCAATTAACAATTTGTCTTGGTTTCATCTCTTTAGGTTCTTGAGCTGGCAGGGAACGCATCTAAAGATTTGAAGGTAAAGCGAATTACTCCTCGTCATTTACAGCTTGCAATAAGAGGTGATGAAGAACTGGATTCATTAATCAAAGCAACAATTGCTGGTGGAGGTATGTGCTAATTTTACTATTTTGTGGTATCTGTAGTTGATAATGCTTTAACTTAATGATTCTGTGCTTCTGTCACTTAAGTGAATATTTTCCTTTTTTTTCTTTCAGGTGTAATTCCACATATTCATAAATCTCTCATTGGGAAAAAAGGTCAACAAAAAACAGTTTAAAGGATTACTTACTAGAACTTTCAAAAGGCTATGTTCATTTAGTGGATTTCCAATGGACTTCATCTGTGAAATACAATTTTGCCTTTCTTTAATCTTGAAGATGGAACCCATCAAGCTTTCTAACCAAAATTCTGCATTGAAGTCTTAATCTTATTTAAGTGTTACATGGCTTCAGAGAAGCTATTGTCTGTAGTGGTTGACTGTTTTAGATATGTTAGATTTTAATGGGATTCTTGACATTGTTGCTAATATGTAATTTTTAATGCATTGAGTACATTTATTGAATTATACTATGACATTTGAAACAGATTTGGACATCAGCATTGCTAATTAAATGAAATTATAAAAACTTGAATTATAAAGCTTTGAAGTTAATCTCTTGTGGTTAAGAACAAAAAGTTCCAAAAGAAACAAAAACAGTGTTTATGTCTTGTATAGAATCTGAAGGAGTTAAATGAATGGATTGTTTTTATTTGAACCATTTTTAAGATGCTGACAGTGTGTATGATTAGTTAGGTCAAGTTCTTGAAAAGTACTACAGTTAGCTGTGTATTTATATTGTTTAATTATTTGGTCCCCATTTCATGGAAGCTGCTGATCTTACTGAGTGCTAATGTACATGCACTGTGCTAGCACACATATAGATTAAAACCCTTGCAAAAACTGTTTCACGACCAATCACTGCCAAAGGAATCACATTAAGCCATATGACTTGTATGGTTTTGGTTTATGTGTGAAGCTAAACATTGTGGCTTGTATGCCACATCTGACCTGGGGTACTGTTCATGCTGTGCCTTCTAATGTTTTAAACTAATCTTCAGTACTTGCAGCTGTGTTGTTTCAGCTCCCATTTCAAATAAGCATTGTTCAGATAATTCCATCCAGTTCACTGTATATTAAAATTGAAATTTCCAATTGAACTTCAAATACTCATTATAAGGCTGTCTTGTCCCTTTCTTCACTCACCTAAAAATACATGCCTTAGAATGTATAGTTTCAAAAAACTGACATTTTATTACATTTGTGTCCTGAGTTTCCTGGGAAGAGAGACTATATTACTTGAATTTACTGTATTTCTGCCTTGTCAATGCTGTGTGTCATATAATAGATTGCTAATTTCTTTACAGAAAAATGTACGTTCTGTTTATTAAAACCAAATCATAAATCTTAAATATTTCTATACAGCATCAGTTAGTTTAGATTAAGTTGTTGCTAAAAGATTTTTAACCGTGATGGTTGTATTGATCCCAAATTAATGAGTTGGAAAAATGAAACAGGTATTACTTTACTTACCTGTTCTAGTGGGCATCATCTGTAATGTACAAATAAAGTTACTGAAAAATATTTTCACTTGTGATGCTTACTTCACAAAGAAGCAAAGAGCTTTGATTTCAGCATACAGTACTGTCATGTGGGAAAGTACTGAGTTGCATGCAATGACAACTCATTGTTCTAGGCCTGGCTTGCTAATGCCAACAGCCTTGTCAAAAAATAATAAAGGATGCATCAGCCATCTTAATTTTGTCTTTGGGTGATGGGAGTTGATCATAATGGCCCTTATTGGTTACTAATTTAATTAGTAAATGGATTAGGATTCCTGAAACATGAAGAAATGTTAAACAGGTGTTAGAAAGTTCTTTTTTTTTTTTTTTTTTACTACCAAAGCTGTTCCCTGGTATCTGCTATCTCGTTTCAAGCATCTGGAAAAGTTTTGGAGACACTTAGGCAAAGGTCAAAAAAAAATTTTGGGTAGTAGCACCCTCTTAGCGCAAAACCAAATTTAAGGTGGCTTGCAAATACCTCAAGAGCAAAATGAATTGTAAAAATGACAGTGTAAGTCCAATAAGAATAAGCAAAGGCTGACGGGAAATTTGAACCGTTGAAACCTTTTAAAAAGCGGAGTTGGATTAAAACTCAGCACTTTACAAGGAAACGGAGCAGGCCTGACTGGCGAGCTGTAACGGCCACGGGCTCCGTGTGGGAAACCGACCAAGCAGCGAGCAGAACCTGCCGTTTTAATCCAGGCAGTCCTGGCGGCGCGTGCGCAAAGGCAGCTCCGCTACCGGCTGCAGCGCTTTCCGGCAGCGAGAGGAGCAGTCGCGGCTCCGCTATTTGTCTCAGGCCGACGCGACGTTTGTTGGGCACCGGGTCCTGGGAAAGGGAGGACGATGTACCGGAGGAGCGCCGGCGGCAGCGGCCTAAAGTAAGCCTTTAGGCCGTGCGAGCGAAGCCGTCGCCGCCGAGTCAGCCCCGGCGCCCGATTTCCTCGGCGCCCGTTCGGCTGGCCCCGCCGCTCTGGCCCCGTCAGGCCCCTTTTCTCTGCGCTGCGGCGGGCGGAGGCGGCGGAAAGAAAAGCCCATGGAAGGGAACCGGGACGAGGCGGAAAAATGCATCGTGATCGCGCGAGAGGCCCTGGAAACCGGCAACCGAGAACGGGCGCTGCGCTTCCTCAACAAGGCCCAGAAGCTCTATCCGACAGAGACCGCCAAGGGTAAGCACGGCGGGGAGTCGGTACGAGCCAGCCCGGAGCCCTTTCCTTTGCGGAGCATCCCCGTCGCTTGAGATACGTCAGTCTCGGTTAAGCGACGATGGCCCCGAAGCCCCGCGCGTTCCTTCTCTTCCTTCCTGGGTGGCCTGGCCTGGCCTGGCCTGGGACCGGGACCGGGGTTGGTTGGGGTCTTTACCCCAGATGAGGTGGGAGAGCGAGGAACAGGCCGAAGCTTCATCAGCATCGAGGCTCTTCAACAAGGTCCTGAGATAAGCTATCGTTCGTTGACTTACCCATGTTCAACCCCCTAAAGCTGTAAAGTAAACCATAGCTTCCTAAAACCAACATTTTGGCTTGTCCTTTGCGATAGTTGTAAGCCAAAAATCAGACCATGGTTTAATGAGGTGTACATATATAACTCCAGTCTTCTTACCATTGCCACCCAGAGTGCATATGCAGAACATTAGCAATAGCACTTAGACTTTTATACTGCTTTACAGCCCTTTCTAAGCAGTTTTACAGAGTCAGCATACTGCCTCCAACAATCTGGGTTTGTACAATCATTTACCTACCTTGGAAGGCTGAGTCAACCTTGAGCCTTGTGGGATTCGATCTGCCAAATTGCAGGCAGCTGGCTGTCAGCAGAAGTAGTTTGCACTCTAATCACCGCTCCACCTAGGCTTAAAATTACATGTTGGTCTGCTTATTTACCATCTGTACTGAAAAAGGTTTGGATCATTGAGGGTGGCATGTGCATCTTTTTGAGAAACCATTTCTGATAATAATACATTCAATAAATTTATTTTAGTAGTGGCTTGAGTGACCTTGCGAGATCAATCTCTAATGAGGCTTTTGCAGAGCTGAAGATTTTATTCCAGAAAGTTCTTTAGAGCACAGTGACTGCTTGAAGCTCTTTAAAGCAGCAGCATCTTTTCCCAGGATTTCATAATTGCTTTAGAGAGTCATACGCAGGTATTGTCTTTATGATCCCACGTGCTCCAAAGCACTTTTTCAAAGTTGAATTAAAACAATTTCTATCCCAAGGGGTAGTTTATCTTAGACTGCAAAGTAAGTTCACATTTGAACTAGATAGAAGAAATTCTGCCATTATATGATATTCCATAATTTACATACATGCTCATTATGGTACTCCCTTTTGAGGTAAGAAAAGTTATGACAGAGTTGTAGCAAATAGCAATAGCACTTAGACTTGTATATCGCTTTATAGTGCTTTACAGCCCTCTCTAAGCAGTTTACAGAGTCAGCCTATTGCCCCCAACAATTTGGGTTCTCATTTTACCCACCTCGGAAGGATGGAAGGTTGAGTCAACCTTGAGCCTGGTGAGATTCAACAGCAGAAGAAGCTTGGAGTACTGCACTCTAACCGATTTGCCACTGAGGCTCTATAATAAAGTTATCGTTTATTATTTATTCTAACAAATAATTAAGCCATGAGAAAAATAAAGGGAGATATAACTAAATCTAGTTTATATTATTACCCTTCAGTATATCTTTCCATACCTTTTTTTCAATGCAAACCATTTTTCCTTGTACTGTGGCTAGATACCATTTCAACACTCCCTTTTAAAGTCTTCTTGTCTGCCCATTTACTGTTCTTTCATAAATTTATGTCCTAAATTTATTTGTATTATTTTGTGTTTTCTTTATAATTAGTAGAACGCAGACCCAAAGCTTATTGGCTTATAAAATAATATTCAGTTTAGAGATCATAGCTTACTTAAAGTAGTGTAAACATACTTTGGGGTTCAACTTGTCTTTGGTTGCAATTGTGGCATATTGGCCAAAATGTGCCAAAACTATCTTGGATAGTTGATAGTGATAATATCAATATTATCTTGATATTAGCAAGGAATGCTACATTAACAAGGACATAATCAATGCTGGTAACCTGACAAAGACTGTTTATTAGTTAATTAGTGGTATGATGTGTTTATGAGCTCACAAATTTTGGATAACCTACTAAACCATAGTTTTTATTACATTTATATTGCACGTTTATTAATACAACTCAAGGTGGTCTACACAATTGTTCCCACCTCCTGTTATCTGCCCCAAAGTCACCCAGTTGTCCTAAGAATGGACTAGAATTCACATTTCCCAGCTTCTAATCTAGCATTTTAACCACTACAGCAAACAATTTAATGGATTAAATTAACTGTGGATAGCTATTTCATGTGAACATAACCACTGATGTCATGAAATGTGGAAACTCATCTGTTTCAGTGAACTATGTTTATGTGTAAAGAACTTTAGTGTTCTTGCAACATTTTGTATTTTCCACTCTCCTATCAGTGATACTTTCAAGCTCATTTGATTCACATTTCTCCTTTTTTTGATGTTCTTGCTTTGGAAGGATGAGTTATGTAGTCTTTCTTGTACTCCATTTTGTCTTGAGGACCAACTTTTAAAGAAAATGTTATAACTTCAGTCAAACTCCAAAATAGTTTTATCATACAACATCCAAACAAATGTCTAAATTTGCAATTTCACAGTCAAGCAAATTCACCAGCTGACAATTACAGATGCGTATAATTGTTGAAACACATCAAAAGCAATATAAGAATAAAAAGGTTTATTAACATTTTCATTCTAGTTTTGAATATATTGCTTGAAAATGTGTTATTCTTTGATTATAGTTTATGGTTTTCACTTGGGAAAAGGAAAGGGAGAAAAGTGAATAAGATATATTAAGAAAAATTTATTGGGTATATTCGAGGTGCTGTTTTTTTAATTCTCAAATTATTTGGAGCTCTCAAAAATATTTGAGTTTAAATTAATGATTTCAATCCTATTAATATGACTTGTACTTTCTGAGTTGTTGATGAACATACTACAATAGCATTGTTGGATATATCAATAATGCTTCTTCCTTTAAAGATTGTAAGCTGCCCTGCTATATTTATAGTAGTAGTTATATTGATAGAAATTAGCAGGTAAGGATCAGCATTAAAACCAACTAATATTTTTATCTCAAGCTGTTACTTGAAGCAGTTATTTAAAATTGTTAGGTTTTCTTCCACTTATTATAAATGGATTATAGGTGGAGTTTTCTGTCTCTATCCTTACATCATTCGAAGCCCTGTAAGTTTAAAACATAGATTAGCTAAAGCAAAATTTAGTTTAAATCATCATCATATATAGTGTATGCTAAAGTTTATTCAGTCTAGTGTGCTCTAGTGGTGAAGGTGCTGAACTAGGAAGGAGCAGAAGACCAAGCTCTAGTCCACCATCTACCATAGAAGCTCACTGAGTGTCTTTCGGTAAGTCGCTCTCTCTTAGCTCAGTCCGCCTCAGAGCAAGTCATTATTTTCCAACTGTTTCTTCAGAGACTGTTTGAAGCTACAGTGGTGTTGACAAAGTAGGGTTTATGACCAGCCCTTGAATTTGAGGCTGTCACAATATCCCCATGTTCTCATAGACATGATTGGAGCACTTGGCAACTAGCAACTTTTACACTAGTTGTAACATCCCATCATTATTTGCAACATTCCCTGCTGGCTTCCCACAAGTAAAGTCAGTGCAGAATCCAGCAGTAAGTTGCAAGTCATGGTCACGTGACCTTGCAATGAACGACCACAGTGATTTGCTTAAGAGCCACCGCAGTTGTAAGTTGGTCATGGTCATGTGAAGTTTCAATTAACAACCACATCACTTAGCATTGGAGTTGCTGGTCCCAATTGAGGTCAGTAAGTGAGGAATAGCTTATCCATTTGTAGTGTTTTTCTTGGTTTTTTTTTTTTTAATCAACTAAGTGTTGATCCACAGGTTGTGTGGGAAATTGACTAATCATCTTGTTACCCAAGCTTGACATTGTGGGCTGAGAAAGACTGACTGGCCCAAAGTCACCCAGCCAGCTTTCATGCCTAAGATAGGATTGGAGCTCGTGGTCTCTTGATTTTTAGCCTGATACCTTAACCACGAGACCCAAGTGAGGACTACCTGTGTGAAGAAAAGTAGAATACTGATTGCCATCTTGTGACATAAACTGCATGATGTTTCTGAACCAAATAAGCGAACTAATAATTGCATACTGGGTGAAAGTATGAGTAAAAATATATGGGATAACATAGGTTAACAAAAAGAGAAATTCACCATGGAGCTAAATGTATTTGATAAGCTGTTAATTGTATGACATTCAGGGTACAGCAGTAGATTGTATCTTAATCTTTTTACTACAACAAGAAACAATTTATAGTTAACGTATTTTAAATTAGGAATCTTAAAACTGACATTACAATTGCCAAATATTTCATTAGCTCAGATCCTTATATAGATAGTAATTCATTTTCAAATTTACATCATGTTAACACCTTGATAGCAAGCAATGAAATGAGAATATTTAATTTAGTTCATTAAATTTAAAAATTCTATAACTGCATTGGCTACTCCATAGATATGTGATTAAATAACTTCATTATCTCAAATTTCATTCATATATACATTGTTCATGTAATCATTCATTTACACAAGTCTGTTAATGTTAAATTAATACATTATAATTAAACTCAATTGTTACACAGATTTTTATAGTTAGCCTTGGTTTTCTTTTATTACTATCCTAATTTTAACTTGTAGCTACATGACAATTACTTTAAATGGTTTAACTATACACTTACTTATATGTGAAAAATTTCTCCAACATGCCCTTTCTCAGAATTTCTAGCTTGATGAATATGGGTTGCTTTTACATAAATTGTTTATATTTACTATGTCATTAAAAAAATCATTAATAAATTATCATATACCTCTTACAATGATTTAGATTATATGAAATGACTTGTGCAACCACTTGGGTATTAAATGTTACAGATGTTTCCTAGAGATTGGCAGTGCCTACATTTATTGTAAGAGAAGAGGCTGATATTCTTTGTTTCTTTTCAGAAAGAGTAAGCCTACAAATCTATGCATGCTTACTCAGGGGATAGACTCATTGTTCCCAGTGATAATTACTTTTAAGTGAACAAATATAGACTTGTGCCATCAAAAGCAAGTACTATAACTAGATAAAAGTCAGATTTTTTTAAAAAATGTATATCCCTATGTTATTAAAGATTGGAGTATGAAACCCTTCTCAATTTATTTAAAAATAATGTACAGTGCACTGCACTCTGTGTATGTATGTGCATTTCTACACGAACACTTGACTTTTGTATCTTCTCTTAGAACTGGCATAAGTGATGGAAATATTTGAATGTTTCATTTTCACTTTTTTTTTCTCTTTAGTGTTATTGGAGGCAATTATGAAAAATGGGAGTGCTGCTGGAAGTGGTACTCACTGTCGAAAACCAGCAAGTAAGAATGATAAAAGTAAAACTAACAGCATGAAAGACAGCAGTGCATCTGCTGCAGGTGAAAATGGCAAGACTTACACCAAGGAGCAAATTGAAGGAGTACAAAGGTATTGATTGCTCTATAACACTTCATTAATGTAAAAATTAATTAAAAAAAAATGTCTATAGGTAAATTAAAAAAATACCTGATTTAGCACAAAAATGTGCTTTAAACTGTTTCATTGTACACTAGCTACAAGTTTGTTCTGATCTTTTTTCAACAATTTTAGGGAAATTATAATGTTTCTTACAATGATAATATTAATGTCAGAGCAACCCTGAGTAACATGGTGGTAAACAGAGTGAAGTTATCAGTGAGTTTCGTAACTGAGTAAGAATTTTTTGCCTTAACATTTATCATTTGCAATATAATACTCTTTATTGCCACACCTACATTGGTTTGTCTTGTTTTCAAGTAGAAATTTTTTTTAGTATTTCAACAATACATGGAACACGTTGCTCAGTCTCTAAGTCGTAATAAGAAATGTAAGAGAAAATAGGACAGCTAATCAATTCCATTTACCTGAGTTTAGCTTATTTTGCTCTTCTCCCTTCTAATAATGTGTTGGTAGGCACAAATATAAGCACCCAGCAAAGGCTTGTTTTCTTCTCTGTCTTCTGTGTCCTATACACAAGAGACAGTGCTCCCTTTCAGATTGTTGTAGCTCTTCAACTGAGTGTTGCTCAGTGACAGTTTGACTCAAGCGGGAGCTGGGAAAGATGCAATAGTTCTTTTCTGATTGCATAAGTATTAAGCAGTTATGCATGAAGAATAAGAAGAGAACAAAGGGGTGTTCTTTTGGTTGTTGCAAAAGAAATCTGATAATGTCATAGGAGCTAAGTTTCATTTCAGACTTCTAAAAAATGAACTAGGTTTTCTCATAAAAAGCATCTTCGCAACTAACTAGTAATGTTTTGCTCACTTGACTTCAACTAACTCCCTAATCCATTATTTTTATGAATAAAACAAAGTTTTGTTATATTACAATAAAATAAAGTGCTGCTTCTCTGAGAGAGAAGACATGAAACCTTTCCTTCTGAACTGACTTATTCTGGTCCATTCTGGAATAATAGTCGTGCTATCTATCCCTTGGGTGTTCTTTATTTTATAGTTCTAGTGTTTGAAGCATCTTTCTTAGTTGTTGCATCACTGACCTGATAATACTTTAATTAATGAAGATAATACGAATAGTATTGATAATATTGAATAACATTAAAAATACAACTCATGTAACTTTGTCAAGTGACTGAATCTGGATGCACCTATTTTCTAGATGCTTTAATCTATCAAGAAAATAAATATATTAAAACATACTTTTATGTATGGGTTTAAATATTTGCAAAACTTTGGGAAAAATGGTAATTGTTTCCCAATCAATCTTATTTATATAAATAAATTTTAAGCTCTGAAAAGTGTTCATTGTTGTTAACCATAGCCACTTGCATCTGTTATAAAGATTTGGTTGAAATCATAGTACTATCGATACCTGCTACAGCATACCTGGTAAAATAAGTGTGAAGTCTAAGGTAAAAATATCAGCTCTAGAAACAGTAAGAAAGTTATGTAAGCTTGAAAATTAAACAGTAACCTGCTCATGTTGTGTTTTGAGATTTAATGTGCATTAAAGTTTGGTCTCTGAAGAATTACTTCTTGTTATTCTGCAGCATAAAAATATGTAAGAATTACTATGAGGTCCTTGGAGTGTCAAAAGATGCAGGTGAAGAAGACTTGAAGAAAACTTATAGAAAGCTTGCTCTGAAGTTTCACCCTGACAAAAATCATGCACCGGGAGCAACAGAAGCTTTTAAAAGTAATATTTAATTATTCTTTTATAATGCTCCAAGGCAGAACTAGCTGTCACTGCTGACCTACTGATTAGGTTACTTATACATCTTTTTAAAGCAGGATGTATCCAGAAATTTATTCTAATGGCAATTAAAAAAAATATGTGTGAGGATAAAAGTTCAGTCCAACTTCAGTCTCCTGTTTGCCCAAAATGGATGAGGCAACTGACCTGTCCATTCTCCTATGAGGAAAATTCAGTCAGCATACTTACAGATGTATTGGCCAAGTACCTGTTGGTTTTCATTCTACTGTTGGATACTTGATTCTATCAAGCATACTCAACCTTTGCAAAGAAGTTAGTCAGCTTGAGTTGGCGAAAGAACATTAATTATAAGCTGTATGTTATTACATTGTAAGTTTTGAATACATGAATGAAATGCATGTAGTCCTCAATTTACGACAATAACCAAGTCCAATTTTTTGTTGTTAAATGAAACATTTGTTAAATGAATTTTGCCCCATTTTATGTCTTTTCTTGTAACAGTTGTTCAGTGAATCATTGCAGTTGTTAAGTTAATAACATGGTTGTTAAGTGAATCTGGTTTCCCATTGACTTTGCTTGTCAGAAGATCATAAAAGCTGATCACATGACTCAGAGACACTGCAGCCATCATAAATATGAATCAGTTGCCAAGCATCTGAATTTTGATCGCTTGAACATGGGAATGCTGCAACGGTTGTAAGTGTGAAAAATGGTTATATGTCACTTTTTTCAGTGATGTAACTTTGAACGGTCACTAAATGAACTATTGTAAGTTGAGGACTATCTGTATATCAAATCAGTTCTGTCAATAGATGCTGAATTACATCATGCAAATAGGGGGCAATATTACAGCTTTGTTGCAGAAAAAGCTGTAATAATGTACTATATAACAATTCAGCTACAGCTTTGGGTTTCAAGCCTTCTGCTCTAAAAAGAAATTCACTGCAGTTTTTAAAATCCTCATTCTTTGCAGCTGCTCACTCTATTTTTTTTTTTACATTGGTTGTTATTTCTTTTGAAAATGCTAAAAAAGAGCTACAGTTACATCCTCTCTAGGTTATAAACAGAAGAATAGGTGTGTTGTAAGACAAATTAATTTGAAAATTTGAAAACTTTAAGAATTAAAACCATAGTAAAAGAAAAAGAACAGGCACTAAATAACAAAGTCATTATTTACAGACAGTTTTGATAGCAAATCTACTTTAGCCTTCTTTAAAAAAAACTGCAGCTGTAGCATAACAAAAAGCATGTAGTTTAGAATATATTTTGAAGGAATCTGTTTTCAAGATAATGGATGCTGTGAGAGATTCTTTAATGGATTCTGCTAGATTCAAAGAAGAGAGAGCTCAAATGGGAGCAGAAGAAAGATGAACAAGGTAGAGAAAATCAGCTTTGCATTTCTCACTGATCACCTACTAAATCCAGAGTTCCCTCTGAAGGGAAGGGAAGTAAAAGGAACCATGTTTTGGAACCAAATAATACTAAATCTTTCAAAACATTACTTTGGGTTTTTAAGCCAAATTTAGCTACACCTATATCAACCTTTCTAATTGTTTTTGTTTACCAAGATCTAATATAACTTTCCACACCTCAGGAAGAATGCTTTTCGAAGGCAAAAATATCTTAGGAATTCTAGATTTGCAGAATATTTAAATTAAATAGCAAAATGTAATAAAATATGGCAGGAAAATCTATCCATCATCTTTCTTCCAAAAAGATTTAAAAAAAAGCTTTTCAAAAATTAGTTTGTCACATTTTAGGAAAAACTAACACTTTATTTGGAAGGTGATACCTTTTGACCTTCATTTCTGTTATTTACTTGTAGCATATTATGAAACTTGCTACATTTTCCAGGACAGTGTGTAGAAAACAAACATAAAAGCAATTTAAATAAAAAGAGTTAAGTGTACATTTAAACAAAATTGGTACAAAATAGAATTTCCGTCATCTCAAGATTTTTTGCACACATTACAAAACTAAGCAGTTCAGGCTGCACAAATTTGTAAAACAGATGACAGGAATATGGTGCACATTGCAGCAACATTTTATTTTGGTTTTTTTCCTCAATTCCCAAAAGGGGAAAATACAGTATGCAACAAATCACACATTGCATTTTCAACAGCATGGCTATTGTGTTGTGTGGGAAAAGATATTGCAAATCATGCTATCTGGGTATATATTGAATTTTTGCTTTCTGATCCAAACATTTTGATTTTGACTTGCTGGACAGCAATAGTCATATTTGTATTTATTTCAGATTTTTTTCTTTTTTCCTTTTACATTCTACCTTCAGAGATTGGAAACGCATATGCTGTGTTAAGTAATCCAGAAAAACGCAAACAGTACGATCTCACAGGCAGCGAAGATCCCTGCAATCAGCCAGGCAATGGTAGATTTAACTTCCACAGGGGATGCGAAGCAGATATCACCCCAGAGGACCTCTTCAACATGTTCTTTGGAGGAGCCTTTCCAACAGGTCTGTTTAGCTGACAAAAATAACAAAGTTTTTGTTGTTCTTGTTATCTGTAAAATTGACTTAAACTCTATCCTAAAATAGCTTTCATTTGTAGCATTGTAGCAAAGTAATTAAATACTATGTGTGTTGACAGATTATACATTATAAAACTGCTGTAGGACAAAAATAGAACTCTTTTGAATTGCCTCATGCAAGGATGGGCAACTTTTTGATCAACCATAGAAATGGATAATTAACATTTCTCACAAGATTGAGTATTGCAGTGAGCATGATTGCATGCAGGATAAGGAAATGTCATACAGTTTGATGGCAGTGTATTCAGGGGTTTTTTTGCAATTAAAGAACAGAAGATAGCTTAAGGATTTCTTGTTTCTTTTTATGCTACACTAAATCTATTTTACGGTTTATGCTATAAGTTTCTATGTCTTCTACATCTAAATAGCATCAAACTGGTTTGACAGACGTGCTTGGAGAGGTTCTGCAGGTTACCATTCCTAGATTCAAATAAAAGGTTTCTAAAACATTTTTATATTTAGGTTCTCATCAGTTCCCTCTGGTTTTGTTTATAGGAAGTGTACATTCTTTTTCTAATGGACGGTCCGGGTTTAGTCACCATAATCAGCATCGTCATAGTGGACACGAAAGAGAAGATGAAAGGGGTGATGTAAGTTTCTTCTGAATAAGAAGAATAATAATATGTTTCCTCAGTCTAATCTGGGGTGCCTTTCTGCATATTAAATAAGTGTGCAAGTAAACAATACAAATTGAAATGCTAATAATGCTAATATAGTCTAATCTACATGATGGATTCATATGTGTGATTTCTGACGAATAAAGGTTACATGGGTTGCCCCTAAGCACCAGAGGCCATTGAGAGGGAGGGAGGAGTTCCATTTAATACAGGGATTTGAAAAGGACATTTCTGTTGAAGAACTACGCCTTCCTTTAAACAATTCTTTAAAAAAAATGTTTAATCACCTTAATATATTGCAGCCTGATAAAAGCTGTATAATTCTGGATTGTGGCTATTTAGTGATATGGGAACATGATATTGGATCAGTTTCAAGACTTGATTTTGTAGATTGTTATTCTGTACTGTTTTCTCAGTCTGGGTCACATTAATTATGGGCATAGCGAATGTTCTGATTTCAAAATTCAATTATGTCAAGGAAACAATATTTCAGGTTAAGAAGACAAGCAAAATCATTTAATGGTATTTTGAATTTGGAATTGTTTGAACTCAGAAAATTTTACATCTATTTGGCTAACCATAGATTGTTGAGATTAGAACACATTTTAACACAATATAATGGATTTTAAACATTTGTAAGTTACAATTAAACAATATTAAACTTAAAAATAGATTATTAATATCAAAGACATATTAAGATGCACAGATTTCAGATGGTTTTAAGAAATGAATTTATAGGAATCTGCTATAGATACATATTTTCTATTTAGCTTTTACGGGCCGGATAGATTCCTTTCAGTTTTAAAAAAAAATAACAAAATATCCTGCAGTTCTTTTCATTGATTGTTGTCTTGTTTTCCAGGGAGGGTTTTCCATGTTCATTCAGTTGATGCCAATTATTGTGCTGATCTTTGTTTCTTTACTTAGCCAGTTGATGGTATCTAATCCTCCTTATTCCTTATATCCAAGATCGTAAGTAACAATACTTTATAATTATCTTTATCGCTCCACTTTGTTAAGTCACCAACTATAAATAATTCTCATTTATTTCTTGCATCTTCTTTTACCATTCTTTCCTTCCATTCCCTCTTGGGCCCTATCCTCAAAATAACAACTGAGTATACGTAGGATATTTATTTTTTGGTGCTATATTTGATGAACCTGAAATGGAAAATATATATCCACAAAAATATATCTACAAAATATATTCATAAATACTTTAAAAGTACATAAGACTCTTTGTCCTTTTGCAAAAGAGCAACTTGTCTATAAAATTGCTATTTTAAATTCATTCTGTTGGTTCTACATTGTTTAGGTCTTGTTTATAGAAACATTTTTTTCTCTGTTGTATGCATCAAATCAGTAACAATCCTGTTTTGTAACAAAGGGGAATGCAGTCTTTTCCTTTTGTACATTTTTGTACTGTAGATATTGATCTAAAAACCTGATATAACTAATTAAAAATCCAGGTCTCCTCGATAGCATGATGGAGGTAGATGATGCTGTCTAATAAAATGTTGCGACCATGCATGGATTTAAGTTAAAAATGGAAAAGATATGAAAGACATTCTATGGTTTTATTGTTTATCAAATTTACTATCTCAATGACTCTGGGCAGTTTATAGGTAAAAGCTATAAAACAATATGAAAAAACATGATTTAAACAAACAATTAAAACAGAGTTTAAAAAGTGAAGGAGCCAGTCCAAGGTTGCATGCCACTCTTGTGTTAAAATCAAATGTTCGATTTTTGGAACTAGAATTCCGGGTGATGGAATTTGTGAGAAATAAGCAACTTGCTCGTTTGAATTGTTTTAAACAATACATTTTTGTAGCTATTTCTGATCGTGTTACTAATGTTGATTAATGTAATTGTATATAACAGTGATTGGCAAATGTTTCTGTATTAAAAGCTAAATTCCAATTGCACACTAGGATAGTTCCCCTGGCCTCATAATTATTGAGGCAGTGAATAACTAATGCAGTATTAGTGGATTTCTAGATTTGCAGCAGTAATTGTTTATTTGGAAATTAAATAGTAAATGAATAATGTACATTATAGATTTAGAAGTCTTCTTGCTTTTCTTTACTAAGTGCAGACTTTGAAGTATGCACCCATGCTGATAGTTGATATCGAATCTCTTTACAGGAGTTCAGGGCAGACTATCCAGATGCAGACAGAAAATCTGGGTGTTGTTTATTATGTCAACAAGGACTTTAAAAATGAATATAAAGGTCCAAATTTGCAAAAGGTGGAAAAGAGTGTAGAAGAAGACTATGTCTCAAATATTCGAAATAACTGTTGGAAGGAAAGACAACAAAGTAAGTTTGACATTGTAAGCTGACATTGAAAGTAAGCTGACATTGAACATTTTCTCAAATATAACTATAAAAAGAGGTAGTGGGGAATTTCTTGAGCAATCTTGGCTGGATTGTTGGAGAAAAAAATCCCTCCAAACTGTCCATAATTCACAGAGATTATACCAGTGGAATTCTTCTAGCACTGCCTTTTTGGCATTTTATATAAAACTAGAGGTAACGTAAGTTTCATGCATCATTTACAAAATTTCCAGTTCTGTTTTACCTCAGTCATGATCACTTCGTGATTCTCTTCATTTTGCCTCCCCCCTTTTTTTTTTCAAATATGAGGACAAAAATAGCAATAGTGTTTAAATTTATATACCACTTCACAGTGCTTTACAGCCCTCCCTAAGCGGTTTCCAGAGTCAGCCTATTGCCCCCAACAATCTGGATCCTCGTTTTACCAACCTCAGAAGGATGGAAGGCCTGGTGAGATTCAAACCACCCTTGAGCCTGGTGAGAGTCAAACCACCATATTGCAGGCAGCCAACAGGCAGCAGTAGTAGTCTGCAGTACTACATTTTAACCATGGCTACTATTGATAACTTTTCTGTATATTGTTAAACTAATTTGTGTAGAACTGCCTTCTATTAATTTAGTTCTTTGAAAGCACTAGAGTATGGAGTAATGGAGTAAAAACTCTTGAGAAGGTCATGTAAACTATAAATCCCTTGGAAGCATTGTAACATAGCAGCATTGGTGGCCAAGAAGCATTTTTCCTCACTGCTATTGCATCCTTTGCAGTATTTATTAACTTCTTCCAAACAGCATAGCTTTTAACATTTTGGTCATTGTACAAGTTCAGTGCTATTTTTTACTATCATTTGTTGCCGTTTGAACAAGATAATGATTGCTGATGAAGAAAAGGAGTTGTACAGAATCCCATTTGGTAGATGTTTGATGAATGACATTTTTCTTCTGTATTGGAAATTGTAGTCAAGATGCTTGGTGAAGCCTTATTTTCTCTCTTTGCATACTTACCAGCTAAAGACATTAACTATGCACAAGGCATATGTTTCTAATGAAAAAAAGCATAATTACATGCTGCTTAGGAGAGATGATTCTGTAGCAATTCCTAATGAAACATTTGAACTCAATTCCAATAGAATAATAATAATAGCAATAACTGATAGCATATATGCACTTCCTAACCAAGTGGTTTATAAGCCACTTTCAAGCGTGGTTGAATAAAGTTGGTTTTCTGGGTACCTTTCAGTTATAGGTTTAATTGCAATGTGAGTTGTTATTTGCAAGGCAAGAAAACGAGAGGCTACAATTTTGTTAATATTCTGGTGCTGTACAGTTGAAGCTATATTTTATATTAATCATTGGTTCAGCTGCTAAGCTTCTTTCAGAAAGTAGAGTTGAATTTATACTGATTTTCCTGCATTTATTTATATTTTGTTTGCAGAATTCTATCTTACATATTAAAATGCACATTTTAGTAATTACATAAAATTATTGAATAAGGTCAACCAGAGGTTTCATATAGCACCTAACCCTAATTCTTTTTATGGTTAATCTGCTGGAGTTGATGGAGATATAAACTCAGCCCAAGCAAATGGGTAGTTTCTATATTCAGTTGAATAACTGATTATGATATATATACAGAAATTTATATGTAAATTTACCTCATAGTAAAAAATAAGTAAAACATATTTAAAGCAATATGTAGAAGATTAAGATCAAAGCAACATTTCCATTATTCATAATTTGGATGGGCATCTTTTTGTCTGTCAAAATCTGTACAAGCTACATTTAATGGAATGATAATATTCCCTTTATCCATTTCTATTTTTAATGAAAGTGAATGAAGTAAAGAAAACATATAAAAATATTTCACATTAAAAAGTAAATAGATTATAGATTATGAAATAGAAGAGACCATTTTGTTACTTGGCAATACGTGGAAGAACCTAGACTGGGGGAGAAGCTGTTTAAATTTGATTTTCTGACATATTTTTTCATTTATTTTTAAAGAAACCGATTTACTCTATGCAGCAAAAGTTTATCGGGATGATCGCCTACGAAAGAAAGCAGAAGCTATTTCCATGGACAACTGCAAAGAGCTAGAACGATTAACCAGTATCTATCGAGGAGGATGAGCTAAATTTTTGACCTTTACTGCTTGAAGTACATGCTTTCTAAGAAAAAATACTATTTCATCATGACAACTGAAAAGGAGATATGTAAAAAATTCACTCTGTAGCTATTTCCAAAACCTTACCCTGAAGTTTCAATATCATTTAATAGCCTCTTTGTATAGTCTGAAACGTAGGACGATTGTTTACATCATTAAATTGTCCTTAATATTTTACTCCCAAAACTTCTGAACTTTTCCACAAGAAAGCAAGCATTTTGGACAAGCATTTTGGACAAGCACTAGAAAGGTAGATGTAGTGGTTCTCTTATTCAAATACTTGCCATGTAAATATATGTGAGACAATTACTTATATGTATATAAAAATGTTATGGACATCTGAAGGCATTTAGAATATTAAAAGTTTCAATCTTAATAGGTGGAATAAATAATATGACTACATTATTATTCAGATGTCAGGTAGGTAGAACTAAAGAAATTTGAGGTTTTAGGTTTCTTTTTTCATTTATTTTCTCATTAACAAAATTAAGATCTGTGCTGGAAGAGAGAAATGTTGCATATTGAATGTACTTGAGTTCCTAATAGCATAATATTTTGGTATTCCAAAAGAAATCAATTAAGCAAAAGCTGTTTTTCAGGCTCTTCCTTAGTTTGATTTTTATTTCACTTTTATTTAAATAATAATCATCCAATAATTTTTGAGTGTTTTTAATCAGCTCCAATTTATATTTTGCTATCAAAAATCAGTTAAGACAGTTGTTCTTAAAGTTCAGCCTTGTGCCTTTATTTTGTGGTTAGTTGGTTCATCTTATTTCTGAATTGTTGTCATCAATATTAATAGAAGGCATGGTCTTGTTGAAGGATGTTAGTTAAAGTCATAATGTGGCAAGTTCAGGCCATATGTATATGAAGGGTAGCACGAACGATAAAAGTGATCTTCTAAAGATCATTTATGACATACTGCTTACATAACCACTTTTGCCAGTTTTAATTTAATGTGATTTTGAAAAAACTGAAGATAAGACATGGAATTTCAGAACTGAATTTATATGTTTATAAGCTACCATATAACTAATACGGAAAAATATTTATTTTTTACAGCCAATGTGGGATAGACTAGAATGTAGCTTTCACATGAATCGGCACATCACTGTAAAATAAGGATGCCATTTTTAACTGAAAGATAGTACTTCAGACTTATTTCAGTGAAATAACTTGCATTGTGGTCTGCTACCTATAAACTTTAGTTTTGAAAACCTGTAATTGTTCATAGGTGGCGCTTAAATTTCTTATTACTGACTCATAAAGTCACATGAACAGTTTCATTACTGCTAGGGAACAAAAGCCTAACCAATATGTATGGGGCTTTTCTTTTAAACAGATAATTATAAAGCCACATTGTTTCAGAACTGCTATTTTAATAGTATTTCAACATTTTTGTAAAAGAGAAATGTGAAATGAGTTTTGGGTAAAAAAGCATTCTGGGAACATTCCCATTAGAACATTTGTTAGATAGCAAGTTTCTTTGTTGTTCTGAATTAGTTTAAAAATGAAATCCAGTTATGAACTTCATTGAAAAAAGCAAGCCTACTGTAATCTTATTTTCATCTGCAGTCAAACTGTTGAACAAATAGTACATGTAAGATTCTGTCAAATTATTATAGTTATGTCTTCAGTTTTATAGAGTAATAAACAATACAGATTCCCTGTAATTTTAGTTATCTATTTCATTAATGAATTCAGCTTATTTTGAAGATCACTCAGGCTTCAAAGTTGCAAAAAAAATAGTTTTTAATTTTGTGCTAAAATTACAGATACCATTATAACCTTAAGTTCCATATGAATATACCAACCTTGGTCTCGATCTGTTCCTCATCGAATGAAATGGTAAGGACAGAAATAGAAAACGTGGATAATCAATTTTTCAAAATGTGAATGTTCAAAATTTTGTAAATCACCTAATGTCTCATAAATACTCCTTAATTCCAAGTAAAGAAGTTACAATGGATTCAATATTTTCTATAAATTCATGATTGCAAGTATAGATAGTTTCATAACTTCCACACATGATTATTTTTATTTGAATTGCACTGATATTGGAACTGCACACGAGCTTAACTAAATGTTGTGTGATAAATTTTTGCAATAACATGTTCAAAAATCATTAAGCAAACTTGGAGAAATTTTCCAAGTAATTTGAAGTTAAATGCATTCATGGTACTGGAATTTAACAGATTCTGCATTGACAGAGAAAGCTTTGAAAACTTGCAGTTTAGCCAGTAAGTAAGCTGAATGTATATAAGACACTTCTGTGGTCATCAAAAATACTTGGTAACTTTCATTTGTTAGCTGATTTTCAAGATTTCCATAATCAATCTATGGACTTGGATCTAAAGATGCATTTTCATTAGGAAGTTGTATTTGAAAGTGACTCTCTTTATATTGATTTTTCTCATCTGCTGCAGCTCACAATATACAATAATACTTTATCTTAATCTCTTAAAAGCAGGTGCTTAGAAAATTGCTAGTAAGAGTAGTAGAAAGCCTGCTTGTTCAAACTGTTCCTCTAAAATCCAAGCCCAAAATGCTGAAATAAAACGGTGAAATTAATGGAACTTGTTCTCAAATAATATATGAGATTTGGATCTCCAAGGGTGAACTACTAGTTTATAACAGACTAATTATCCCTATTTATGTGCAGATATATATTAATTTATCCCTCTGGTCAGGGTTAAGGATGTAGTAAATTTTGTTGGTTATTTGCATCATACCTTCCTTTATGTTTCTAGAATTGGGATAATATTTGCTATATATGAAATGGATACATAACTAAGCTTCAATTTTCAAGAACATTTATTTTGCTAGATGTATTTTCCTCTAAGATTAATAAGTGGAAAGCATATTAAATAGCATTAGGAATAATTGAAAACATGGACAGTATTTCACTTTAAACATAAGCTTTCAACTATAATTTTAATCAGGATTTATGATGACATAACTATGTTTTATCTTCATTATTAAAAAATGTACATTCTTTAACACGCTGATTTAATTGGGCTGTGACCTGATTGCCTTACACTTTTTATTTTTATTTGAAAATAGTCACAAGGACTATAAATTTGATGACGGAACTTTTCCAGGTACAGAAGTGTTAAATCATTTCCATAAACACCCTAATTTCAATTTACTCATTTTATTACCAAATCATTCTTTTTTAGTTTTGGAAAAAATAAAGGGGTTTATATTAGTTAAAGAACAAAGGAAAATAATTTTAAAAAGTCTTTCACCATCACAGCTGTTCCAGCCAAAGATGAATTTCTTTTGAATGAATAAAAAGTTGGAAGATATGTTTATAGCTTCTCTTGCAAATTTGTCCAGTTCTATTTTCCGTTCTACAGGTTACTTTAGTTTAGAGTTAGGGCATTTTGTATTCCTTTGACCTAAATGTTTCATGAATGGAAGGGTTACTGGCTTCTTTTAAGTTGCTTTGATATATTAAAAAAGAACAATTTCAAGCTGTTTTTTCTTTCTTTAGAATGTCAGTTACAATCTCTGCTTACTGCTTCACTGCTTTAAATGCTGCAGTATACAATACTGTTTCCAGTTTTCAAAGCATTAGGGATAACTGCACCAGACAATGTGGCTATGATTTAATGAGCTATAATCCTTAACAAAACCAAACTGGACTTCTGCTTCTAAAAAATGCAAAACATTCTTATTTCAAAATAATTTAAAACAAATATCAAAAGCTCTCTTCTAATACTCCAAGAAACAATCCATCAAAATAAATGGAGCAATTGAGGGACTATCATATTTGATATGAAAGGCAGATCTTGCAGAACAAGAATCTTTTACAGGCATAAAAATTCTATTAATAGCAACCTTACATAACATTTAAGCATGTGTTAAAACATGGATGATTGCTTTTTGTGAACACAAATCACCTGCTTAGGTTTCTGGATGGGCTTTTTCAAATCAGCCCCATGGAAATTAATACAGGCCACTCTACAAAAGTGCCTAATAAATTAGGGCCTCAAAGATTTAGATTACAACAGCTTTTCTGATTTACAGCAGCTTTTCTGATTTACAACAGCTTTTCTGATTTGCTGAATAACAGCACATCTCTAGATCATATGCCAGCTTTGTTAGAATTTTGATTTAAAAACAATATGCCTTACATTAAGGATTGTGTTAAGGTTGCATATTTATATTTATTTATTTTGTTAGGTTATATGTTTTCTTTATTTCTTTTCACTGCACCAAAGTCTTTTGGTTTGGGAACTGCTCTTATAAATGACTAGGTATATATGTATGCATCTGTGTATTGCTGTATGTATTTCCTAGTATCATACCTCCAACTTGTGATTGTATAATATTGTATGACTAAACATGTGCAGAGGATAGGACAAGTAGTAGGGATTTGGATGTCACAACAAGAAACATTTCCTGGAAATTGTCATTCCTTTTCTTGATAATCTTGCCCACTTTCAAGTTAGGATAAATCACTTGCAAAGAGAAAGTAGAAAAACAGAATCTTAATGGTGGATTGCTCAGTGTAAAGGTTGTGTGCAAATTCTTCAGGAAATATTACCTATGCTCATAATGATAGTTTGCAATAAGAACCTCAATCTGTGGTTTCATATCATGTCATTAGCCAATTTTAGTGCTAGTTCAGGTTTTTCAGATATGTTCAAATGTCTGTATGTTTGTATATGGGAGAACATTCTGGATGAGGAACAATCAGAACTAAGAGCAAGTCAATTCTCTTTTCCTTCCAAATTTCTCTCAAACTCTAAACAAATTTTCTGAAGGAGATATTCATGTAACACAGGAAGAAAACAGTTTGGTCATATGGGCAAACATTTGCTCATGAAACTTCGGATTTCACCATCTAGAACAGCGGTGCCAAACTCACATTGTCATGTGACATATCAGGACTTGTTTTCCCCCTTCGCTAAACCAGGCGGTGGTAGAGTCAGCATGTGACTCATCCAGCCCTTGGGCTGTGAGTTTGACACCCTTACTGTTAATTAAATGTGTGTAGATTTGCTTTTTTTCTAAAGCTATACTTATTTTTCCATTTGAATAAAGTGAAATAATAGAGATGTCTTACCAACAGACATTTCTTAACTATTTGCTAACCTTTCACATAACAGTCTGACAATCTGTAGTTTGTTCATGAGGTTTTATAAAACTTGATTAAAAATGCAGGTTTTAGTTGGAAGGGGCGCTCCCTGAGTATAAATAAATTTATTTTCAAGTAAATACATTTAGAATTTGTTTGATCTGTTTTGTCTGCTTTAAAAATCTAAATGGACTTCAGTGTTAATTCTTGGAAGACCTGATAATGTTTTCAAATCAAGCTTTAAAAATCTGTCAAAGATGCCCACTAACAAAAATCCTTTAAAATTTAAAATGGCATCTTACAAAAGAAATCTTATTTTATTTATCTGTACATTTATGGTTAGGAATAAAAAAATAAAATTTTAATTTGTAATGTACCTAATATCAGACTTATATCAAAATAAAACTATTTTCAGTGTGAATAGACTGTATCTAATTATTTGCCCAAACACATTCAGATACTAGCACAGTACATGGAAGCACAGCACAGAGACTGTAAAATTCTCTTAAATTCGTTTAAACATAATGTTTAAACGAAAACTGTAAGTCAAATTAAGCCATCAAGTTAATGTGGTTTGTTTTGGCATACGATGTCAATATAAGTGTTTGTCAAACACAGTTTAATCTATTGGGCAAACAAGTCTTATTCTAATCAGATTCCTTTTATTCAGTGGGTTAAAAAAATCAGATATTTTTAAAGTATTCTCAGTTTATATTTGAGTTAGTCCTGCTATGCTATAAAAACAATTTATTACATTTACAGAAGAAAATTTGATCAACAGAATACCTATTGTGCTTTTTCTCCTCGGTAGCCATTAGTCTTGTTTTCCATGCTATATTCCAAAGATTCTCCCAACCTTAAGAAATTTAAAAGAAAGAAGAGATAAATGATTACATGTTCAGTGTGAATATGTTTATTATTATAAGCCTTACTTATATGTTTATTATTATAAGCCTTACTTATATGTTTATTGTTATAAGCCTTACTTATCTGCACAGAGGACAAACAAAGAATAAAATGAAACAAAATTTGGATGAAAAGAATAAAATGACTTTTTGCATGACAGGATTACCTCTCGTAGCAATAGTTGCTGTTAAAAACTTGGTAACTGTTCATAGCAGGTTTCTAGCCTGAAGGAAGATAACAAACTACTTCTTCATTGAAAGCTTGGTCGCTAATAGGAGGTAGTAAAGGTTTACCAACAAGTAAGTTCTTAAAGAAGAAGCATGAAGAAATAATGGACTAAGGTCTCAGGTTCATTCTATTCTATGGAATTCATTAAATTTTATAAAAACTCCCATCCAACATTAACATTAAAGTGGGCCAAAAAAGGTTCTAGAGTGTGTTGAACAAACCAGATTGAACAGATAGTTTACAGGCTGAAAAGGTTTTCAGGAAGGAACCCATTCTTGTAAGTTGCCTATAGTCTTAATGGCAATTAAAAAAAAAAACAGATATTGGCTTTGGCTATTAAGCCTTTGGCTTTTGGCCTAGTAAGGAGTGAATAAAAAGAGCCAATAGAAAATAGAACCTTGAGCCAATAAGAGGCAGCATATCCAAACCCTCACCTGCAGTAGGATCATTCCTGTTACTATACAAATAGAAAATGTGGAACTGAACCTGGAACTTGTACAAATTGTACAAATGCACAATGAGTGAAATAAAATCAGACTATATACATGTAATTCTTTATGTTCCAGTTTTAATTTATATTCAGTATAATTATGTGGATATATTCACAGCAAAATGCTTTTAAGCAGCCTGTCCTATTTGGCATCCTAGTTTTTTTAGATGCATCTCAAACTACAGAACACTGGCTTCCCTTCCCCCCCCCCCCCTCAATTTCAGATGGCTTTTGCAAATTTTTACTTTTGAAATCTTTATTGAATACCTACGCAATTCATTATAGTGAAGAAAGCCCTGTTTCTCACAACAAAAGAGGGTTCCAAGTTAAAAAAAATGACTTAGGTGCGAATGTGGAAGAAAAAGAAACCAATCAGGAAAAATATTCCTTCAAACCTTGAACCACCAGTGGCATTTCTCTCTACCATTCTGCCTTAAAATGGAAGGCTTAGGACAATTGAGCCCAGAATTTATGTTGCTAAGTGAGAAATTTGCTATGTGAGTTTTACCCCATTTTACGACTTTTCTTGCTGCATTTGTTAAGTGAATCACTGCAGTTGTTAAATTACTGAGACAGTAAAGTGAATCTGGCTTTCCAATGACTTTGCTTGACAAGTCACAAAAGGGGATCATGTGCCTCCCCCCCAGGGGTTTGCAATGGTCATAAGTATGAAAACTAGTCCTAAGTCACTTTTTTCAGTGCTGTTGTCACTTTGAATGATCACTAAACAAACTCTTGTAAGTTGAGGACTATCTGTACTGGAGCTACTTAGAATGGAATGAAAACTAAGTTGGGAGCCAGGAAGATCGATCACCCACTGAAAAAGCTTGATCATTCTGTCTAAAATTCGCCTTGTTGGACACTAAAAGTCTGTTGATTATTTTCTCGATCATTCAGGTCATGATTGTCCCAAAGGTGCTTTTTTCAGGAAGTAACTGGACTTTTTTTTTTTCTTTTGAAGATATTTCACTTGTCATCCAAGAAGCTTCTTCAGCTGAGAGGAAAATGGGGAACGGAAGGATTTATATTCCTTGCAGACAGCTAGTCATTTGCGTCCTTTTAGTGGGTAGTTGAAGCACTGACATGTTTACCTGTGTCCTTAGGGTCACCTGAGTGGTGGTCTTGCTTCCTGTAGTCTGCAATTGATGTGGGAGGAGGAATGACTTTCTTGGAGAAAAATGCAGATCATAGGAACCAGGAGCACTACTCAGGTGACAGCGAGGACAGAGATAAACCTCCAGGTGCTTCAATAACCCTCTAAAATGATTGCAAATGCATCATCATGTTCTGCAAGGAACATAAATCCTTCCATTCCCCACCAGCCAGTCAGAGATGATTAAGGTTCTTGGATGACAAGTGAAACGTC
Organism: Laticauda colubrina; assembly: GCA_015471245.1. Classification (NCBI taxonomy): domain Eukaryota; kingdom Metazoa; phylum Chordata; class Lepidosauria; order Squamata; family Elapidae; genus Laticauda; species Laticauda colubrina. The sequence goes on from BLBF01000026.1 coordinate 22,732,578, forward strand.
TTCGAAGAAAACCACAAAGTCCACTTGCCTTCTGAAAAACCTACCTTTGGGACTTGTTAGACACTATTATCCTTTGTGCCGGGAGCGGAAGTCCACACATCTCAACATGAGGCAGGTTAAGCGAAACTGCTGTACGCTTACCCAGCTACGTTGACTGCTCACACGTTCATCTTTTTCGGTTGTTTCCCTCATCTCCACAACCCCAACCCCCCCCCCCCCGGCACTCCTCTAGCGCTCCCGCCCTTTTTAGTCTCTCCAGCAACGTCGCCTGCGCTAAGCTGGCTGAGGAATTCTGGGAGTTGAAGTCCACCAGTCTTAAAAGTTGCCACGGTTGAAGACCCCCCCCCCTCTGGGCTAGGCAACGTCCAAGTCACGTGAGAGATGGAAAGCCTCTTCTCGCTCTCTCAAGACCCCACCCCTTTTTAAAGTATCTCTAGTCATCTCCGGGCTAAGGGGGGCGCCTGACCGGATGTGACGAATCACGTGAAGGGCGGGCGTCGTCGAGAGTCACGTGACGGCGGGAAACCCGGAAAACGACTCGGGCGCGGTCTAAGGTCGGCCGAGAAGAGCGTTAAATGCTGGAGGGGAGTGGAGGTTCGTATGGGGGGGTTGAGCGGTTGCCGTATTGCGAATGCCCCGAGGGAGGCGGCGGGGCGTGTCCTGTCGTCCTCCTCACGTGGTTTAATTTCCTTATTAGGACTCCTTACCCTCTGAATATTCAGGGCGATGAGAATCTTCTCATGCCCCCTTTCCCGGGAGGACCAGACTAGTCCGATCGGACTCGGGAAATGCCCGGCCGCTTCATCGCCCCGAAAAACCTCGTTGCTCCTCCCCAAGATATTTCTCATTCTGTACATCCGCCTTATCTGGGATGCTTTTTTACTTCCCTTTTCTTCCAGACACACACACACACACACACACACAAACATACAACAATTTTTGAATTGTTTGAAAAAACGAATCTTGAAAACAGTTGCTACCAACCAGCCTTCCATTGTGGGCTTGTGTACTGCACAAGTCAAAAAAGAGGGCTGTGAAAATACTGCTTTTAAACTGTTTAAATCCTACCCTCAAAATGAGCACAGCACACCAAAACAACTAGACACAAGGACGGTTTTTTTCCCCCAAACGCCATCACTCCGCTAAACAAATAATTCCCACAACACTGTCCAACTATTTACAAGGTCTGCGTTACTATTGATTTTCTCATCACTCCTTATCTAAGCCCATCCCCTCCCATTTGTGACTGTATGACTGTAACTTTGTCTCTTGTATACGTACAATTGATTTGATTTGATTTGATTTGATTGCTTATTCTACCCTATGACTGTTATTAAGTGTTGTACCTTATGATTCTTATCTCTTCATTAATGTATCTTTTCTTTTATGTACACTGAGAGCATTTGCACCTTGTGTGTCCAATCATACTTGGCCAATAAAAGAATTCTATCCTATTCCTATTCTATTCTATATACCTCCAGAAGAACAGTGCCAGGACATTAAGGGCAAGTTTTCCATCAAGCAAACTCTCACAGAATCAAGAAACCAGGTTTCCCCCCCCCCCCCCCACCAATTCCTGCTTTCCAGCAGCTTGCTTCATCACAAAAATCTTTTCTTGTAAACCTAATGGTTTTCCCAGCTGGGAATCGAACCAGGAAATTCCTTCCAACAATCCAATGGAGATCCCAGAGAAAATTGGCCAAAGGAAAACCACCCATGCGGTCATTCTTTATTTCATATTCAATATTTGAATTCACGAAATGTTTGACTTTTCCAAATCCAGAATTCAAAAAGTTATTCCTTTTGCATGATCATGGAAGTAATCCCTGTGGACATGGTCACTGAAGTTTCTCTGTGCTTCATAATGGGGTTGATGTTTGCCATTATCTGTAGGGATTATTTCTTTTCTAGCATTCCTTTCATTTATCTTATTGTGAAGCCTAAAAAAGCAAAGCTTTCCACCTAAGAGGTAAAAGGTACCAATGACCCTGGTTAAGGTAATTAATTGATACCAAACTGGAGAAGCACAGATTGACTCAGTGCAGCTTTCCCCAGCATTTTCTAGACTAGAGGGACAGATGTCAGGGCTGTATAGAACTCCAAATTCAATGGGGGAGAGGGAGGAATAAAGTGGACTGTGAGAGGGCTTGTACTTTGCATCTGTTGGCAATTCATATTTTCTTCAATGTTGTGAAAAAAATCACCCATTCAGATTAGAAACCAAAGCATTTGAAAATAAAATGTGCTTACAGGGAGATAGTTGGAACTGGAATTTGGAAATAGATTGTGCAGACAGAAACAGAAAGATAACAGAACAAATACAATTACACTGCAATCTTTCTTCTGGAATAGATTAATGAGCCATTAAATTGACTTCCCTATTAAACTGCACACTTGTAATAGCTTTCCTGATACTGACATGTACAATAAACAGTGTTGTTTATGTTGTAATCTCCTTTACATCATTCAATTTCTCCAACCTAAAAAGACAATGGTCTGGTTTATTTTAACTGTCTCTAGCCTGGGGTCAAGTATAGGCACTAAGTATACAAATACATTCCTGTCTGTTAGCTTCATAAAGAATCATATTTAAATATATGGGTATGTGTATTTAATTTTATTAGACCTCCACGTGAGCTTGTACAATGGCTCCCAGAAAAAGATGTTTTGAATTAAGGTAGTGTTAACAATTATAACATGCATACCCACACCTTTTTATAAGTTAACATGACTATTAAATATTAAAAAGAATGAAAAAATAACAAAGGATAATTGTTTACAAGGCTGACAAGGATAAACAGGCAAAACAATTTAAAAAGTATCTCAATGGTCCATCTAACCTCCCAAACCCAAATCATTTTTTAACCTTTGAATCCAGATCATTGTGCAGCCCCACGCAGCTATGTTTTGCTTGCAATACAAATAGCAGAGAGTCTGATATCACTTTAAAGATGAACATCTTTTCTAAACATATATCATTTTGGCTTTTCAGTGAGCTGGCAAGTCATAATTTTTTGAGTATCATGGCAGATGTAAGTACAAATATCCTTTTAATGATTGGAAACTTTTTTGTAACAAGTTACATACTGAACAATTTCTACTGAAGTTTATGGTATATTTATTTTGCTTATTCTAGTAGTCTATAACCTATATTGAATTAGTAATTCATGAGTAATTGGTTCGAATAGGAGGAACAATCTGACAGTATGGCAGCTTAATAGTTCAAATGCACTCAAAAATGTTGCCAAGAAGCTTGGGATGAAAAGGCATGAAGGTTTACTTGTTTGCCTATGATTATTAAGCTTATGGTCCTGGCAGTATTTAGGAATTACTGCCAATTCCTAAACAAATATCATCCTTTCTAATGACAAAGCATTGTTTCTCCAAAATCTAGTTTAATTCAAATATTTAGGAGTATGATCTCTTATAAGTAATATAAATGACTAAAAAAACTGCTTGCTTTGTTTCACTCCAGGATTTGAAAAGGTTCCTGTATAAAAAACTACCAAGGTAAAATTCTTGTTTTTGTACCATCTGGCATGTAAAGTTATCAGTGTAACAATGCTCTGAGTAAGTTCAAAAACCTCTTGAAATGATCTTGCAATTCTTCCCATTCTTTTCTGATGCCACCAGTTGGTTCACTTGAATGTTATTGCAGGATGACATTAGTTTTACCAAAGAGCCCTCAAGTTATTATATGAAGTATCCAGATGCAGGTCCATCTGGCAGTTCCTTCTAATCCTTTGGTCAAATATGTAACTGCTTCTGGGCAATCCCTGATTATAAAATCAGAAACTTGGGTTACCCCTAGCTGAAATAAATAGCATCTGTCAGAGGATTTTGAATTACTTGCTGAATGGCAAATTATGGGTGTTTGTGCTACAGAGGGAAGAATCGTAATGGTTACTTTTAAAGCTAAGATTTCTTTTTTGACAGCTCCAAATTACAAACTGCAATCTGATGGGCTCAATATATAGGAAGAAGGGTGTGGTGTTTGTTTTTCCAACCAATCCTTTTCCATTACAGCCCTGGCTGATGTAGTACCAGAATGCATAGTATAGATTAGAAGGTGGATAAAAGCAGAAATATAGATCATCCATTTCCTGGTGGAGATTTCTTTTTCCTGCTTGCTAAGAGATGTAATTTGTGAAAGAACACATGCTCTGCTTGCAAACATTGCCAGGTTCCATTCTTGTTTTTCTATGTAGGGCTAGAAAAACCTCTAAGCTGAAACTGTGGAAGTCAGCCTTGACAGTGAATGGCAAGGTCAACCAATACACTGCAGTATAAGGACAACATTCTGTGGTCACAAAATACAGAATAGCTAGTCCTTGACATACAACCATTCATTTAGTGACCTTTCAAAGTGACCACAGTATTGAAAAAAAATGATTTACAACTGTTCCTCACATGTACAACGTCTCCAGAGTCACACAATCAAAGTTTGGGTACTTGGCAACTGGCCTGTATTTATGAAGGTTGCAGCATCCCAGGCTTAATGGGTCACCATTTGCAACCTTCCCAGCCAGTTTCCAAAAAGCAAATTCAGTGGGGGGAGCCAAATTCACTTAACAACTGGTGCAAAAAAAAAAAAAGATTATAAGAAGGTATTTGATGTGAGCTCATCTCAAGATTCAGATAATGTACTGCGACCAGGAAAATAAGATTAAAGTTTTCTAGACACAAAAATCTAATTTGATGAGATTTGCCGGTCACACAAACTCGGTCTAATCTACCTCCAGGCTAATTTTTGTGATGATAAAATGGGGAATCGCCTTAGCTACAACATAAAGAATCCAAAATTATGGAGGGGAGGACAATCAAATTATTTTATAAGCATATTAACAAGTTTTAAATTGCTATTTTTATTGACTAATTAAAAATAAAAGCAAGAGACAGCAAACTCAAATGGCTTACTGTCTTTCTAGACAGCTGACTAAGCAGTCTCCTTTTATTTTATATTTTTAGTGTTGAAGGACTTCATGCTATTGTAGTATCAGACCGTGATGGTGTACCAGTAATTAAGGGTAAGGAATAATCAAAGAGGGATAAATTGCTGAATTATCCCTTTGCAAATTGATTGCATGCTTGGTATTGAACTGTCTGTTGAAGAACAACATTCCAACCAAAACTGAGATGACAAAAGGAAACTGTTTCATCTTATATCTCAACATATCTAAGTTTTAGTATGCAGATTCAACCTGATTCCAAACTGGATTTTTTAGTACTTTATAAGCTAGCAAGCATGTATTTGCATTAATCATAATTTGATTACTCCGTTTTGTTGGCCTTTACCATAGTTGTTGTCAGCAGGAAGCTTAATGCCAGTTCATCAGCCATGATGCACTTCCTTAATGCGACTTATGGAAACTCGAAAATAGTCACATGCCAACTTTCTTTGTGCGTGTTTTGAGTTTGAGTGACAATGTGGGCTTATCTCATGTTCTGTGAGGGGATGAGTGAAAGCAACTTGTACTTAAAGCTAAGCTGTACATCAAACTTATCTACTAAACCTCTTCTAAAAAGAGGAAGAGGTTTGTCAAATTTCAAAATTACTTTTGCTTTTAAGTTTAAAATGTATTGGTCGACTGCATATTTAAGGTTTTAATTAATAGCATTTCACAGAGGACTGCAGTGGGTTGGTTTTTAAAACATACTGAAGCCAGTGTTCCTTGCTCTTCCTTGCTGTGGTCACAGGTGTACCATATTCGTGGAAGAGCTGATCCTGTTTCCCAAATTTAGGTGCTCTCCAAATGAACGGACCATTTTTCAAAGGTCATGCTGAATCTTCATACCTGTATGGTGCCTAAGTTAGAGAAAATTAGTCTCTGCTTTTTGACTGCCAGTACTGCTTTTAAGACTCGTTAGAGCTCGTCTGGATGTTGAGGACCCAGGAGTTTATAATGCTGTCCAAGATGATGATACTTTGCATTCCTGCTTATTCTGTGAACAATTACAAAATGACTTATTTTTCCAGTTGCCAATGATAATGCCCCTGAGCATGCTCTTCGACCAGGTTTCTTGTCAACATTTGCACTTGCAACGGATCAGGGCAGCAAACTTGGGCTTTCCAAAAACAAAAGCATAATCTGTTACTACAACACTTACCAGGTAAAAATTAACCAACAAAGGTTGTTTATTAGTGAGAATGCCAGCAGGTAAATAAGTGTAAAAATTATGGATCAGTTCAGAAAAGTCTGTTCAAAATCTATCAGCGCTTATAATTTAGACAGTTTGGAGTTTAATTGGCATAATGCATAAACCTAGGTCACTAAGGAATTAAATCAACATCGGTTTGTGGTTTTGTTTGCTAGGTGAATCTGGATTTGTTTAACAAAGTAAAACAAACAATGGTTTTTTAACAAAGTACTGTATGTTCAGGTATGCAGCTTATCGCAATGTATTAACCCAGCCAGTATAAAAGATTTATGCCATGTAAAGAGAAACCAGAATGTTCTTTTGAAATAGGGTATTGTGATGTTTCATATACAGGTAGTCCTCAACTTAACAACCACAATTGAGCCCAAAATTTATGTTACTAAGTGAGAAATGTGTTTACTGAATTTTGCCCCATTTTATTTTTCTTGCCACGTTTGTAAAGTGAATCACTGTAGTTATCAAATTAATGACACGGTTGTTAAGTGAATCTGTTTTCCCATTGACTTCACTTGTCAGAAGGTTGCAAAAGGTGATCACATGACCCCAGGACATTGCAGCTGTTACAAATGTCAGTTATCAAGCATCTGAATGTAAATCGTGTCACCATGGGACTGCTGCAACGGCCATAAGTATGAAAAATGGTCATAAGTATTTTTTTCAGTACCGTTGTAACTTCAAATGGTCACTAAGTGAACTGTTGTAAGTCGAGGACTACCTGTTTTTAGATTTAAGTGTGACCTGTGTGTACGTACCTAAAAATATATGCAAAAGATACTATTAGCACTTTAAGGGTAAGAATAGAGAATTGCTAATTGCTAATCTGCCAGCTAGCAGTATATACAACCCAAACAGGTAAACTGACCACAACAGAACACTGACATTGAATGTTGAACTTATATTTCTTTTCTTGTAGGTGGTTCAGTTCAATAAACTTCCTTTGGTAGTGAGTTTTATTGCCAGCAGCAACGCCAATACAGGTACATTTTCAAAATTGAAAAGTCCTCTGTGTTTTTAGCATTTCAATACTTAAAGGATATGGTCTGTGCCCATTTTTTAAGCTATGTTCATTTTTTGAAAATAATTTTGAAATTAATAATTCCTGTCGTAAGGACTAAAAGCTAGACCTAAGGGAAGCCTTGTACCAAAGTTTTCACAGATTATCCTTGGTCAACAACAGTGGCAGAACCAAACATTTCAATTTTCCTCCAAAGAAAGGGAAATCTGTGTCGTGGTAGCAGTGATACTGGTCCTCACCCAAGTAATAAGTTCTTCCTAATACTATGAAGATGAAGTAACTTCTACTTGTGCCAGTTATGGTATTCAGTAGTGCCTCTGTAAAAAATCTTGGGCAGGGGTGGGCAACTATGGAAAGGGCAACCTTTACAACCTGTGGACTTCAACTCCCAGAATTCCTGAGCCAGCATTGTGTAAATTGTGAGATTGCCCTTTTAAAACAATAGATTAAAATGGAATTTAAATCTTCCTTTACTTTTTTTCATTCCTGCCTGAGGAACAACAGTTAATTGTTATATCACATCTTATTTGCCTATCTTTACGTAGGTCTGATTGTAAGTCTGGAAAAAGAACTGGCTCCCTTATTTGAAGAGCTGTGGCAAGTGGTGGAAGTCTCTTAACTCAGTATTTATGTCTAGAGCACAGCAAGTGTTTAATATGAAACAGGGAAAGATTCAGTCATTTTCACACTGTACAATGAATGTCTTGGAGAAAATGTCACTTTTTCTTAATTATATGTTAAAAACTGTACTGGATAATAAGGTAAGATTGGGATAAATGGGCTGTAGCTTTTCCTGTATATCTTAGGCTGCTGGGTTTATTAGTGAGTATAACAACTCCCATGGAGTTAACTTCATGCTAGCACATATTTCATAGTAGAAAAAATACTTTTTGTGTATAAAATGCCATCCACAACTTTTCCACTTTACCAGCAATATGTTGTCTCTGTTTAGATAAATGGAGACTAGTACAAACATACATTTTACAGTCAAATCTTCCTTTATGCTTAGAAGAAGAACATTATTGGAAAATGATATGCAATCAATGGTTCTTTGTTTGGATAATAGAATTTTAAACTGCAAGGTAGCTATTTGTAAACAAGTAGCTATATGCTAGTTGTTTTTGCGGAGTTCAAATTAATCAATGCATTCTCTTTCTGTATTCTTGGTAAATCTGATGTTTTGAATACATGTAATTATGATACTTTGCTGACTTATCTGGCTTTGTATGTTCCTAAGTAAATCTGAATAAAAGAAACAGGCAAGGTGTATAGTCTGATCATTATCACAGAGATAGATGCAGAGCAACATTATTGCTGTCTTTAATCTTAGTATGTTGATTTATACAGTATTGTTGCCTTGGATTTAGAAAAAAAGCAGGGAAGCCTAACTCGGAGTATTTCTTTAAATGAGAGAAAGAATTTTGAAAGTTGGAAAGTATAAGAATCATAACACATAAAAAGGAATATTCTATATATGGAAGAAAGCCACTTTGACAGGACATTAATACCTACATATATGACTGCACTCTAACAAATAGGCTTCAAGTGAAGAACAGATCAGGCATATCGGTGGAGTCTAGACCAGAGTTTTGTTTATCAATCACGGCAGCATTCAGATGTGTAAACTTTAACTCCCAGAATTCCCTAGCCGGATGGCTATTATGGAGAAATCCAGAATTTGAAATGTACATGTCTGGAGATTGCCAGGATTGAGAACAAGTAGCTGATGTCCAAGATCCATTCTAACTTTTACATATTATGATTTAGAAGCTGTCACGGTTAAGAAACATTGAACCAAGAGAATAAACAAGTATTTTTTTCCCAAAAAATCCAAAATCTCATTTAAATTAAGAGGAGTACCCTAACCCTAGCCTCAGAGTCCCCATTGAGAAAGGAAGGTTAGTTATGTAAAGCTTGAAAGTATTTGTATTGTCAATATTGTCTTATCCGTTGGATAACTAAAATTGTATTTTCTTTTTGTTCCTGGTTTATTAGAAATTTTATAATAAAAATATAAAATATTATACATTTGTTCCCAATACATATTTGTGCAATCCTTCATTCACTTGTTTTTACAAACTGACAACAGTGTAGCTTTGAAATATTCCTATTGGTAAACATAAAAATATTAAATAATAAAACATATGAGAAAACATGTTTTACAAGATTAAAAAATACAAGAAAATGTTAACAAAAGTGAGAGCCATAGTTGGCTGTATATATTTTGGAACTCTTAAATGGTATTAATTCTAAATAGTAATTAATGGAAATTAATTAAATAGTAATTTAATTCCATGTACAGGTGAAACTCAAAAAATTAGAATATCGTGCAAAAGTTCATTTCAGTAATGCAACTTAAAAGATGAAACTAATATATAAGATAGACTTAAATGCAAAGCAAGATAGTTCACTCCATGATTTGTCATAATTGAGATGATTATGGTTTACAGTTCATGAAAACCCCAAATCCACAATCTCAGAAAATTAGAACACTACATGCAATCAATAAAACAAGGATTGTACATCGAACAATATCGGACCTCTGAAAAGTATAAGCATGCATATGTACTCAATACTTGGTTTGGGCCCCTTTTGCAATTACTGCCTCAGTGTGGCGTAGCATGGAAGCTATCAGCCCGGGGCACTGCTGAGGGGTTATGGAAGACCAGGATGCTTCAATAGCGGCCTTCAGCTCTTCTGCATTTTTCAGTCTCGTCTCTCATCTTTCTCTTGGCAATGCCCCATAGATTCTCTATGCAGTTCAGGTCAGGTGAGTTTGTTGGCCAATCAAGCACGGTAATCCCACGGTCACTGAACCAGGTTTTGGCAGTGTGGGCAAGTGCCAAGTCCTGCTGGAAAATAAAGTTAGCATCCTCATGAAGCTCTTCTGCGGAAGGAAGCATGAAGTGCTCCAAACTCTCCTGGTAGACAGCTGCGTTGACCCTGGACTTAATGAAGCACAGTGGACCAACACCAGCAGATGACATGGCTCCCCAAATCAACACAGACTGTGGAAACTTCACACTGGACTTCAATCATCTTGCAGTGTGTGCCTCTCCATTCTTCCTCCAGACTCTAGGACTTTGGACCACTGAGCAACAGACCAGTTCTGTTTTTCTTTAGCCCAGGTAAGACGCTTCTGACATAGTTTGTTGTTCAGGAGTGGCTTGACAAGAGGAATATGACATTTGAAGCCCACGTCCAGGATCCGTCTGTGTGTGGTGGCTCTTGATGCACTGACTCCAGCCTCAGTTCACTCCTTGTGAAAGTCCCCAACACTTCTGTATGGCCTTTTCCTGACAATCCTCTCCAGGCTGTGGTTATCCCTGCTGCTTGTACACCTTTTTCTTCCACACTTTTCTCTTCCACATAACTTTCTGTTAATGTGCTTTGATACAGCACTTTGGGAACATCCAACTTCTTTTGCAATTACCTTTTGAGGCTTTCCGTCCTTATGGAGGGTGTCAATGATGGTTTTCTGCACAACTGTCAGGTCAGCAGTCTTTCCCATGATTGTGCTTCCTACTGAACTAGACTTAGAGACCATTTAAAGGCTCAGGAACCCTTTGCAGGTGTTATGGCTTTATTAGCTGTGGGATACTTTATTAGAGTGGGATGGCTTTATTAGAGTGGGATACTTTGGGCCTAGAATATTGAACCTTTTCACAATATTCTAATTTTCTGAGATTGTGGATTTGGGGTTTTCATGAGCTATAAACCATAATCATCTCAATTATGACACATCACAGCTTGAATTATCTTGCTTTGCATGTAATGAATCTATCTCATATATTAGGTTCACCTTTTAAGTTGCATTACTGAAATAAATGAACTTTTGACCGATATTCTAATTTTTCGAGTTCCACCTGTACATGAATGCCAATTTGTTCCCTAATATGTATTGTGTTGTATTCTATTTCATGTGCTACTTTTCTTTAAACCCAAGTTGTCTGGCCTCTAAAATTATATTGGATAGATTTTGGATTGGATTGGAACTAATTAGATTGGAAACTAATAGATTGAGTTAGTGGCATAGAACATCACAATATGTCAAATGCATACACTAACAGAAAATTTTATTTCATCCTTCCAAAGACATTAGCTGACAGCTGGAGCTAATAAAATGCTACGCAGATTTATGTATCTGATTCTACAGGTCTCTTATGATCTAGCAAGTAAGGTATGCTCTCACGTGACATTATACTTAAGTATGCTGAATATTTGCAGAGAATCTATTGCTGAACCAGGATATTAGATGTGTATTCAGCATAAAGCTTCCAATAGATAACCATAGTTTCTACTATACAGCAAATATATTTAAACAGTGTAGTGTAGCTGAAGCTACATCTTACCATCTACGTATATCTTGAGATGTGCAGTTTCTCTGTGTCTTGGAAAACAGATACACTGATTTGTTTGCATGGAGAATATCCATTGTGGCATTTTGAGACTTTGCAATAAATTTAAAGCAGCCACCATCAGTGACAAAGTACAGTCACTAATGAATGAGGGCCAGGGACACAGAAAGCAGCCATGAGAAAGCATAGTGCTAACAGCTTTTCTGACCTGAAACTGACTTATAAAGTAGCATTTCATTTGTCACAATATATGGATATTTCTTGACTTACGACTACAGTGGAACCCAACATTGCTGTTGCAATGCAAAACAGTTGTTAAATGAGTTGCACTACTTCTTACCACATTTTGCCACAGTTGTAAAACGAACCACTGCGGCTGTTAAGTGAATCATGTGGTTGTTAAGTAAATCTGAATTCCTCCATTGACTTTGCTTGTCCAAACCAGCTGGGGAGGTTACAAATGGTGATCCCATGACCCTGGGACAATGCAGCTGTCATAACTACATGCCAGTTGCCAAGCACCCAAATTTTGATCACGGGACCACAGGAATGCTACCATCCTGTGAGAGCCGGTCATGAGTCACGTTTTTCGGTGCCATTTTAACTTTGAACAGTAACTAAACAAAATGGTTATAAATTGAGGGCTACCTGTACTCCAAATATTTGAAAAAAATCTTACTTGCCCATAGAAATGTGTCCCACTAGCAGTAGATGATAACGATTGCTCACCAGGGAAGTCAAAACTACAGAAGTTCTGAGAAAATGATTTTGAAGTGTGAACAGACGATTCTTAACCCCAATCAAAGCCACAGATGAAATCAAAACTATTTTTTAAAAAACTCTGTGCAAGTGTGTCTTAATAGACCAGTGGGCAAATGGTTTGAAGCATATGGAATGGCAGCCAGAGGTGAGTGAGTGGGTTTGAGTGAGTTCAGGTTCATGCTATGAAACTTTGACTGAAGCTGCTTACATAAGAAAGAATCGGTCAAAACCTGGCAGCAAAGGCAAATACAGAATGCCAGTGACCACTGAACGTATCCAGAATAATGAAGTGTTGAACAGGTGAATATCCATCTTCCAAGGTCTTCTGCTTTAACAGAGTGTTCAGGAATCTCCTAGAAATCAGTTGTCAGCAAGTCGGCAGCTGCAGAGCTTAAACACCTCTGATCTGATCGGGTGCAGCCCTTCTTAATGCTGATTAACGAATCTGAAGGCGTATGAATATGAAACGAGGTGGGTTTCTGCATAGTTAGCATTTGTAGCCAAAACTACTATGGCCTGAGTGTGGCATCATGCTGGCGTTTTTTCCTTATCTGGGACTAGGAAAAAAAAAGATAAAGGCGAGAAAATATTTGTTGTTGAAATTAATTTGTAAATAAAAGTAAATTAAAATACCATGTAATTTAAGAGCTTCTGATAACCCTCTGCATATTGCGAAGCTACATTTCCCATCATCTCCAAACAGTTCACGATAGTCTATATCAGAGGTGTCAAACTCGCATTGTCATGTATGGGGACAGGGATGGAACCAGCACATGATGCACCTGGCCCGCAGGCCATGAGTTTGACACCCCTAATGTATATCATACACAATAGGCAGTATATCAGGAGTGGGCAACTATGACAACTTTACAATCTGTGGACTTAATCTCCCAGAATTCTTAGCTGGGTCAGGAATTCTGAAAGTTGAAGTCCACAGATCATATAGTTGCCCATCCTTGTAGTATATGGTAACTAGCAATAATTAGAACTTTAACCCACCTAGAAAACCTGTTTGAAAGTACAATTTGTTCAAAATGCAATGAGTCTCATGTTAGAATAAGATTGCCATAACCACAATATTGTTATTGCTTGATTGGCTGCTCAGAGGCCATGCTTGGGAAAAGCTTTCCTTCAGAGAAAAGCTTAACTCCCTCATCACCAGCCTTATGGAAATGAGTGAAAATGCAAGTCCTATGAAGGGCACCTAGGGACTGAAAAGCAGTTAGCTTTGCATCTGTATTTGCTATATTTATATTTGTATATATACTGACTTTTATTGTTGCAGAAAATATTCCAAATGTCTTATAAATGTAAGCCACTGGGATTCCCTTATTATGGCCGGGTAAATAAAACTAAACCAACAACACTGCAAGAGGGGCAATAATTCTCAACTTTATATATTTTAAGCATGATTGACTGAATAAAGATTAAATGATAGTTTGATAAGATACCAAGATATCAGCATTAAGGAACAGAAGGCCAGTATCATAACAGAAATTGAAAAAGAAAATGGGTCCTATCATATAAATGACTATTCACCACTCAGTTATTTGAATTTAAGAATATTTCCCTTCAAATCATTCCCTCCAAATCACTGAGCATTTCGCAAACTTTTTTATTTCTCAGACTGAATCATTATACTTGCTGAACTCTTACCAATTCTGTGTATGCTTTTTTCTTTTAAAATTATTCACTAAAACAAGTGGGTTTAACTTTATTAGGCCATTTTATATGTTTTATTTGGAAAATGTCAAGCAACAATTCTGCTTGGTGCTGCCATCATCCCATACCCCTGCTGATTTCAAAGATCAAAAGATTTCAAACATTATTTTAAGTAAACTACTGCAAATTTAGCCTCCTGCCTATTTTCTCATTCCTACCAGAAAGGCAAATCACAGTTTTTTCCAGAGCTGAGATTCTCCATTCAGCATTTAATCCAAATCGTTTCCTCACCTATACTACCCTTCTCATTCACTAAAAGCCTGCTCCTGCATCATGAAGCCTTAATTCATGTGGACTACTCACACTGAGCACCATTGTTCATTATTAAAGGATCACTGAAAAGTCCAAATAACAGCTTTTGGGGGGGGTGGAGGTGAGGGGGGTGAGTTTCATGATGACTCAATCACTTGCACCAACTAAGCTCCAAAAGATAGCAGAGACACACTATAAAGAAAAGTGAAGTTGAGTGTGCTCTGTGACATGCATAGAAGCATTGGACCCTAGCATTTAGTACAGTTTCATTTCCTTTTGGAAAAAGAACAGAAGAAATTACCGTATATCAAGTCACATTCTTGGGCGATCAAATTTGGTGGTGTTTGTTATCTGGAGTTAAGAAGGATTGAACTTGGAACCCATATGGATAGTCCTTGACTTATGACTGTTGAGCCCAGAGCTTCTGTTGCTATGCAAGGCAGTGGTGAAGTGAATCACACCCCATTTTATGACCTTTGCTATTCTTAAGTGAATCACTGCAGGAAAGTGAATCATGCGGCATTAAGCGAAACTGGCTTCCCTAGTTAACTTTGTTGTCAGAAGCTCCCTGGGAAGGTTACAAATGATAATCCCAGTGCTGTTGTAACTGTGAATGATCACTAAATGAATGGTTGTAAGTTAAGGAGTACCTGTATAAGCAAAGAAACAGAGTAGGGAATGTTTAAATGTCTATGAGTAAGTGTGGCATAATTTTCTCTTTTTAAATATTTCCAAGGCTATCAGCACTGTCAGCATGAACTATTATTTGTCACGATATTGCTACCCATTTAATTCTAATCAAATCTTATGTGATGGACATTTCCTTACCAATTTCCACTGCAATATTTTAATCCACTCATCGGCTTCTACTCCAGTCTTTGCAAACAGATAATACGTTCGCATTGGAAATACTAAACTGTAAAATATAAAATTATAAACATTCTGTGTCACAAATATAAGGAAACCATAGTCATCTCCAATATGAATATTCCATTTGCCCAAAGAAACTGAAGCTAAAAATATTATTTTGTTTATTTTTAAAAAATAATACTACTTTTCTTCTTAGAAGAAATAGAAAGTAATTGAGGTAAATATTTGAAATTTGACCGAAGCCTTATGATAAATAAAATAATAACATTAAAAAAAAATTGGTTAAAAACAAACCAGAGAAAAACTTATCAGCAATAAAGATGCATCCAAAGTGCTCCATTCAATGTGAATCAGAGATATTACCAAATACAGAGCCTTCGCAGAGATGATACTCATCAGGCCTAATCAACATGCTCGGGTAAGGGCTCCAGCATGGGGAAAATATCAAGCATCTCTAAATTTTATTTCTGAAAAATAGCAGAAGGTGCGGCTGCTTTTTTCTTTTAAGTACAGGTAATCCTCATTTAGTGACTGCCTCATTTACAAACATTTGCAGTCATATTGGTGATGAAAAAATAACTTTACAAACAACTCTCACATTTACAACTTTCAGCAAAGAAAACTGATGTAAGATTATAAAAATTATTATAGTTTCTCTTAAAGGCTGCTTTGCCAAACATCTGTGTTATTGGTAACAATAGTGGTCACTATAAGAGGATTCCCTGTAAAATTGAATGCATATTTTGTTATAATTAAAGTAGATTTACAGAATTCAAAGAAAGTAACTCCACTGAGTTGAAACACAACTATGGCCCAAGCCAGTGTATTCCAAAGGCCAAGTAGGAACAGGTAAATTATGGAAGCTGCTGTTCAGCTTGTTTGTTAGGATGGCTAAAAATGCAGTTTTTTTGTTTCAGTCTTAAGCAACACATACAGTATGTGCAAGTGGAGCTAAGCAATCAAATAACATACAGGGGTATGCTGCTCTTTCCTAATTAAACTAGAATTCTTGGGATTCAAGCACAGCCCTTTTCTAAAGCTGTTCAGAAAAGAAGAACAAAAGGAGATCAGCAAGCAATTAGTTCTGATGGCAAACTGACAAATCAAGGGAAACCAGCACAACATCTTAATTGAATTCATGAGAGACAACAGTAATTTGGTTAGCAGTGTGGTGAAGAAGAAAAGAAAACAAAGTTTACACAGAATAGCACTGAGAAACTGTTAAAGAAAAGACATGCTAGGATATTCCAAAGTTGTACTTAAGCTTCAACTTACCAAAAGCAATTCACTTTTTCTTGGGAATAGTCAAACTGCACTGCTGAGCATTCAGTTAAATCAAGTGCTCTGATTGGCTCTGTGGACTTGAAAAAATGTTAGTTTTGAAACAATTGCTCTGAGTTATTTTTTATTTATATATTTATTTTTATTTGTCAATTGCTTACAAGATAATAGGTATAAGTAAAAACATAGTTATGAATACATGGATATAAATAAGAAAATTTTTTAAAAATATATAAAAGAAACAATAGGAAAGGGATGGTAGACACGTTGGTGCGCTTATGCACGCCCCCTCATTTAAAATTTAAAATATTTTGAAGTTTAAAATATCATTTAAAATAGTTACCCACCTCACCTCATCATAGATATCAGGTAAGAAACAAAACAGTAAATAAGGCCTTCCAGACAAAGATTATTTTGCACTCACTAGTTCAGGGGTGTCAAACTCAAGACCCAGGGGCCAGATCTGACCTGCGGGATGCTTAGATCTGACCCACAGGGCCACCCTGGAAACAGCGAATGACCGGCCTGCAGTGACTCTGCCAGCAAAAACAGAGCTGGGGGGGGGGCACATGTGGCCCACTTGAATTCCATTTTCACTGGCAGAGGGCTGCAGGAGGCCATCACGGCTGAAAACGGAACCCTTTTTTTGCTGGCAGGGTGCTTGGGCTGCCACAGGTGCCCCTGACACGAGTGACGGAAACTGGCCACCCCCACCTCAGCCCCCAAGATGAAACACAATCCTGATGTAGCTCTCAATGAAACCAAGTTTGACACCCCAGAATTAGTGGGTTTGATTTAATACATTGCAAAAAACATAGTACAGCTGGAAGAAAAACGACCTTAGAACAGGTCAAACTCAAGGCCCGTGGGCCAGATCCAGCCCATGGGTTGCTTAGTTCTGGCCTGTGGGGTCATCCTGGAAACAATAAAGGACCAGCCCGTGGTTCCTCTGCCAGTGAAAACAGACCTCGGCAGGGCCTCACACAGCCTCCCAGGCTTCGTTTTTGGCCCTGACTGCCTCCTTTTGTCTTCTGCACGCAGCCACCTGACCTCTGTTTTCACTGGCAGAGGGGCAGCAGGAGACTGTTGTGACCAAAAACGGAGCTTGGGAGCCAGTTTTCACTGGCAGAGTGCTTGGACCACCTCAGGCACCCCCGACACAAGTGATGTCAAGCTGGCTACGCCCCCAAGGTCAAAAACACCCTGATGTGGCCCTCAATGAAATAGAGTTTGACACTTCTGCCATAGGAAAAGAAATCTAACATGGGTGGATTTCCCTTCTCCAATAGCAATGAATGTAGTTTATCCTGTTATAGCTTTAGGCCTCTTGTGACTACATTTCTATAAAGGAAGGGGCAGCTGACATTTTTGGGCCATGCATTAAAATTGTTATTGGCCTCCAAAGCCCACAGGACCTGTATCTCATCAATTATGATAATGATATCAGTGGGCAGGCCAACCTCATTTTATTTTGCAGAGTTGAGGTATACATTGCAAATATGATTAAACCTTGAAACCTTGAAGAGACTATTTTGGTGTCCAAAATGCATAATTATCACACAAAAAGTAATTTTTGCCACTAACTTTCAGGAAAGAATTTGGGGGCTAGGGAGGAATGTGCCATCTGCATTTCCTGACTCTGCTATGAAAGAAACACAGTCATTGATAAATTAGAGGTGCCATGTATGTGTAGCCCACTAACTGAGCTGATACACTATGGAATAAAAATGGAAGTGAGAATGAAATCCATCTTGCTTGGTACTGAGTTTCACAGTAGCTATTTTGGAAAGAGAATTTCCAGTACCTTGTGGATTGCTTTGTGTTAGCTCTCATAAGCAACAGAGTAAAACACAACTCACCGTCTGATCTTTGTAGTACTTCAGCTCATTTCTATGCAGTGTAAACCACCTAGTTTTCCAGTTCTAAAAGAATAAAGAGAAGAGAAATTGAAAGAAATTTAATCCAAAAGAAGAAACGTACTGGAAAAAAACCTTCTCTTTCTTCCCTTCCTCACCATGATACAGGTAATTCCCGACTTAAAACTACAATTGAGCCAAAAATTTATGTTGCAAGTGAGACAGTTGTTAAATGATTTTTGCCCCATTTTACATTGTTTCTTGCCACAGTTGTTAAGTGAATATCTGCAGTTGTTCTATTTAGTGAATATGAATCTGGGTCCCCTATTGACTTTGCTTGTCAGAAGGTTGCAAAAGGTGATCACATGACCCCAGGACACTGCAACAGTTATAGAAATGGATCAGTTGCCAAGCATCCAAATTCTGATCACATGACCGTGGGGATGCTGCAATGGTTGTTAGTGTGAAAAATGGTCATGAGTCATTTTTTGTCTGCACTGTTGGAACTTCAAATAATTACTAAACAAATGGTTGTAAGTTGAAGATTACCTGCATCTAACACACATAGCATCTCCCATACTAGATGAGTGAGTGTACATGGACAGGAAATGCAACTTGCATAAACAAGATAAAACAGAAACAGCAAAATGAAACCTGGAGATGCCACAGAGTAGCCTTCCCTAATCTGTAAGGCGCTAAACACATTTGTTTATCAGATACATGATATGGAATCCATATCATGTATCTGATATTAACACAATTGAAAAAGTTCAGAAATATTTCACAAGAAGAGTTCTCC
Source organism: Laticauda colubrina (assembly GCA_015471245.1). NCBI lineage: Eukaryota > Metazoa > Chordata > Lepidosauria > Squamata > Elapidae > Laticauda > Laticauda colubrina. Next base: position 22,751,652 of record BLBF01000026.1, read on the forward strand.
ACTCCTCTACTCACTGAAGAATACCTTATGCGACCAGACTTGAAACTCTTGACCAAGAAAATCTAGAACTATGCCGCCTCCGGTCTGATCTAAATATAGCATATAAAATCATACACTGCAATGTCCTACCTGCAAATGAAAACTTCAGCTTTAATCATAACAATACAAGAGCACACAATAGACACAAACTCAAGGATAACCGCACCAAACTTGACTGCAGAAAATACGACTTTAGCAACAGAGTGGTCAATGTTTGGAATACTCTACCAGACTCTGTGGTTTCTTCCCCAAACCCCAAAAACTTTAACCTTGGACTATCTACTATTGACCTCACCCCCTTTCTAAGAGGCCTTTAGGAGGCGTGCACAAGCACACCAATCATGTCCTGTCATGTCCAATCATGTACCGTCCCTGTCCTATTTTTTTTTTCTTATAAGTATCTATCTCATGTATTCAAAACTATATTCATTGTTATACCTGTATCTTGTATGCGATTGACAAATCAAATAAATACTAAAATACTAAATTTGGAAGGTACCAGGTTAGAGAAGAGTAAGTCGCACTGGAAAAAAAGGAAATGCAATGGAAGGATGGCTCAGAAGAACATTCTAGAGGTAAGGAAGACAAGGCAGGCAGATTTAGTAAGTGAAAAGGAAGAGGGTGTTGCAACCTCCTACATGACATGAGATGTGAACAGGAAAAGACAACAGATGAATCTACATGAAAAAGGAGAAGTGAGATTGAGGCCATAAACGACTCAAGTGAGATTGGACAGTAGAGAAAAATTATGAGAAATCTTGCCAGTAAACACATAAAGAGCATGGAAAGAGGCTGAGATTGGCTACTTAATTCTCTGATTTGAGAATATTCAGAAGTCAATTCGGCCAAAACCTTGAACATACTGTAACTCTAAATTTGATAGAAAGCTGGATCTAAAATTGAGTCTTAATTATAATCTATAACAACTGTTTTAATCACATAACTCAACCATTCAGAATAACAATCTGGATTTCTCAGCACTTGAGGTAAAAATCCAAGAAGTACCTCTCTGCTCTATAGCAAGAAAATTGCATTTTTAAATAAATATACTGTTTGCTATCTTTTCAAAATGAGCTACTAAAAGCAGCTTCATATGGCTTCTACTTCATACAGCTTTCATTAAGATAGTGTCCCCCAGGGACATTGGACTATAACTCCCATCATAACTATACTGGCAGCGGATTGTAGGGTTGACAGTACAATCTGCCTAGAGGCTGCTATACCAAGGAAAAGTTAGTTTCTTAACAATACAGTGATTGTTGGATATTATACAAACATGTATTCCAGATCCTATTTTGGTCACACATGCCCAATACAATTTTCAAGCTCTGCTCCTTAGCATGTCTGATTTTTAATGTGTAAGAAAATAAACAATAGAACAACTTTTAGATTGCTTACCTTAACTATTTTGCCTTGCTTTGTTAGATAACCTTCTTTAGTCCCTAACTGTAATGAAACATAAGAAAGTTTATTAGGATGGTTGAGAAGGATGTGGGGTGGGGTGAATAGGGGAAGGCAGGTAGATCTTCATCTCAAACTTGAATCTTTTCAGATTCTTGATGTGGCTGACACAGCAAAAGAACGTGGTGGTTTTCAGCTATAATTGTTCCTTTTCTCTTATAAATGAGTTATCTGCTACCACTTCCCAAAAGGTTCATCTCAATGTACAACTATGCAAAATTTATTTTGGCAATAAATAGGTGAAATATTCCTCGGGAACATGCATTAAAGTGGATGCTGACTATAATGTGCAAATATATATATTGTAAAGGGATTAAACATAAACACTAGCCAACTGTTTGTTCATCAAAATTAATATGATTTATCAAATTCAATCAACATTCATATAAAACATCCAGTTCGGCCAAAATGGAATTGGCTTATCTGCAATTAAGTGCATCACAAGGAAATCCAGCCATTCACTTAGAATATTGTATGAATTAAATATCCCATTGAACCATAATATTGAGAATACCATATAATATAAACACAGTGGTTGTGTTTTGTTAACCAGGTTTAAAATTTATGATCCCAGCCTTCATTTTCATGGATCTTTATGCTGTAAGTTACATTAATAGCTGAAGGGAGGTGCAATCGCTCAGCAGTTAAAGACGCTGAGCTGGTCTGCTGGAAAGCTGGCTGATCAAGTTCAAGACACAACCACTTCATGACGGAGAAAGCTCCCATTACTTGCCCCAAGTCCTGCCAACCTAGCAGTTCAAAAACATGTAAATGCGAGTGGATAAATAGGGACTACTTTGTTGTGAAGACAACAGCATTCCATCTCAGTCATGCTGGCCACATGACCATGGAAGTGTCTTCAGACAATGCTGGCTCCCTTGGCTAAGAGATAGAGATGAGCACCCCCACCCTAGAGTAAGACATGACTGGACAGGGGAAACTTTCCCTTTCCCTTTAATTGCTGAAATGCACCATTTGGAGGAAGAACATTTTCTCACTAAGACCATCTTTCCCAAACTGATGCCTTCCAGATTTGCCAAGTCTTCAACTCCAAGAATTTTCAGCCTGGATGCTTTCTTCTAAAGCATTCACTTCGGCTCTAATCAAAATCTTGTCCTAATCCCATAGTAAATTATGGAAAGCTTTCTTTTCTCCAACCAATAGTCCAGATAGGAACTCACCGATGGAGCATTGGGAATGAGGTCAATTTCTGTTCTTCCTGACTGCATAGCCGTGTGGACTCGCACAGATTCATAAATGGAAGGCTCTTCTACTTTCTTGGGATATGGATGCTTCAATACAATCAAAGTCCCTATAAGAAAGAAAACCCTAAGTATCCATAAAACTGAATTCAAAGCCTTTTCCTTTACATAACAGGATATCCCAAAGGTGCTTTTTCAGAAGCAACTGGACTTTCTAATTTTTCTTTGAAGACATTTTGCTTCTAATCCAAGTTCATAAATGCATGGCACAACATACGTGAACAAACCCATCAGGACAAGATTTAGCAGTCCATATGCATGTAAAAGGCAACGGCCACTCTTTTGAAGACAGCAAAATCCACATTTTGGACAGAAGGACTGCTGGTTTGAAAGAGGGGTCAAAGAGCCCATTTATAACAAAATTAAACAGCCCTCTTTCAACAGAGGGGGAGGGATATGACATCATCTATCTCCAGTCTACAACACAGTCCTTTCAGCAGTTCCAAGAAGGCTTCTCAAAAAATCACCTTTAGGACAACCATGACCTAGATGACTGAGAATATCCTTAGATACGTAACAGGATGCATGCAAAAAAAATAATAATAATTTAAAAAGCCATTAAAACATATCACTTACTATATTTACCAAGATCAAATCTAGCATCCTGCTATATAAACATTAAACGCTTCGATAACTTAACAAAATATCAAAACATATTTGTCTATTTTTGTTTTACATTTCTCCCTTTATCTCAGATTCACCAAAAACCTACTGAGATCTCTTTCAGATTCACCTTAGCCCTATTCTGGACTTCACCCTCACCAATCTAAAAAGTACAATCTGCAAAATATGTCAACCTGCAGGGAAGTATCCCTGCACTTTGATGTATTTTGGCATGGATTTTCTTCCCAGCTAAATAATAAATAAAGCCCCAACAAGGTGCAGCACATTAGATAACTTACCTTATACTAAACCCTAAACAATTTACTATTTGCAGAACAGACTACCAGGAAATCCTACAGTTGTCGGGTAGTTAGGAATTGAACAAGCATCCCAGAAAAAAGTAGTGACCAGCCATTTCCAGACTGTTGCCAAGAAAACTACGTGGCATCTCCATGAAATCACCTGCTGAATTTGACTCAAAGGACACCTTGCTTATTATAGAGTCCTTGATGCCCTCTAATCTTGGTTCTTTGCTTGCAGACATTTTGTTACCTGACATCAGCAGTACTAATGAGTGTGGACTTTGCTGCCTGTTTATACACAGTAGTTTGCTTTGCAAATGTTTGGCAGAGGCGGGGAGAGGGGGGGTATCCTTAAAAGTTCCTTGATTTGGGTACTTTTTTCTGCTTGATTGTCTGGTATTACTCCCTGCTTATCTGGGTGAGGCTGTGTTCTGGTAGTTTTGTTTCCTTTTTAGCTTTTTTATTGTCTCTTTTGAATGGTGTGTAGATTTGGTTTATCTCTGTGTATCTTTGATGACTGATTTGTCTCAGCATGCAGGAATTCCCTCTCATTTTTAGATTTATCTTGGTCTGGTATGCTTACAGTCTCTCAGCTGAAACTATGGTTAGATCTGTCCATACGTTGTGAAATTAAGAATGTCATGTTTTTGCTTATTTTTTAATAAATATTTAAAATGTTCCTTTTTAAAGCGTTTTTAAATATTGCTTCATATTATAAAGGCTAGGGTTAGGGTTATAATAGAATCCTCAAAATCAAATGAAATAGTTGATATTTCAAATAAAATTATCCATTATCTGTAACCATGAAAGAGTTTCATTCCAGATTGTTCTCTGGCCTATGGAAAGAGAAATATAATTGTTCCGTCAGGAAAGAAGCGCGTGAGACCGGGTTCCAAACGACAACTCTTTTATTTAACTTGCTAGGCAAAAGATACTATACATAGCCCAAGCCGCGGCAACCCTTTATATAGCGGCTTGCCTGCCGGCTTGTGGCCAATGACAGTTGTTTCATTCTTCCTGCCGCTTGGCGGCTTCCCGGATTGGTTCCTAGTGAACCAATCCGTAAGTGGCCTTTTCAGCCAATCAGAATGAGGGACTTGGAACCTACCTAGTTCCATACAGAACAATAATCTATTGATGCGGGATCGAATTTGGGTCAGTCACCAGGACCAGAAGTTTTGTCTTCTGAGCTTTTGGATTTGTGCTAGAGCCCATCTTAAGAGAACCGAAGTGATAGCCACACATTGGATCCTGCAACATTATCCTTGGACCCTTATTAAACCTACTCTGTGGAGTTTGGGCTATTATGGTATTTGTTTTTTCTGATCTTAACTTTACTTTTCTATGCATTGCTTCATACAGAAAAATAATATGGAAGGCAACAAATTTATAGGTATTATGAGGTCCAACACCTATCTCCCAGCTGGTGGCACTTTCCATTTTAAGAACATGAAAGGGAGTTTCACAGAGCCAGCAGAATCTGATTTCGGAGTTGGTAAACTTGGTAAAAGCCAAGTCTATCATTCAGCACTGGAGATCAAATTCACTGTTATGTGGTGTGAATTTCTTCGCTGTTAACAGATATAACAGACGGCAGGATGGCAGGTGGTGAAGATAAACTACAATAAGGTACAAGGTACATTAGAAATATTTAAAATTGAAGGAACAATAAACTATAATGTGAAGATTCCTAGGCAATAACATATAGTATATCTAAGATGCAAGCCTTGAGAAATTTCTGCAAGCCTTGAGAATTTCTGTCAGTTAGGACTGGAATAGATGACCTTTCTAAAAAAGTAAGGCTTTTTCTATGGTTCTTGAACAAATAAAATTCTAATTGATGATACCATATCATCCCACCAGCGAAGTGTGGGATGTTATTACTTTAACGAGGCAATTTGTATCACTATTCATAGGATATCAAGTGGTTTCCCACTCAAACATGAACAGAATTTAAATCTGCCTAGCTTTAACAAAGTTGGTATCAAAAGCTACTCCTCAAGCTATGACCATAATTAAAACCAGAATTTTGGTTCCTAAGCAAAGCAGTCATTATGCCCAATTTTACAACCATTTTTGCCATTGGCTGTAAGGCGAATCACTGCACTTAAGTGAATCATGCAATCAATAAGTGACTCTGGCTTCCCCCATTGACTTTTCTTGTCAGAAACCAGCTAGGAGGTTGCAACTGGCGATTATATGATTCCAGGAAGATGCAACTATAATAAAAATAAGCTGGCTGCCAAATGCCCAAATTTTAATCACATGATCATGAGGATGTTGTAATGGTCGTGTGAGGAACAGTTGTAACAGTTGTATCTTTCTTCACTAAACAAATGTTTATAAATCAAAAGCAACCTTGGGTTGGTTTGATTGAGACCATTTCCCCATTAGTGAGTTATAGCATTTTGTAACAAAACAGAATATCAGAGTTGGAAGGGACCTTGGAGTTTCTCTAGTCCAGGGTGTCAAACTCAAGGCCTGCGGGCCAGATCAGGCCCACAAGGTGCTTAAATCTGGCCCATGGGGCCAGCCTGGAAATAACAAAGGACTGTCCCATCGGCCTCTGGCAGCCAAAATGGGGTGCTGGGAGGGGGGGCTGTTTTTGGCTTGGACAGCCATTTTGGCCAGCAAGGTGCTGCAGGAGATGTCCATCCCATCTCCCACCACCAGCTAGCCCACGGAGGAGAACTACAATGATGATCTGGCCCCTGAAGAAATCCAGTTTGACACCCCTGCTCTAGTCCAACTCCAACTCAAGCAGGAAGTCCTATACCCGTGATGGCAAACCTATGGCACGCGTGCCAGAGGTAGCATGCAGAGCCATTTGTGTCGGCACGTGAGCCACAGGCAAATTTACCTCACTGCGCATGCGCGCACCTCACAGATGATTTTTGGCTTGTTTGAGGCTTTTTTTTGGCCTCCCAGAGGCTTGAGGAAAGCCTTTGCAGGCCAAAAAATAGGCCCGTTTCATCACTTCCTGTATTTCTGGAAATACCGGAAGTGACTAAACAGGCCCATTTTTCCGCCTGCAAAGGCTACAGAAACTTTCCTCAAGCCTCTGGGAGGCCGAAAAAGGCCTCAAACGGGCCTAAAATCAGCTAAAATCAGGGAGGTGCAGTGCAGGTAAGGGAGGGATTGTACATGCATGTGCAGGGGAAATGGGGGTGCATTGCCTTCTGGGTGTTGGCACACAATCTCGCATGTGCAAGTACACACACAATTTTTGGCACAGTAGCCCAAAAAGGTTAGCAACCACTGCCCTATACCATTTCAACAAATGGTTGTCCAATCTCTTAAAAACATCAAGTGTTGGAGAATTCACAACTTCTGGAGGCAAGTGGTTCCACTGATTAATTGTTCTAACCAGGGGTGGACTTCAAAAATTTTAGCAAAGGGCTCTCTGCCGGTTGTTGGGTGGGCGTGTCCATAGTGGATGTGGCCTAATCAGCCTCCTGCACTATGACAGGGGGAGTGTTTTGCATACAAAATGGGCTGCATGGTGACTCCTGGGAGGGGCGGGGTAGGGTGGGCAGGGCCAGCCAGGAGTGAGATTTGGGGGTTCTCTGAACTGCATAGAATTTTAGCTAGGGGTTCTCCCACTTATCTTCTTGATTAGTACCTGTACCAAGCCTCTGATTTCACCCTCAATCTGATTGATTCTATGTTTGGAAACATGTATAGGTACTCCTCGATTTACAACATTTCAATTTATGACAGTTCAAAGTTACAATGGCATTGAAAAAAGTGACTAATAACCATTTTTACATTTATGACCATTGCAGTATCCCCATGGTCACATGATCAAAATTCAGATGATTGACACTTGACTCATACCTATGACATTTGCCGTGTTCTGGGTTCATGTAATCATCTTTTGTGACCTTCTGACAAGCAAAGTCAAGGGAGAAGCCAGATTCACTTAACAACCATCTTACTACCTGAGACTTCTCAGAAAACAACAACTGAATGAAAAACTGTTGGTGACCTTCTACCACTGCACCATAGAGAGTATCTTAATTTACTGCACCTCTGCGTAGTTTGCCAATTGCACAGTGGCAGATAGGACAGCACTCTAGAGGGTTAATGTCCCAGAAGATCATTGGTTGCCCTCTCCCCTCTTTGGAAGAGCTTGATAGCTCCTGCTGCCTTAAGAAAGATCAAAACATTCTCAAAGATCCATCGCATTCCGGGAACCCTTTTTTTGAGCTATTACCATCTGGCAGATGGTATAGGTAATAAAAAAACATGGACAAATAGGCTGGAAAACAGCTCCTATCCCAGGGCAGTAGCGCTACTGAATTCTACTGTGTAATGCAATATCAAGGGTTTTCAATTCAATGTATAAAATGTGAAGGATGTGTGTTTGTGTTTATTTTCATAGTCATAATTTACACTGAAGATGGCATTTAATTTTGTTGTATAAGGTGCAATGACAATAAAGTAAACTAAACTAAACTAATTTAACAACTGCAGTTATTTATTTAACAACTGTGGCAAGAAAGGTCATAAAATGGGGTAAGACTCACTTAACAAATAGATTGCTATCTGCTTAGCAACAGAAATTCTGGGCTCAACTGTGGTCATAAGTTGAGGATTACATGTATTTTGGAAATATAAAGAAATGGATTTTTAGTTGTTTTTTCCTCTTAATGAAGGACAGTAACGAATAAACGAAGGAGATATAGTCTATTTTGTCAAATTGGTGATCTAGATCAGCAAAAACTTAAACACATGAAGACAAGAAAAACAACCGGAATGATCCGGATGTTTGTCATCTTAACACATTTCCATTGATTTGCATGTTCCCCATAAATCAGGGAATTTTCAAATGTGTTTAAATTGAAACCAGTGTCCCAATGCCTAATCCTGAGTACAGAAAAGCAAAAAATTTGAAAGATATTTGAACAAAAGTAAAGTAGGACCTCCCTTGGGCAAAGGGAGAATTCTCTTAAAACAAAACCTTACTGAAGTGATACTGCCATCAAAGAAAACAGAACAAAACAAAAACCCCTGTGAATTGCTTATTGATCCTTATCATCCTTTCCTTTTTCAGCTACTTTAACATTCTTGAAGGTTCAACACATTGATCTTACTTGACACATAATGAGTTGATAATGAGAGCTTCCTCATCTGGACCTGTTCCAGTAGTAATTGCTCATCAAAAATATGAAGCATATCTTGTGTTAAATAGCAACCTATTTAGGGACTGTAACAACAGAGCTCAAGTTTCCAGGTGCTGTGTCAGTTGGGGCCAGTCAATGAGTTTTAACACTTGTATCAGGAAACAGACTTGGCACTTGAACAAGATTAAACCATTTCTCACCTTAAACTAAATGTGTATATGTCAGTGCTCCTTGTCTCTCTATCTTCTCAAATGCTTTCTTAAACTACCCAGGATGATCCATTCAAGTATTTACTTGTATAATAAAACTAAGTTAGGATAAAATCAGTATTTATCCCAAATAGATAGTATTAGATACTGCATTTTTAGCCAAACCAAACTAAACCGTTTGTATCAAGAAGATTTTGTTTAAATTTTTAAGCTGTATGAGAATGGATCCAAAGATTTCAAAAGAAGTCTATGGAGATTCTCAATTGTCTAGGTCATGGTTGTCCCAAAGGTGCTTTTTCAAGAGGCAACTGGACTTTCTGGTTTTTCTTTAAAGATGTTTCACTTCTCATTCAAAATGCTTCTTCAGCTCAAAGCCAGAAACCAGGAAGTCCAGTTGCATCTTGAAAAATACCCTTTGGGATTTCAAAAGAAGAACTGCAAAGAAACGACTTCTGTGGAATCAATCCAGCAAAACGAAGAGTGCCAGTGATTTTAATAAAACAGACAGTTATTAATAGGAAAACTACTGGTTATGCAAGCAGCCAGTGTCGGCAACTTTTATCTTTTAATTAAAAGGCAGCAGGAGAAAAAACCTTGAACTGAAGGAGAACAGAAATACTGAAGGAAAAAAATATTTAACTTAATTAACTGCATTCTTGACCTCTTCTCCAACTATTGTATCAGAACTATTTCTTAATTAAACTTATATCTTTCTTTCCAGTAGCAATACTGTTGTTTGCCACCAGACAATCAACAGAAAAGGGACAAAATTACACTTAAAATATAACACACCTTGATTTTAGCACATTCATAAAAACAAAAAGGTATCACCCACAAGGCTAAAATCTATTTCAGCAAAAAGGCTGCAGAATTGAATAAAAAAACCTTTTCACTTGCTAGAAAAAGGAAGAATTAAAATCAATCAACCAAGAATTGTAAGTGTTGGAATCATCCAACTTTGCAACTCTTCCCTTTGCAAAACTGTAATAAATCTTGCTCATGTGACAATGGGGAAGCGGCAATGGTCATGAGTGAGAGGACCTGGTTATTGAAAAGTGCCACCATAACTTTGAAGAGTCACTAAAGGAATGGCCATAAGTATAGAACTATCTATAAGGTGTTTTGCTTATTTTTCATTTGAAGCCATTCTTTACCTTGGCCTGCCTTTGATGACAAGAGACTTTAAGGAACCAAAAAGCTTTTTCTGAAAAGCATTGAATTAAATGCATTGCAATTTCTATGCTAATTTGTGCTCTCCTCTCCTCACATCCTGTATCCACGACGTTCATAACATTTATCCTATTAGGAAACGTTTTTTAGTATGCCACATAGACTAACAAACTACTGTTGCAATACCTGAACATCTGACAGCAAAAAGTAATTATTAAATATTAATTTAAATATGAAGAACTTTGTTGAAGGCAGCAAATCTATAAAATTTACAAAGGAGAGGATTGATCTGAGGAAATAAAAAAGAGCTTTGGTTTAAAGCAAAGCTACAATACAAAAATCTTTAAATTAAATTTTCGGAATACAATATTTCAAAAGAAAGAAAAAAAGAAAATTTTGATTACCTGTCTCACTCCCTATTAAAGGCTGATTTGCAAAATGCATAATCAGGTCTTTCAAGTCTGAAAATTCATTGAAGCCAAACTTGTATGAATTCCCTGTGTATTCCACATGAAAATGCTTTACAGAATCTTTTGCTCTGAAAAGAAAAAAGAAAAGAAAAGGAAGTGATTAACTGTACAAACTGTTTGTATTGGTTCCAGAAGACCATTAAATAAGAAAGTTAGCAACAAGAAACTCCCTTATCTTCATAAGGAACTCATTCAGGTTTTCCTTCATTCCCAGTAGTCTAAGCCTATGGTATTCCCTATTATCCACCCTTCAGAAAAGATCACTCACTTCTTTGTGAGAAAGTTAAGTTTCATCTTATATTATGCAACTTATTATTTTCCTTTGATGTATATGAGCCTTCCTTAGCCAGGTATCTTCCAAGTACTGTACATTGAACTACACTTGGCCATGCTGACCAGGAACTTTGGAAGTTGGATGGCTTCCATATATGAGTTCCAAACCAGACTGAAAGCAGTTGTATGTTTCTATGTACCTGTAACTGAATTAGCACTGGTGAGCTGAGCTGATTTATTTGTGGCTCAACTGTCTTATAGAAGCAATTATGAAGCTCTTGATGATTTTGAGATAAGGTAGCTTCTTTTTATCCACTGGAGAACACTATTGGTTTACTCTTCCAGTTCCTCATCTTCAAATCAGATCTTATGAGAAATGTTAGCTTGATGGCTTTGAGGCTCTCTCTCAGTAGCCCATATGAAAAGAGCAGGAACAAAATTGTATTTTCAGGTCTTGTTTTCAGCATTTCAAATAGAAGAAGAGATTTGAAGAGAAGACAATCAGAGATTTGCCTATCTGTTACACCATTTATTCTGTACCTCTGACTATCATCTGACTATTATCAGCTAAACAAAATGCAGTTATCTCTTATCCATTAATAGGAAGAGTAAGTATATAATATCATTAAAACTAATGCATTATCACTTCAAAAACATGAGTTTCAGACTGTAATTCTCAAAATTATAATAAATGAAAGGTCATTCTAGTTTGCATTTATTCGAGACTTCAGCATTTTACAAAACCAATCTAATCAAACAGTCATTATTTTTAATGTAAGTTGAATATGTTTTTCATGTAAGCTGAAATCCAAGTAAGTACGTGTAACCTACCAAAATGGGCTGCCATTGACTGCATCAACCAATTAATTATGAATATTTAAATTATTCTATTTCTGATTTTTTTTTAATTTTGTATTTCAGTTAAAGTTAAATGTTCCTGAATTGTAGTTATTTCACTGGTGTTCTGATGAATTGTATTTCACAACTGACTTGTGAAAATTGATCAGTGATAGAGTCAAGAGGATTGGGTATACAACAGTTAAGACTTTGGTTCTTGTACCAACTGCTACATATATGACAGTTGTGGGAAAGAAAGCAGATACTGTACTCAAAATATGAATAGGCTCACATGAAAATAATGTAAGAAATATTCATATTACTATACCTTACAGAAAGTGAAAAAAGAGTAGTCTTGCCATTGCTTTTTCTTAGGAGATAACTTCCATCACTGCCATTGGAAAGAAGAAGAGCCTCTGCTGCATGACGTGTGAGATTGTCATGATACCATCTAATGAGACATCAAAGTTCGTATTTCATTAAATCCATGCCTTTTGCAACAAGTGTGAAATCCCATGCAGTTGGACATGATTAAGGAAGCTAGAATTACACAGATTTTCAATAACATGACTTTAATAGCAATAATAGGAAATTTCCAATTCTCCTTTATTTGTGAATTCATTACGATGGAAATTCTCAGAACATATTGAATAATTTCTTCTCAGGTTTATTGACATTTGGATTTAGTTACTGTTTATGAAATGAATTGTCAACAGATTTGTTTCTTATCTCTTGGCTCTTTACAATTGAAATTCCTTCTATTAGCTTCCCTAGAATCTCTCACAAAAAGTGACAGAGCAAAAATGAAAATCTCATAGGTATAAGGCTCACTGCAAAACAAGAACCTTAGAGCATATCTGACAAATACCCATGAGGATCCCTATCCATTATGACCCGAATCTGCAAAATGGATCAAACTAGTCAGTCCGATGAAGTGAAGTCTTGGCTTCTAGGTTCATCAAACACAAATCCCAAAGTGCAGGGCTTATGATGCAGTGGTATGATGGTGGTTTTTGTCATTTAATGAAGTAGCTGGAACCTGAAGATGTCTACTCAACCAGACCTGTGTTTGAGGTGGCTATGCAATGTTTGGGTGAGCACTGGAGCCAACTTCTAGAGACAAATTGGTCATATTATCACAGAAATTTGCTGATAATAACTTGTAAATTTATGTACTTATATTATAGAAACAGGCAAATATGCAAATCATACAATAAAATGGGCACATTGTGATTTTTTTAAAAAAATGACTATTAATAAAATGAATTTCTGAAGTGCAAGGCAAGGATAATCCTTACATGCTATGAAGTAGCACTTTCAAAAAGGCCAGCCATGGTAAATTCCCACCTACGTCTTGGGTACATGATACCATAAAATAATATGGAGACCTCAATATTTTTTTTTAGCAAAGACAATTTTCTTTTCTTTTCATATAGTCTGATCAGGAAAGTGTTTTTTGAAATATCTTGTGGAACTGCAAAAGCCAGAAAAATAACTGAATAAAGGCTAAGTCCCACTGGCCAACGGATGCAAAACGTATGCAAAAAGGACACAGCGGACGAGCAAAATTTCGGGGGTGGCTCCATCCGTTGTCATCCGCTCCCAAAAGGGGCAAAAATTTGCATAAACAGAATGGAAAAGAAAAGAAAAGAATGGATGGGGGTAGTACGTAGCAGGGATGTTAAGCGGATGTTCATAGGAAGCCTAGCGGATGACAGCGGATGGAAGCGGATGACACATCCGAAGGGGTTCCAGGGGAAAGTTGTGAAGCGGACGCATAGCGGAAGGAGCGGATGCATAGCGGATGACGCGGATGCATAGTGGATGACGCGGATGCATCACAGACACCAAGAGGAAGCAAAGCGGATGCCGAATGAATGTATATCGGATGCAAAGCGTTCACTGTGTATGGGGGGAGTATGAATTGCGTCAGCTCCGCAGACATAAAAGGATGCAGCTCGCACGCAGTCAGCATTCAGAGGAAAGATGTGCTGCCACATACATCTTGAAAGAACACCATGGTTCGTCAGTCAGGGAAGAAGAGGAAGCAGGTGCCTACTCGTGCCAGCCCTGGCAAGAAGGACAGAACCAGCATCCCACTCCCTGGCACTAACTCTGAAGCTGCTGGTGCTGCTGGTGCTGCTGGTGCTGCTGGTGCTGCTAGTGCTGCTACTGCTGCTGCTACTGCTGCTGCTGCTACTGCTGCTGTAGTGGACCAGCCCCAAGGCCCTCAAAGCCCTGCTACTGAAGGCCCTGCTGCTCAAGCCCCTGAAGGCCCTGCTGAAGCCCCTGCCAGAGGGAGGAAGAGGCAAGGGAAGGAGAAGGGAGAGAGGAAACAGTACACCATTTCTGAGGACCATGAGGAGGAGGTGCTGGAATGGCTGAGGGAGAACGAATACCTCTGGAGAAAGGGCCACAGACTGTATCGTGACACCAAGAAGAAGCAGGCAGCTTGGAGAGACAAGGCAGAGAGCCTGGGCTACACTGCAGATGTACTCCTGGGATGGCCACTGTCAAGCTCACTGACTGGGAGATGTACGTCATGGCCAAGTGCAGCTTCCTGGAGGGTGAGGTCCGCCACCGAGGAGCAGCCCCTCTGACACCCCTCTGCCTCAGACAGCCCACAGACAGCCAGTCCTCTTCCAGCCAGGAGCCAGCTACCCTATCCAGGCAGGTGTCTTCAGAGGCCCCCACGGCAGAAACACCCCCCCCCCGACAGCTGCACTCCCCATGCCGCCAGACTTGGAGGATCCCCTTTCACAAATGGAGGAAAAAGTGGCAGCCACCAGAAACCAACGCACCCCCACCCCCACCGCCAGCTCCACAGGATACAGCAGAGAGGCAGGCTGGAGGGCCAGAGCCACACTGTCCTGTTGGAGATCAGGGACACGATGAAGACAAGCATAGAACTTCTCAGCTGGTCCACTTGGACAGAGGATCCTCCAGCCGCCACACTTTCATCACCTACATGAGCCACACTCTCAGGGATATGCCCGAGGCCCAGTACCAGGTGATGAAGCAGAAGATCACAGCACTTCTGCACAACTCTCAAGGCCCAGCTGAAGCTGCTCCTACCCAGTCCAGGTTTGCTCCTCCACCCCAGGCGATGTCACAGGACTTCCATGGCTTTCAACAGCCCCTCACCTACCAAACCTACGACTACCAGGACTTCCCACAGCAGAAGCAGACCTTCCCAGTCCAGGTCCAGGATCATTGCACGCCACAGAGTCCAGTCCTCACCCAGCTGCAGACCAGACAGCCCCTCTACACTCCTCCTTCCTCCACCCCACAGCCAAGCCCGTCAATGGGCAATCTGTCAACAGTCTTGTGCCTGACATCCCAGGTACTTGATGAAGGGCCTCTCAACCTCACAGGACTGAGTCAGCTCTCTGAGAGCTTCCTGAACACACCATCCCGTTGTACTCTCGGGGCCAAGCACCCCAATGGCGCCTCAGACCAGCACTCAAGCCACAGCCACCTCCACAGTCCCTGGCCACTTAACAGCTGAGACTATGGACATGACTCAGAGTGACTGAGAATAGTGCCAGAGACTGAGTTGTTACTTGTTCACTTTATCTTTGCTTAAGACATTTTACTTGGTTCATTTTGCTTTTTTAATAAAGTCATACAGTTTACTTAAGACAGTTAATAAAGGTTATCTTTGCTTGAGACACTTAGTTCATTTTTTTTACTTAATAAAGTGTTGGTGAAAACCTTGAACAAATGGTTAAGCCTTTGCATGCTTGTGGGATAAATAAGGATAGTTGTGGGACAGATAAGGATAGTTGTGGGATAGATAAACCTCCAGTGCAAGCATAGTGGGACTGTATGGTCCACCCTCCCAGCTGCCACACATATGGCCCTTTATTATCAATCACAATTTATTCATTGATCAACACATTTCAAAATAAACAAAGCTCTTTATTAATGCCCTATTCATTGTAGGGCCACTCAACATACATGGCACAATCTCATCAGTGTTATGAGACAGGCTGAAGGAAGCATCCATTAATCATCGATCATCCTGTCTTGCTACTCCCCTGCTCCAGCTGGGGAGTTGCACCAGTGTCTCAGTAGGTTGCGCTGCTTCTTCCCTTCATGTGAAGCTCTGTTGGGGCATTGTACATCCATAGTGTCTATCAGGTTTCGTCCTTGCCTCCATTCCCCAGGCTCCATGTCCCCATTCCCTTGTTGATGGTCCACAAGCCTGTTCTGCAACACTGGGTAGCGGGTGTGCATGAGATTGTGCAGGATGCAGCAAGCTTCCACGATGCTCCTCATGGTCCGTGGATGATACTGCATGGTGGTGAGAAGTATCTGGAACCTGTTGGCCAGGATGCCAAAGGTGTTCTCCACCACCCGTCTTGCCCTGGGCAGCCTGTAGTTGAAGATCCTCTCTTCACGGGTGAGGTATCTTGAAGTGTAGGGCTTCATGAGGTAGGTTCTGAGGGAGAAGGCGTCATCACCAATGATGAAGTAGGGCACATCTTGTGTGTCATTGGGTAGGGGGTCTGGATCTGGAAAACCCATGATGAGATTGCATTCCAGCCAATCCTTGAGGTCACTAGCGTTGTATACCTGGCTATCTAAAGCTGACCTGTTGCCTGAAGCATGAACTTGTACATGAACTTGTAGTCAGCATCAACCATGGCCAAGAGGATGATACTGAAGAAGCCCTTGTAGTTGAAATAAGTGGGCCCTGAGTTGGCTGGAGTTTGCAGGCCATGTGCTTCCCATCTATGGCTCCAACGGTGTGGGGAAAGTTCCACCTCTGATACCACTCTTCTGCAAGTTTCCTCCAACCTTGTTCAGTGGTGGGACACTTGAGGAGCTCCTCCACGTATTCTTCGATGATGGCCTGCACCACTTCTCTGACCTTCACCACTTGCTGATGGTGTTGTGTGGCACCCTCCATGCATACTGCATGTTTTTGTGTGTGGTTCCAGAGGCCAGGTGGCACAGAGTCAGTGCCACCTTCAGTCCAGGGTCCAGGCTGGGACGGAAGTTGGTGCTCAGCTTGGTCAACCTGGGTCTCAGACGCTCTACAAGTTCATCAAACATGGCTGGTGGCATCCTCATGAAGTAATGGAATGCACGAGGGTCTTCATTCCTCAGCTCCACCATCAACTGGTCATACAGTTCAAACTCCATTCTTCTCACGATCCATCCTCGGACCCACACAGCTCTTGGACGTCTCCTTCTTCTCCTTGTGTATAAAAGGTGAAACAGTCTGAACAGGGTTTGGTTCTGGTGATGAATGATGGCAGCTACCATACAGACTGTGTCATGATCCATGGTGGAGAAACAATGGATGATGTTGAAGACCAAGACCAAGGGTGAAGAGGTCTGTACACCACGGCTGCTGGACTCATACTGAGATCCAGGTGATTTCCTCCCCCTTTTTATAGGAAATATTGGTAGTCCGCTAGGTTTCCTTCTACATACTCTAGACATACTGCAGACATCCTAAATGTCTGAGATACATCCCAGATACAAACGTTTTGTCCTTTTTAATCCTTTATATACGAGATTCATACACTACATCCTTTCTATTTCCATGCTACTAACGCTGTGTGGATGTTCCGTGTACCTTTCATTTCCTCCCTCTTTCCGTTTTCAGCTGCAGCGGATATGAGTTGAGGGGATGCCCAGAGGATGCCAAGAGGATACAGAGGATGTTTAACAGATGATAACGGACACAGAACGTTTGTTGCCCGTATATGCCACAGATGTACATCATACGCAGCAGAAAGTTTATCCGCTCAAAAAGTTTTGTGCAGCTCAAAACTTCTTGCATAGATGAAATGTCAGTGGATGGATGCTGGAGGGATACAGCGTATGAAACACGTATGCAGTGAGTACACAAAGGATGCATAGCATTTTCCAATGGATGGCAAGCTTTTTTTAACATTTTACATCCTCTTTGCATCTGTTGGTGCAATGGGACAGGGGCTTAAGGTTTTGAGAGGAGGTTTCTTTCTCCTTTCCAACATTATCAAAATAAAAAATAGGGCCCTGATTCATACTGTACAGAAGTCTTTAGAATTCATTTCTTATGACCAGACATTTGGAATATCTGAAGGCAAACTTTTATTTTATTGTTTGAACAATAAACTACTCATAGGACCTTACTTCTTCATTATAACTTAATGCTTATTATTTCAATCTAAGAAGTTATTCTTGTCCCAGTTAGTCTCCCTTGGTTTGATAGGTGTTTATCTGGCTCATAGTAAAGTGCTGAAGACATTTGCAGGATCTGACCAATGTACTGAATATTGCTACCTAAACTGGAACACATAATAACAGCATCCAGTCAAGAAGCCAGCCAGAAGACTCTGAGATGGAGAAGACCACTCTACACCTTTCTTCTCCCTACCACCAAAAATATACTTATTCACCCTTCATCACAGCTTCTTGATGTGAACAGAAGTGATGAAATATGCACCTGGAAAAGGGAGGGGAGAATTCCAGCAACAGCACCATGGTTTCCCAAGAGAAAACAGCAGATTTCAAAAAGAAACTCAAATTAAGAGTCCCAAACTGGATGGGGAGGTTGGGAGAGGTTCAGGGTAGCCTAGAATCTCTCAGGAAATGTCTATTAGGTTAGACTGTTACAGTTTTAGTCTGGGAAAGATTTTTAAGAAAACAAAGAATTAGACTTGATTGAATTTCACCATGTCAGCTTTCGGCTTGGGCTTGGTATCATCTCATTCTGCCAAGTAACAAGCCCAGCCTATACAAGTGCTCTTAAGTGTTGGAAACTATCATGGTAACTTTCTAAATCACTATTTCCTGAAGCCATCTCTTCAAGAAGTCTGCTTACTGGTTCCTTCCTCTTTTAGAGAAATGAAGCAATCTACGTATACGCAAATGCATATTACAAATGCTGAAATCCCAGACCAACTTGCATATACATTTCATGCATGTTAGTTTGATCCAGTTAGGCAGTTTGAGTGAGAAGTTATGGTTATAACCAGTATTACGAAATGGAGGAGGTTTCACTCTTTTTGTTGTTTAGTACGTGAAAGTAGTAAAGTGATGTGTTAGAATCTCAGCTGTTGCCTAAACTGCCTACAGAGTTTCCTAAATTCTGAGAATACCAGAAGAAACCTGCCAAAGGGAATTTTTAGAAGAAATGCAGAAAAAGTCATCTGTCAAAATGAGCCTCTGACAGCACAGACATTTTTTATCAGGTCTCTCTTCTACAGAATTGAATACTTGGACTGGGCCATCAAACATAACACTATACCCCATAAAAAAAAAAAAAAAGATTGTAAGCTATTTGAGACATTAATGTTAGTAGGGTAAAGTCTCCTTCAAGTTGAACTCGATTACTAGTGATTACCTGAACATATCTGTGTCATTGGACTAGCAACAATATAGCAAAGTTCTGCCTTTGCCTTCTATTGAGGTTCCCCCACCCACTTTTTTGTCTAGGTTATTGTTCTGGGATTCCTGACAGTCTAATACAGAAGTCTAACAAGGATGAGATAACTAGGTCCATGCTTCCTCAGCTATTCAGATCAGCCAGGTGTGTCTCGATGATGCCATTGGGATGTCATTGAAAGCTAGTTTTGTGCAGTGGTTAAGGCACCAGACTAAAAAGCAAAAGACCATGAATTCATGTCCTACTTTAGCCATGAAAGCCAGCTAGGTGACTTTAGGCCAGTCACTCTCTTGCAGCCCAACCCACTACAGAGGGTGATTGCTGTGAGATAAATAAGAGAAGGAAGGTATGTTGGATGTCTTCACCACACTGAATTAAATGTAAAAATATTAAATGCAGGATACAAAGAAATACAAAAAAAGAAATAATCCTTAAATAAACCTATACCAAGTACCCTATGGAGGCCAAGCTACCAGTTTTGTGTGTAATAATATTAAAATTAGAAGCTGCTCCAAACTCTGTCTATCCAGCATGCATAAAAAAGATCAAATGTCATATTTAAAAGCACCTGTTGTTCCAAGTAAGTTCACTAAGTAAGTGTCAGAACAAGAAAGAGTTGAAGAGTAGATCTCTGATGAATGGATACTTTAAATAAGCATTTATCTAATATAGTGGAAAAGATGGGACTTTTAAGGTTCCTTTCCTGATGTATTTCATGGGAATATAAATACAGTGAGATTTGAGACTTGCATGATTAGATACAGTAGGATGGGAAAGTAACCAAGATAAGGTTACTTGCAAAATGCAAATACATTCTTCTCAGTTTCACTTGTACACAAATGTGCATAAATTAATGCCCTACATTAGAAAATATTAGATTAGATCTGATATTATATTAGATTTGATCTTTATTTCAAGGCAGTGAGAACGAGATTTGAAGTGAGGAGATATTTTATTTTATTATTTTTAATTTAACCTGGTTAAAATGAACCTTGTACACAAGTGAAACAAAAGTAGTAAAATCAAATCACTCTCTGTTGATACTTGAGTTCTTTGATGTGCACTTCCCTATAGGGAGACAACACTTACTTGGATGGTCCCTGATGGTTTAAATGAAACATTGGATGCCATTTGGAATGAGTGGGTGACATGGGCCTTGGATAGGATTGCGTCTATGCGGACTCTTGTGATTCAGCAGGGGCCTACCTATCTGGTGGCTAAAATGTCACTAGATAAAGACAAAGACTGTACTTACATTGGAAAAATGGACTGTGAAGAGAACTTGCATAAATTTCTAAACTGACTTGGATTAGGGAGGCAAAAATAACTGCTTTTCTAAAAGAGTGGGATCCCTTCATGGACATTATGCTGAAATTTGATAAAAATGAACTGGTGATTTCTGGATTAATTATTTAATAGCGTTTGAATATGAGAAGATGGGAAATGTCATGTAATTTTGAAGCATTTATTTTTCTGCCCATATTGTGTCTGCAGAGAGACTGTCATTGGCCCTGTTAAGGATAACCTGGTCCCTCCTAGGAAACATTTGTTAAGCATTGTATTATTCTAGTCATCTATTTAATAAAGTTGCTTAGATTCTTTCAGAGTTAGAATCTAGCTGTACAGGTCCTGTGGAATTGCCTAAGGCAGACTCTTGCCCAGTTAGATGAGAGAAGTTGAAACTTGTTTGCCCTGATGAAGTAGACATTCTTGGAATTGTGTTTTTGGCCTCCTGTATTTGATCCCTAACCCTCTTGACTGATAGTTCCCCTGAGAGGTGGCAGGTAGTTGGGTCCAGGCAATGGGGAATGCTTCTTGTGAGAGGGGGTGATTCCTCTTAATTCAGAATAGATGGTTTCCACCTCCACCAAAGTGAGTCCATTACTGGACCAAGTAGATCTTGACAAAACTAGATCTAGTCTCCAAACTTGCTCTTCTGGAAACAGAGTTGAGAAGGTGGTAGCGCTCCAGAGGACTCGGGGGTGGGGGGGGGCATTGTCTGAACCACTTCCAGTCAGGATCCAGGTCTTGCCATGGTACTAAAACAGCAATATCTGCATTTGTGATGATTTTTGACAGGCTTGGAATGGAGGTAATGCATGCATTGTGGCATTCCTTGATCTCTCAGTGACCAATATTGTTCGTGGTATTTTCTTGGATTGGCTCAGGGGATTAGAAGCGGGAATTATGTTGCTTCTCCTTTCTCCAGGGTCAGTTCCAGTCAGAGACTCCTGCTTTCTGGGTCCTTCAGAGCTCTACCCACTCCTTGCTTCTAATTACTATCGAAGAAGCCATTGGGGGAATTTGTAAACCATCAACCCTATCAGTACTCTGATGGCACTCAATTTTACATTTCTACCTGGGCTGACCAAGTGTTCTTTCCCAGTGTCTCTCACAAAAAAGAGAGTTGCTCTACAAACCATACATATGTTGTTGCCTCAGTAGATCAAACATTTTTCCATCTGAGTTGATGTTTTTATTCTCTGATGGGCATCAGCCTTTCATAGCCTTAAGCAGAGATATTCTTTAGGCCATAGAAATGAATAGAATGCACATGAGGATGAATGGCTCTCTGTGACACAATTCAGGGCTTAAAATAGAAAAAAATGGATGGTTAAGCTGATATGACCTAAATCATGATACAGTCTCTGTATGGAAGTTATATGAGAGATAAGAGAGCCAAACCTCGTGTATTAATGTTGATGTGTAGTGTAATGAGTATAATGGGAAAAGGGAAAGCAAAGTTGGCAATTACAGTAAAAGGGAATGATTGCACATTTTAATTACAGCTGTCTTTGAATCTATTACTAAGATCTCCCATGATTCATTCTTAATATTTACTTTCTTTCCAAGTGTTTTTGAAACTAACTTGTGAAATAGTGCTTTGTGGTATCTGTAGTCTAGCCCATTTGCCTGTTGCTTTAGTTGCCAGCAGGATTAGTGTATATCTGTCTCCCTGCCACTTCACATGTAATGCAGTACGTAAGAATATGTTTTATCCCACTGAGCTGGCATTTTCACCTCATGTCTACATTGGTTCTGCTTCCCTTGACGAACAAAATTGCATGCCTGTTAGAGCTCTACAACTCCATCATTGGAAAAGCCATTAATCATCTAACAAGTTTTGCATTTGACAGATATGATTCACTCATGAGCTTTTTAGGCCTTGAATATATAGGTTTAACCAGAAAACTAGAGTATGATTAATTTCAATCACTCTTGTTATTGAAGTCATTCGATAGTGTCTGTTTTTTAAAAAATTGAATAGACAAGTGGCCTTGATGAAACAGACTTGTAAAGGCACTTCAGCCAAATATTTAGCAAATATGAAGTCCTGTGCAATAACTGCTGATAGCGTATATGGCTTACTTTGAGAGGCAATATATGTTTGAATGATAAGGACAAATAGAAGGCGAAGAACATCAATTTAGTATCATTTTATAAGATTCAGAGAATCTATGTTACTTCTACTGGCTTCTCAGTAGAATCATGTACATTTTTGTCAGATCAAGTGAGTTAATTATTCTAAATTAAATCCTTGTATGCATTGCAGTGTTGAGTATTTCAGGAATGGTTAATATATTAGAAAAACAAACCTTGCAGGTAAAAAAATATCATAACTACTGCAAAGGTAAATCTTGTCTCCATAATGTAGTCTTTTTTGAAGAGTGTCATCGAAGACAAGAGGAGTCCTACTATGTTTCTCACAGTTTTTTTGACCCCCGAAAAAACGGCTAGGCCGTCTTTTGGGGAGCGACTTAATTTTCCCCCTTGCATCCTTGGGCGGTTGGGCAGCGACGGCTTGGATGTTGACCTCAGCATTAGTGGGGCACTTCGTATCGGGAGACCTTCCAACACCGTTGCTTTTTTTCCTGTGCTGCCGCGGCATTTAGAGCAACGCCGTGGCATTTGGCGCAGTCATGTGTGGCCAGCCAGGGCTCCTCCCTGCAACTGGAACCCAGCAGTGACACTCAGCTTCAGGCGCTCCTGTTGCCGCCTTCCCGGGCATCGTTCGAAGGCAAAGCCTATTCTTTTAAAAATGACGCCCTACTACTGGTACAACAAAGCCTCCCCTGCCCGACAGGGCAGCCCGACCCCATATGGGGAGGTGAATCTCCCGGGGCCACAGTGCAGGATCAGCCCATCCTGAGATAAGCTCCCAGCCATCACCCAGCCGCCATTTTGGCAAATTCCCCATTTGAGATCTTATTTCTCCTCTGAAAGTAGCTAGACAAAAATAGCCAAGCCCTTCTCTGTGCTATCTGTGCTATTCTATGCTTAAATAATTGAAACCAAGGAGATGGAATTTATTCTACTTTTGTGGAAAACATTCAAGAGCATTCTTCTTCCAGTCCTGCCATGCTGGTTTTCATGTCTTTCCCAGATCGTCTACATATCCAGCCACTGCAGCATTCTAACAGTGTCACCATGAACATTCCTTATGCATGCTCAGTTGCACAAGCAGACAATCTGGGAAAGCTTTCCAAGAACTTGTGATGAGCCTTCAAGACGAATTAGCTGCCTCAATGCTTTCCATAGCATTGTCTTGCATGTGCTAACATGCTATTCAAAAAACCTCTTTCAATGTTTTGGATAACCAGAGTCTACATTGTATTTATATTATATATAGCCCTTGTTTAACAACCACAATTGCCAAATGAAATTGTGACTATGCTTCTGGTCTTATCTTGGATTTGATTTGTTTTATAGACCTGCAAAGGTCATAAATGCAAGAATTAGTTACAAGATTATTTTTCCATTACTGTTGTAATTGTACAAACAGTTGCTAAATGAGACAATCACGAAACAAGAATTATTTGGGTTGGCTAGTTTCTACAGGTGTCTTGCCAAGATCATTAGCCATTTGCTAATGTCTTCCACACCAGCAGATGCCCTCCAGGAAATAAATAATAACTTCCGGGCAAGTGGGAGGTGGAGCTGAGACACTTCATGTACAACAAAGACCTGAGATCACACGCTATGTACTGACATATATAGAGACTGCAAAGGCACATAATAAAGAATGGAAATATTAAATAAGAATCAGTATGTTGGATTGGCATTTGACCCAGGTTCCAGTCTACTCTCAGCCACAAAAGCTGATTGGGTGACTTTGGGCCAGGCGCACTCTCTAACACATTTATCCATCTATTCTTCACTGTTCTAAGCATGATTCTGATTGCATGCAAAAAATTGTCTGAATGAGTTCTATGAGAGGAAGCTTCAAAAATGTCATTTCATCATCCCACTAAGAAAGATCTATGAAAGGGCAACAACAGCCCAGAAACCCAGTTCCTAGAAATAAGAAAATGAACAGCACAAGCTTCACATAACTTCAAAAATGCAAACATTAATTTTACCACTGTGAAACCAATGAGACCAGGAAATTAACTAGAGATAGTCTTTTATCATAGAGCCCTCGTATGGAAGGGCTTATTATCTTAAACTCATTTCAAAAGAACACAGAAAAAAATGACCAAACTTGTTTCTACTAACCACTTAGGCTGATATTAGGAAAAAAATAAGATTCCAAATGGGACAAATTCCAAAAGATAACTATATATTAACCTGTCATAGCAAATAGGGACAAAATGACTCTATGTGCTATCTGAATATTAACATGGATTTTTACTTTAAGCTCATAACCATTTATTGTACAATAAAAATATATAAGAAATCAGTTTAAGTTTAAATCTAGCCTAAGTTTCTAAAGAAGAAATTTCCACCAATATAGAAAGCTGCTATTAAGGTGTCTATTGTAGGCTTTTATTGTACTTCCACAGTTTGTAAAGCTACCATTCTGAACATTAGCTTTCCAACAAAACTGATGTTTAGTCTTGCAAGAGGTAAATTGCTTATATTTTTGATCAGGACTAATGAAGAGATTGCCTGACCATGAATTTTCCACATGACAAAACATGTTTTATTTTGTGTTACGTGCAATTTGGAAAGTACTTAATTACTTGATTAGTCAGATTAGCTGTTCAGAAGTGACATTCATTTACTTGGAATAAAATGAATGTCTGTTACCTAACTTAACTCTTTTACAATTACTATTGCAAGAAGAATTAACTAGCACAACACAATTTGACTTTTGCTTAGTATAGTATTTAGACTTAACTCCCATTTCTGTTAACATTAAAACTTCTTGTAATCCTCAATTTATAACCTTTTTTTAATGACTGTCTGATGTTACAATGGCACTGAAAAAAGTGACTTATGACTGGTCTTCGCACTTACAACTGTCACAGCATCCCCACAATGATCATGTCATCAAAATTCAGTTGCTTGGCAACTGGCATGGATTTTTGATGGTTGTAGCATCCCAGGTCATCTGATCACCATTTGTGACCTTCCCGGACAGCTTCTGACAAGCAAACTCAATGGAGGAAGACAGATTCATTGAACAACCTTGGCGAAAAAGTCATAAAGGTGGGCATAACTTACTTAACACTTGCCTTCCTTAGCAATAGAAATTCTGGTCCCCATTGTGGTTGTAAATATGTTTTCCTCTACTTTGGTTTTTTGTTTATCCATGTTCACAAATGATTTATCTAATATTGGAGACAATTCTATACTTGGCTGGATTTTACATTTTCATCCTTGTTTGTGCCCAGATTCCAGAGTATGAGCTGAATCCTATCCATTATGTATGAAAGCATAGCAGCTTAACATTAAAATCATGATTCTTCTTTTATTTCATCTTGCATCCCTACTCATGCAGACCTCAAAAATTTATACTCAAATCATTCGTTTTTCTCCTCCTCTTCCTCCTTCTTTCCTAGCTTTTTCCAAATGAAAAAAACCTCAGATCTCCAAACTTTGTCCACAATTACATATAAGGTTGGTTGGTTGCTTCTAATGAACATATTAACCATAGATGTTAGAACTGTTCTCATAAACTCCTTATTAGTTTCAAGATATAATATGAACCCACTTGACTTTCAACAACACTTTGCAGATATTACTCAGTTGCTGCAAGGATTTATCAGAGTTCCCTTATTTAGGAGAAACCACAAGTCTTTCAGTGATACCATGACAATATCCTACTACTCAGAAAAAAGAATTGTGAGATCAGTGGATTCGTGCATGATAGGGACTCCTATTAGGTAATGCTATGGCATTACTATGGACCTAATGATGTCTTGTTATATAAAGCACTCCCTCTATCTTAAGCTGCAGCTTTAACACTTTTTTGAAAAACAGAATGGCATTCTAGGTATTCAATTGCAGCAATAATTAGTAACCCCAAGGCCTTTACGACTGCCAAATCTCTAATTTGAAGTTTAAATAACTTCTCCATCCACAACTGCAGAAAATTGGCAGCTTGTTTCCCCTCCAGCCTTTGTGAGAAAATGCATAACATCTGTAGCATAGACACTGTCGTAAATTGTCATAGCGTTAAAGTAAAAACCCAACTCCCTGAAAAAGTGAGGAGAGATGCCTATAGACAGGAAGAGAATTGGGATTGACTTCTTAGGCCACAAATGTGGTTTAACTTGCCCACTGATGCCCTCAGGTCTTAAAAAAAAAATGAAACTCAATCAATCAATCCATCAGTGACCCACCACTCTTTCAGTTACTGAGCATTTCATCGTGTTTTATGACATCAACAAAAAGACTTTTCCAATTAAATAAATGTTTCTGTAGCAAACCTCTTCTCTTGTTAACAGCAATCGCTGTCATTTCCTAAAGCATTTTCTCCCTCCCTTCTGCATTCTTTAAGGCTTAGAACTTGTTTTTCTAATATCGAAACCAGTTGATTCTATTATTCTAAGTATATGCCCTGTTTGAAGAAAAAGGAGAGAAGGAGCAAACTGATTTTCTTGACTATCTTTCAAGACCCTGACTTTGAAAGTTGGATCAGAGCTCAGACTAAAGGAAGAAGATAGGGGAGGGATCACCAGGAAAGGTCAACTGGATAATGTCAGCCAGCTTTCATAAGCTACCCAGGACCCTCCCAAGAATGGAATACAGTTCCCACAACTACTGTAATTATAACTCCTGTTCTTACTCTAAGTTCTGGAGCTCCTCTTCTGCTTGGCCATGAACGTGCCGGTAGCTCATCCTCCTTCTGTCTTCCATCTCTACTATGCCCATCCACCACAGTTGTCGCAGCTCCTTTTCAAAGTTCCACTGGCCACAGAAAGAAAGATAAGAGGGATGGCAAACAGGTCAGCATCCTTTTGTTTCAGGTTCAGTTTCTTGCTGTTCGTGATAAACAGTGTGGACACCCTGTAAAGACAAACAATTCTCTCTGGAGCTTGAACAGGGTGAATGAGGAAGTGAAAACAGAGTCCCTCCCTGTCTGTGACAAAGTGCCCTCCCTGGCCTCTCCAGCTCAGTGCAGGGAAAAGAGGAAGCTGCCTGGAGAATGCAGCTGGGGCTGTTTCATCTCTTCTTCTGTCCTGCATCACCTACCACTATTACAATAGACAGGCAGGGAAGCCCGAGTGTTAGTTGGGAAGGTTACACGGCCCACATTGCAACATCCCACTACTTACCTGTTTATGGACACCATAATGAGTTTTCCTATGTTTACAATTTTATTGTTAAAAAAACAATAACTGAATATCCATGAAAGGCACAATATCATTCCAGATTTATTTATTTTTAAAAATCAGGATGTACTTTTACTGTGAAGTAACAGCAAGACTGTATCATAACTTTTATGCTCTCTCACTGCACATTTTTCCTATTTTGGACTTATATCTGAATATAAAGAAACAGAAAGATTTCTTTTTCTTTTTTTAATTTTCTGGCATGGTTGGGAATGGCGAAAGCTGCATTTAAACCTTATTTAAACCTATAAACAATTGCAATAAAGACAGAGAGAGAAAATTCCTTACAATATTGGAAAAATGAACAATGAAAAAATTAACTTAAAATGAAGTTACAAGTTTTGTTAGATTTGCTTCTCTCCACATACACACACACACAGAGACACACACACACAAACACACACTCCATTTTTTTTCCTGGAAGACCAAAATAACCAGTCAGACTCTATCAGCCGTTGCTGAGCTGTTGGCTGTTGCTTGCATGCTATATCAGCTGGGTGCAGAGATGGCACTCAATTCTGCTGACTTTGCCAATTCAAACAGCAAACTAAAATAGGCACCAAGACAAAGAATCAGTCTAGAAAAGTAAAGTGATTTAAATTGGGAATTGATTTTTCTCCTATTATTTACTTTTTTCATATGTTTTCTGTTTAATACTAGAGGAAGCATGTAGACCTCTGATTTCTTTGAAAACATAGCTTTCTTTAGCATAATGCTTCCTATGAGACAGACCAGCTGCCCTGACCTGGCATTTTCTAATCACATCATGTGCTTAGAAGTACAGTCTAAGTATAGTTTCTCACTAGACTTATTGTTCTCTGGTTTTTTATCCTTGCTTAGATTTTCCCTTTGGGCTTTGAGCATAACTTTTAATCTCCTGTAGTGCTAACCCCCTTTTGATGGTTTCTCTAGTAGATACAGAGGCAATCTTTCTCTCCTACATTCAACACATATGCAAATACAAGAAATGAATCTCCTATGTAATCAAGTAGTATCTGAAAAACAACAGACCAACAGACCATAGATAATGGTTTTGCTACTTTGCAGATCCTTTAAGAGGGAAACCTTAAAGGAAAGATTTAAAGGAAACCTTAAAGAAAAGGTAAAGAGACTATAAAAGTCTCTTTACAACCTGAGACTTTTTGGTGTGCAAATATCATACTGTAATAGTATTTAGTTCATTAGCAACAAGAGACTAACTTCTGTTTCAAACTCAGCTTATCTTGAGAATGACTGCTCAGAAAGAAAGAAAAAGGGAGTCTTGTAGAATCAGTGCTATATAAAAAGATCCATTGTATAGAATCAAGTCACTAACTGATCCAGCTGCCTACTATACCACGCAGCATCGTTAATGCAAACAATCTCAGTTTGAATCCTATATGAATGTATTTATCTTGCTCATATATTCTAGTTATACAGATTCTTATAGATTATATAGTTGGGCCCTTCTATCCTAGTGTGTTCCTTTGATATCTTTTTGTTCAAGGGAAAGAAATGCTACATCGCCATCAGAATATTTTCCCTGTTGTAAGAAGTCTGTTTACTTATTGTATGAACTGCCTTTGCACCATCTAAGTAAGATGGATGTGAAAGTAGTACTTCATATAAGTAGGTGATTTCCAAAGAGGAAGTACTAAATATGGCAAGTGCCTTTCAATGTGTACATATTGAATTACTTTTTAATCGAAGACTCATCTTACTTATCTTACCTATAGCTTATTGTTTCCCTGCATATTACCAAAGGCTGTTTAGATATCCAACAGAACAGATGATATAGTTTTTTCTCTCTTCCATTCAATGATATTCAGTTTAGAAAAGAACAATAAAAGATAAAGAGACACCAATGATCTGTGTTCAGAATGATTTACACTGGGGTAGATTTCATGATTTCATTGAGGGCTACATCAGGGTTATGTTTGACCTCGGGGGGGCTGGGTGGGTATTGCCAGCTCAACATCACTTGTGTCGGGGGCACCTGTGGTGGCCTGGGCGGGGTTGGGAGAATCCATTTTCTCCAACTCTGTTTTTGGCTGCGACAGCATCCTGCAGCCCTCTGCCAGAGAAAATGGAGCTCCCTTTTCACTGACAGAGGCACCACGGGCTGGTGCTACAATAAACTTCAGCTCCCCAAATGTGAGTCAACAAGGATACTTTCCCTATATATGTTCTAACAGCCCAGTCGAATTCAGGTGAAGATGGTAGTCCCATAGATACTCAGGTTCCTAGCCATGAAGAGCCTTATAGCTCTACAAAATAGAAAATAACAATCATACAAAACCTTCCTCATCTACCTACCAGTTCTAAGTCCTGCCCACTTATCTAACAACACTGCCCTGCCAACTGCAGCTTTTCCCTGTTCCAAAAGTAGATGAATAACAAAGCATTTAAAGCCACACTAGAGGCTTAGTGGTATCTCAGTATCAGAATGGATTTTATTTTCCTGCGTCCTACATTCTCTTTCCTCCTCAAGAGTGCAGTAGTAGCCGACTCAGGGAAATCAGGCTCCTTTCTCAGATCTGTGGTTATTGCTTCCCCGCATAACCAGGGGAAATAGAAGTTATTGCATGAGCGATTCAGCAGAGAAAATTATTGATGCAGATTAGTCAGAAGGAAGTAGAGAAAACAGGCCATTTCGAGCACAGGATATAAAAATAGCTGCCACACAACAAGTTCACTATATGACAAGTCTGCTAAGCATATGGCAAGAACATTATGACTATGCTGGAATGCTCATATAGTGCTCTAGGAGTGCATTACAGCTCTTTGTGCTGAGCTTCTATCTACTGACATCCACATAGTTCTTTTTGGAGAAGTATGTCAAAAAGAAAAGGCCAATTGCTCCTTTTATTACTTCCTAATCCCTAATCAGTACATTCGACTTGAAGTAATCCGGCCATGTAAAGGTGGAGTATACTTCAGTTTAACAAAGATGTTGTTCTTTGGCAGCAGCAGTCACCTGACTTTAGCCATGGTCTTTGTCCCATGAAAGAATAATGTCAATAAAAATGATATCTTGCTATCTAGCAGCATCAAGGTGATTTCTACAACTATGCATGATAGAACCTGATTTGTACTCTTCTGGCAGACTACAAGATAATCCCAAAGTTATAAACTAGAGTGAAAGATGTAAAAACATCCTAACCTAATACCATTTCTGCAACTTTGCCAAAAGCAAGATATCCAGGAATCCATTTTGCAGAGGAGAATCCAAAGGGGTGATTTCTTCATGTGGATGTAAGGTCATAGAGAGCATTATGACATATTCTTTTTACTGTAAATGTATGCAGTGAAGTCATGCTGCATACTACAGGTGGACTATCAGACCGAAGGCCAACTTTTCACATTTGATTGTTGCATTCTGTGAAGTTTTAAAAAAAAACTATTGTAAGTCCCAGCACAGCTGCCTCTTTCAAGAAAGATTGATGCAGTGGTTGGTACAGTCAGCAAATGCACTATATAGACAGAGTGTTTATAAATTCAGATGATTCATTCATCATAAGCATAAATACTCTACATCAACCTTTAAGGCCCGGTCCCACTGCACTTACGGATGCAAAGAGGATGTAAAATGTTTAAAAAAGCTTGCCATCCATTGGAAAATGCGATGCATCCGTTGTGTACTCACTGCATACGTGTTTCATACACTCTATCCTTCAAGCATCTGTCCACTGAGATTTCATCCGCCCAAGAAGTTTTGAGCTGCACAAAACTTTGTGAGCGGATGAACTTTCCGCCGTGTACGATGTACATCCGCTACATATATGGGCAACAAACGTTCTATGTCCATTATCATCCATTAAATGTCTGCTGTATCCTCTCTGCATCCTCTGGCCACCCCCTAAACTCACATCCGCTGCAGCTGAATATGAAAAGAGGGAGGAAACAAAAAGTACATGGAACGTCTACACAGAGTTAGTAGCACGGAAATAGACGGACAAAATGTTTGTATCTGGGATGTATATCGTATATTTAGGATGTCTGGAGTATGTCTAGAGTATGTAGAAGGACACCTAGTGGACAACCGATATTTTCTATAAAAAGGGGGAGAAAATCATCTGGATTGCTGAGATGGTTGACCATACAGTCCCACTATGGTTGCACTGGAGGTTTATCTATCCCACAACTATCCTTATCTACCCCATAAGCACGCAAAGGCTTAACCATTTTTTCAAAGTTTTCACCAACACTTTATTAAGTAAAAAAAAATGAACCAAGTAAAATAAGTGTCTTAAGCAAAGATAACCTTTATTAACTTTCTTATGTAAACTTTATGACTTTATAAAATAAGCAAAATGAACCAAGTAAAGTGTCTTAAGCAAAGATTAACTTAACAAGTCAACAACTCAGTCTCTGACACTATTCTCAGTCACTCTGAGTCATGTCCATGGTCTCAGCTGTTAAGTGGGCAGGGACTGTGGAGGTGGCTGTGGCTTGAATGCTGGTCTGAGGCACCATTGGGGTGCTTGGCCCCGAGAGTACAACGGGATGGTGTGTTCAGGAAGCTCTCAGAGAGCTGACTCAGTCCTGTGAGGTTGAGAGGCCCTTCATCAAGTACCTGGGATGTCAGGCACAAGACTGTTGACAGATTGCCCATTGACGGGCGTGGCTGTGGGGTGGAGGAAGGAGGAGTGTAGAGGGGCTGTCTGGTCTGCAGCTGGGTGAGGACTGGACTCTGTGGTGTCCGATGAACCTGGGCCTGGACTGGGAAGGTCTGCTTCTGCTGTGGGAAGTCCTGGTAGTCGTAGCCTTGGTAGGTGGGGCTGTTGAAAGCCAAGGAAGGGCTGTGACATTGCCTGGGGTGGAGGAGCAGACCTGGACTGGGTAGGAGCAGCTTCAGCTGGGCCTTGAGGGTTGTGCAGAAGTGCTGTGATCTTCTGCTTCATCACCTGGTATTGGGCCTCGGGCAGGTCCCTCAGGGTCTGGCTCACGTAGGTGATGAAGCTGTTCCAGCCCGAGGATGCTCTGTCCAAGTGGACCAGCTGAGAGAGAAGTTCTGTGCTGGTCTTCATTGTGTCCCTGATCTCCAACAGCACACTGTGGTCCTGGCCCTCCAGTCTGCCTCTCTGCCTGCATCCTCTGGAGCTGGGGGTGGGGGTGGGTTGGCCTCTGGTGTCTGCTGCTTCTTTCTCCATTTGTGACAGTAGGGCATCATCCTCCACGGGATCCTCCAAGTCTGCCGGCATGGGGAGTGCAGCTGTTGGGGGGATCTATGCCGTGGGGCCCTCTGAAGACACCTGCCTGGACAGGGTAGCTGGTTCCTGGCTGGAAGAGGACTGGCTGTCTGTGGGCTGTCTGAGGGAGAGGGGTCTCAGAGGGGCTGCTCCTCGGTGGCGGATCTCACCAACCAGGAAACTGTACTTGGCCATGATATACATCTCCCGGTGTGTGAGCTTGACAGCAGCCTGCCCGGATTTCTTGAGGTGTAGCTTGCCATACCAGGTGTGCATATGCTTCCACCATCCAAGGAGTACTTCTGCAGTGTACCCCAGGCTCTCTGCCTTGTCTCTCCAAGCTGCCTGATTCTTCTTGGTGTCATGATACAGTCTGTGGCCCTTTCTCCAGAGGCACTCGTTCTCCCTCAGCAATTCCAGCACTTCATCCTCATGCTCCTTGGAAACAGTGTACTGTTTCCTCTCTCCCTTCTCCTTCCTTTGCCTCTTCCTCCCTCTGGCAGGGGCTTCAGAAGGGCCTTCAGGGGCTTGAGCAGCAGGGGCTTGAGTAGCAGGGCCTTCAGCAGCAGGGCTTTGAGGGCCTTGGGGCTAGTCCACCACAGCAGCAGCAGCAGCAGCAGTAGCTTCAGAGTCAGTGCCAGGAGGTGGGATGCTGGTTCTGGCCTTCTTCACTTTGCCAGGGTTTAAACAAGTAGGCACAGACTTCCTCTTCTTGCCTGACTGACGAACCATGGTGTTCCTGCAAGATGTATGTGGCAGCACGTCTTTCCCCTGTATGCTGATTGCATGCGTGTTGCATCCTTTTATGTCAACGGAGCTGATGCAATTCATTCTCCCCGCATGCGCAGTGAACGCTTTGCATCTGATATACATCCGCGCGGCATCCCCTTTGTTTCCTATAGACATCTGTAATGCATCCGCTTCATCCGCTATGCATCCACCCCTTCCGCTATGTATCCGCTTCGAAATTCTCCCCCGGAACCCCTTCGGAGGTGTCATCCCCTTCCATCCGCTTTCATCCGCTAGGCTTCCTATGAACATCCATTTAACATCCCCGCTACATACTACCCACGTTCGTTCTTTTCCGTTCTGTTTATGCAAATTTTCACCACTTTTTGGAGCGGATGACAACAGATGGAGCCACCCCCAAAATTTTGCTCATCTGCTGTGTCC
This sequence comes from Laticauda colubrina, assembly GCA_015471245.1. Classification (NCBI taxonomy): domain Eukaryota; kingdom Metazoa; phylum Chordata; class Lepidosauria; order Squamata; family Elapidae; genus Laticauda; species Laticauda colubrina. Next base: position 22,785,696 of record BLBF01000026.1, read on the forward strand.
TTTATGCATACATTTTGCGTCCATTGGCCAGTGGGACCAGGCCTTTAGCTGCTGCATGTGCAGATGAAAACTAGTAGACTAAGTTCAAAAGAAAGGGGCATGACAGTTATTCTAGATCAGGAGGATACCAAGAAAGATTGTTTCTAAATACAGTGGAAAGTTCTAGGAGGCAATATTTGCATAGTATATCACCTCTGCTGCACAAATCCTAAAGGGACAGGGTCTTCATTGAGATTGGTGGCTAGATTGGAAGGAATAGGAGAGCTCAGCTTGAAGGAGATTTTATTTAAATGCAAAACGTTTGTTGTCTCAGAATGGCAATTACAGCCCATGTCCCACTGCACCAACGGATGCAAAGAGGATGTAAAATGTTAAAAAAAAGCTTGCCATCTGTTGGAAAATGCAATGCATCCATTGTGTACTCACTGCATACGTGTTTCATATGCTCTATCCCTCCAGCATCCGTCCACTGAGATTTCATCCACCCAAGAAGTTTTGAGCTGCACAAAACTTTGTCAACAGATGAACTTTCCGCTGTGTATGATGTAAATCTGTGACATCCGAGCAACAAACGTTCTATGTCTGTTTATCATCCATTAAACGTCCGCTGTATCCTCTCTGCATCCTCTGGGCATCCTCGCAACTCACATCCGTTGCAGCTGAAAACGGAAAGAGGGAGGAAACAAAAGGTACACGGAACGTCTACACAGCGCTAGTAGCACGGAAATAGAAAGGATGAGCAGTGAACGGTTTGCATCCGATATACATCCGCTAGGCTTCCTATGAACATCTGTTTAACATCCCTGCTATAAACTACCCACGTTCATTCTTTTCTGTTCTTTTCCATTCTGTTTATGCAATTTTTTGGCACTTTTTGGAGCAGATGACAACGGATGGAGCCACCCCCGAAATTTTGCTCGTCCGCTGTGTCCTTTATGCATACATTTTGTGTCCATCAGCCAGTGGGACAGGGCCTTATACTTCAGATATAAGGGATTATTTTTCTGTACCAAAAATAAAACAGGACTCATGAGATAGCCATAATTTTGTTTGAATTGTGAGCTTTACAGAGGCAGCTGACTAAAATTAGCAATTGACCTATGAGTCAGGATGGACCTAATTTGATTTATTTTTATATCATAGGTATACTGTACACGGTTTTAAAAATGCATCAGACAATAAGTAACAGGAAAGAAACATAATTAGAGTTAACATATCCAGGTTGCAAAAATCCAGTTGACCATTACATGACAACAAAGAACTGCTGGTGCTGCTGTTTTAAATTTCTTTGCTATGGTCTAATTACCATCTAGACTTGCAATCCAAATATGATTTATCTGTTTTCTTTTTAACTGCAAATCTCCAGAAATTCTTTCTTTAGGAAAAGCCTCCTCTGCAACCATATCTGCTTGAGGAGGAAATCTTCCACAAATGTTGGCTGGATTACCTTGACATGCAAATACGACCAACTGCAGAGGGGTTATCTTTAGCTTCTCTATATGATTTAAAGCTTAATTGCTTTTTTGGAGTCTCTCCTGATTCCACCAATAATTAACCCCTCCCAGGTCATTCAGGTTGGCTGAGTGAATTTGAATGCATTTACTATTGTTATTTACTATTATATTTACTTTAACTTGAAGTCCAGCAATAAAGAAAGGGTACTATTTTTTTACATAATTGGATGCAGACTTAGAATAATTTTATTGTCACTTTAAATATACACTAATTGGCATACATTAAAATTATTGAAAAAAATTACAAGCAGGTGTTAGTGCAAGAGTCTGTAGCAGAAGGAACTGAAAATCAGGCTTTCTTAATGTATTAGTCCATGTGGTTCCTCCTTCCAACTGTTTGTGTTTTTCAGCATTTTTTTGTTTTCCATTTCTTCCCTTTTCCATTCGGCACTGAGTCTTTTAAACTAAATATAGGTAAGCTTTAGCATCTTTTCTGGTTGAAGAACAGAATAAAACATTTTAAGTTCAGTGCTGTACAAATACTAAATGTAATAAATATCAGCCTGACTTTTGTTGGAACCAGAATGGTGGACTAAGGAGGAATTAAATCAGGCAATTAATTGCAACATAGTGACAACTTGTTACCCTTCTAAAACTGGATCTGGAGGCTTTATGTTCAGATAAGAGCAAGAAAAGCAATGGTGTCCTTTTAAACTTCTGTGTCTTCTGACTGCTAGTTGGTGTTCATGGATGTTGTCTATTAGTCTACTTTCACAATGTCCTAGCTGTTGAAGACATAAGAGATAAAAATTCTTTAATGTCATCATACATGCACACATGTAACTACAGTTTCACCTGGGAAAATGTGGGCATCCTAGATCGAGCTAAATCCAAAAACATAGAGAATCCTTGGAAATTTATCATTCATACAAACCAGTCATCTATAGACATATGGAAATAAGCCATATTTACATACCATTCAGAAGAGACAACAAAATCCTAAGAACAAACAAGACCAGAAAACATCCCCTCCAGAAGCCAACACTCAGATAAACAGGATTAACATCAGATAAACAATCAAACAGAAAACCATAATCTGATCAATAAACTATCAAGAAAACCACACCTTAACAAAACTAGCAGAGCAAGTTACAGGATATAAACAGAGAGTAAACTCCACACTCTCTCACAATGAGATGTTGCCTAACTTTGGTTAATGAAATATCTCAAATAAACAGCCAAGCTCAGAAGGCATCAAGGATTTCACAGTTCAGATCCAAACTACATATATTCTCTTTTAATCTCTTCCACATGTATTTCTCTTTTGGAAATGAAGATTTCAGAAAATTCCAACAGTAAAGAGGGGAAACATTCTCATTCATGCTAAATCATTCATGTTCTGTCTTCGAAGAAAGAAACAAAAAATGTCTTGTATCTTTTCATGAAAGGAAGAGTGTGCAAACAATACCCAAAAGGGTGTGTGGGATTGCAGATTCATATTCTACCCAGCAATCCCAATATACATCAATGTAACCACAGAACCATCTGTTAGAATGGTTATTTTCTTTGCACATTATTAACATTTGCAGAGGGTATTATAATCTTGTATCATCAATGAATTATTGAATGTTGTTGTTTTTTTTTACATAGAGAATAAATAATAAGGTACACTTACTGAAAACTCATTAGGAGGATTTGATCAAGGAGATGGACTTTACTATGCCTTTGCTGTGCAGTTTTTTAGAAGTTGACAGAAATGTGCATAAAGTAGTGTTGTGTGAATTTTTAAATATTGTGCATGCTGTTTATATAATACAGAACAGATGGTGAATTTTATGTGGATGGTCCTACCTTGCAGGAAGAATTACATTTGGTGGCCTTCTGAACTGTATTTAGGACTATCATTCCATCCCTTGAACATATAATTCCTAATATTTGGCATATAATTTCTCCATATACTAGTCAGGGTACCCTTTCAACCGTGATTTTATCTCCTCTTATTTTGGTAAGAGGCCACATAATCACTACTTACATGTATGAAACCAGAAACCAAGAAGGGGGCAAATGGGAATCTGAAATACAACTGGCATTTCCAAGTCACTGACAGCTTGATTTGTTGCCAGATGCTTATTTAAAGTCCCAAATGTTTTTCCTGGTCATTGCGCAAAAGACTTCTAAGATGAAAAGAGCCTCCATTCCATAAAGGAAATCAGAAGTTCAAAAGACCTGTTGGGTGGCATCCAGTGCATCATACACTATATATCTCTATTCCCCCATCATCCCTCTGGCAGGGCTTTTGGCCCTTCACAGTAGTTGATATGAATAATGAATCTCTGTTCTGCTGTCTTCCATTTTGGGTTAAGGTATTTGGGCCATGATAAAAACCAATACTTTGTCACATTAACACCTGGCTGCTCAGCCTATCAGAGTGGTTGTTATAAATAGAGATCCTCTGAAGAGGTGTAGTCTTACCTGGAACATCCATGTAGGAATATTAAAAGCTACAATTCGTGCTGGTGTATTACTTGGCACTTCTTATTGGTTTTCTTTTTCCCTCTGAGGGGAAAAAAGAAAACTGTTTGTTGTACTGCCCTGTGATACAATGTGCACTAAGACAAAAATACACAGATCCAGAACTAATACGATATTGTATTTATCCTCTTGTGACCACTAGAATCATTTATTGACTACAGAATCCACTATGTTACATTTTTGCAAAAAAAGTATACATATTTCTTACCCAAATCTCTTATTAAAATATCCCACTTTTCTTTAAAAAATAGTATTTTGTGATGCATTACTGAAGAATACTTTGAAGCCTTGAGTAAAAAATCAAATAGCCAATTACTGCAAAAATTGTCATTTCGGACCACTTATAGTTCTGAGATTTTGAGAACATAAACGTGCATTTCCCCACAAATTGATTGCTGATACTATAGTATCTATATATCAATTAGTCAATCTATCTATCACCCTACCTACATACCTACCTACCTAATAAAACTATGTTTTATCATTATTGTAAGCAAAAGAATGAGACAGTGTCCAATCTGGGTTGGTCACTGAGATCAGAGGTTTTATCTTCCAAGCTTTCAGATGGCCGGAGCCCATCTTCAGGGAACTTCTCTCTAACAGAGTGTGTGTGAGGGAAAAGTTCCTTGATGGGCTCCAGCCATGAATCCAAAAGCTCGGAAATTATAACCTTTGGTACCAATGACCGATCCAGATTGGATCCAGCAACATTATTCTGGGACATTTATATTGGCCTTCATTTGTAAAAGAATAAACCCTACTGAAGTTTGTTTTTGATGGCTAGTAATTGTTTCCAAGTAAATTTTATCTTGCTGATTGTTGCTATGCTGTCCAAGTGGAGAAAGCATTGGCTTGTAGCCAGTGTTGTGCTTTGATGACCTCTACTCATCTCCAATTCTGATGGTTCTACAAAAATGATCCTCATGTACAGACGATCATTGCATTAAGGCTGACACAGGTGTTGAACCTCTGAAACAGATGAGATGAAGACAATACTGTAGCTGGATACCTCACAAAAAATCATGGATTAGAAACAGTACAGAAGAAAATCAGATAAACCCCACAAAGAATATTTTATCAAATTATAGTACTTAGCTATATCACTTAGTTATAATCCAGTGGTAGCTCCCAACAGGAAAAATCATGGAATGCTGTGAAAAACAGATATCTGAATTGCCCTGTTGTTCTTTCTTAGTCTTTAACGAAACTGAGAATCTGAACTTTTTTGCATGTTTCTGGATAAAGTATCACAAAATCTGCTACTAAGAGGTGGCAATATTATGGACTACATTCTCACTGTTCCTTATGGCTTGCTGTTGTGACTAGTTTTCACGGGCTTCAATCCAAAATATCTGGAATATTTTGTAGATACAAAACCAGTAGACAAATCCAATGGACATTTTGCTTCTTTCTCATTATACAACACAAGCAGATTATTACAAGCGCTACCCAGTGTAAAAACAACCTACCACCACATTAAATCCTCTCACATCTCCTTGTTTGTTGTTTTTCCAATGATAATTATGCTAAGATATTTAAACTTAATAGCTAGGTTAGTGGGGTTGTGCAGTGAGCCAGAATGACAGTTATAGTTGATTGGTTGGAGAGGACCGGGAGTGGAGGGAGAGTTTCCCTGTTTTCCCGCGTTTTTCTTCTGCACGCCCTGTATGCTCTGTGATTTACCTCACGATGCTCCCGTGTGCCTGTTTGCTCTATATGTACTTGTAAAATATACACTGCTCAAAAAAATAAAAGGAACACAAAAACAAGACATCCTAGATCTGAATGAATGAAATATTCTTATTAAATACTTTGTTCATTACATAGTTGAATGTGCTGACAACAAAATCACACAAAAAATATCAATGGAAATCAAATTTAGTAACCATGGAGGTCTGGACTTGGAGTTATACTCTAAATTAATGTGGAAAAAAACACTACAGGTTGATCCAACTTTGATGTCATGTCCTTAAAACAAGTCAAAATGAGGCTTAGTAGTGTGTGTGGCCTCCACGTTCCTGTATGACCTCCCTACAACACCTGGGCATGCTCCTGATGAGGTGGCAGATGGTCTCCTGAGGGATCTCCTCCCACACCTGGACTAAAGCATCCCCCAACTCCTGGACAGTCTGTGGTGCAATGTGGCGTTGGTGGATGGAGCGAGCAATGATGTCCCAGATGTGCTCAATTGGATTCAGGTCTGGGGAACGGGCGGGCCAGTCCATAGCATAAATGCCTGTCTTGCAGAAACTGCTGACACACTCCAGCCATATGAGGTCTAGCATTGTCATGTATTAGGATAAACCTAGGGCCAACCGCACCAGCATATGGCTCACAAGGGATCTGAGGATCTCATCTCGGTACTTAATGGCAGTCAGGTTACCTCTGGCGAGCACATGGAGGGCTGTGAGGCCCCCTAAAGAAATGCCACCCCACACCATTACTGACCCACTGCTAAACTGGTCATGCTGGAGGATGTTGCAGGCAGCAGAACATTGTCCACAACGTCTCCAGACCCTATCACATCTGTCACATGTGCTCAGTGTGAACCTGCTTTCATCTGTGAAGAGCACAGGGCACCAGTGGTGAATTTGCCAGTCTTGGTGTTCTCTGGCAAATGCCAAAAGTCCTTCATGGTGTTGGGCTGTAAGCACAACCCCCACCTGTGGATGTCGGGCCCTCATACTGCCCTCATGGAGTCTGTTTCTGACCGTTTGAGCAGCCACATGCACATTTGTGGCCTGCTGGAGGTCATTTTGCAGGACTCTGGCAATGCTCCTCCTGTCCCTCCTTGCACAAAGGTGGAGGTAGCGGTCCTGATGCTGGGTTGTTGCCCTCCTACGGCCTCCTCCACGTCTCCTGATGTACTGGCCTGTCTCCTGGTGGCGCCTTCATGCTCTGGACACTACACTGACAGACACAGCAAACCTTCTTGCCACAGCTCACATTGATGTGCCATCCTGGATGAGCTGCACGACCTGAGCCACTTGTGTGGGTTGTAGACTCTGTCTCATGCTACCACTAGAGTGAAAGCACCGCCAGCATTCAAAAATGACCAAACCATCAGCCAGAAAGCATAGAAACTGAGAAGTGGTCTTCAGTCACCACCTGCAAAACCACTCCTTTATTGGGGATGTTTTGCTAATTGCCTATTTTTGCTAATTGCCTAATTCCACCTGTTGTCTATTTCATTTGCACAACAGCATGTGAAATTGATTGTCAATCAGTGTTGCTGCCTAAGTGGACAGTTTGATTTCACAGAAGTGTGATTGACTTGGAATTACATTGTGTTGTTTGAGTGTTCCTTTTATTTTTATGAGCAGTGTATTTATTTATATAAAACTACAAGTATGTGTCAGTACCTCTGACTTCATTTGGATACTTGCTGCATATTTATTAATATTAGGAAGTCTTCCAAAGTACTTTTTTCCTGCTGCTCTCTTATGAATTTTATAAATATAAAAGCTATAGGTGAAATTAGATATATGCACAATTCTAGATTAATTACCTTTTAGAATCAGTTATTAGGTCTGAACATTTACTAAAATTTGTACGCCAAGAATTTGCTTACAAAGTTGATGGCAGAGAAGAATTCCATGGGAAAACATTTGATTAATTGGATGGGAGAAAGGATATTTAAACAATAGAGATTACATTTTTTTAATTTCCCAAAGTTTTTCCACAATATGTTTCCCATATTGAAAGAATGCTGTAATATTAACCCCAAAAAATCTGGTGAAGAAAAAAAACTACTTGTTTTACTCTTTTCCTTTTGATGTCCTTGATGCAATGGATACAAGAAGTTTTTTTCACACTGCAAAGTTATAGTTGTCTCAAAGTACTGTCTCAAAGTACTTTTTGCAATCTTTCTATGCATTGCATATGTTTGTGACAGAGCTATACAGAGAGAGAAAAAACCTACACATCAAGTCCATTTAAAGGGTACAAATCATGTTTTTTTATATAAAAAATCCAATCCATTGTATCTCCAGCTCGAAAGAAATCAGAGAGTGACTGCCTGCACAGGAAAGGTGAAACATTTGAAAATCCAACTCAGCCATGATGGAAATTGGCAAAGTGATTCTTTCAGCATTACTTACATTATAGAAATATTGGGGTGTAAAATGACAGATGGAGATTTGCATTCCTGCATTTCTCAGGGAAAGGATAAGATAATAAGGTAAAGGAAAATATTAGCTTTAATTGTTGGCTAATTCCAGACATGTGGCATTGCAAAGAATTCTGAAGGTCTATATGGACATCTGTAAGATGTTAAGGTATTCAAACACTATTATAAGCAACAATACTTAATTTAATTGAGGAGTTTAGGAATGGTTTTCAGACCATTAGGTAGGTAAGTTGCCTACTTCTTCAATTCCACTTCAATCCAGTCTGATCCAGACCTGATCAGATCCTGATCCTTTGGTTATTTATTATTGCATAGGTGATAACAGCTGTTCAAAGGCCCCACATGAGCAACATGTCCATTTTCTACCAACAGGTCAACCAGTCCATTAAGGTGGTTTTTTTTTTAATAGATGGCATCTATTCATAGCAGATCTCTCGACCCACTTCAGAAGAGATATAATTAGACTGTATTAAACCCTATTCAAATAAACAAATCACAGATGGTGTGCAAGCAAGCGAGACCCAAATTAGTTCAACTTACCAAAAAAAAAAGGGAGTCTTGCCTCCCTTTAACTTTTAATCTTACTGTTAGAGATTGGGAAGCCTTTGTGCAATGAAATTCAATTTGGTCTGTTCATCAGGGAAGTGTTTGTTTTCATTATATTTGTAATACTGCATGTGGCTATGGCAACATAAATCCGATCACATTACAGTTCCTTGCTAGCCTGCCTTATTTAAAGTATGCTTGGCCTATTTAATCTCACCGCTGTAGCGGTCTTTTGTTCAAACCACTACTCTACATCTATCTGTGTCATTTTCTCTATACATATATCCAGGGTATCAATGGGCACAGTGAGGCTTTATATGAAGCTCCTTCTCTTGCCATTGTTGGCAGACTCCTTTGACCCCCATATTTTTTGCTCCTCTGAAGCAAGATGCACATGGAAATCATAATGCAAACCTAACAACAGGAGGATTTGTAAAAAATAAACAAATAGAATTTGTTCCCAAAAATAAGAAAATAAAGATAGATTTATCCAATTGGTATCATTGTTCCAGCCACTTTAGCCCTTAAATTCTCCCCCTCCCCCAAAGTTGTACACACCCTTTTGAGGACTAGATAATGGCTCACATTGCAGAAGTGCAGAACAGCTAAAAGAAGAAGAGAAATAACAAAGATGCTTTTTCAAAAGGCAACTGGACTTTCTTTGTTTTCCTGGAAGAAGTTTCACTTCGAAGCACCTTTGGGACAACCATGACCTGGATGATTGAGAATTTCCATAGACATGGGAAGTAACACAGTCATAATTCCTCCCCAAATTCTGTAAAATTATAAATATGTAAGCTATGCTTCTGGCAGATGCAAGATTAAAGGAGGCAAAAGAAAAGTTGAAAAGTTGAGTTTGGAAGCAGAGACAAGAGTTTAGTGTAGTGGATCAATGCCAACCCCAAGCTCTGCAAAGCTCCAGCACCACACTAAATATGGAGTTCCTACCGCAGTCTTCTTCAGTTACCCCATGCATGCAAGTAACAATGTGGAATCACAGGTCATGTTGCTGATTCTGGGGTGATAGCGAAGCCATTGCAAAAGTTTCCTGAATTTCAGAAGACTTGCCATGAACAAGCAGTACTTTTGTTTACAGCAACTGAGGTCTTTCTGTTGGTCAAGATGCTAAACTAATCGGGAACATTAGAGCAGATTGGGTCACACAAGTGAAGATTGTTCTGTATAAAATAGTCTATGCCTTTTTCTGGACCTTATGCACCATGATGGAGAAATGCACTTGTTTTATGTATTCCATCTTGTTTGGAAGCATTAAAAGTTTAGATGCAACAGCCTGTATACTATATTCCTTCTTTGCGTAGCAATTTATGCTAGTAGAAAAAGCCTAGTGGGTGGAAATGAGCTCCATACTGTTTTAATATATGGTACAACAAAAAAGAGAATTACCAAATAAATCAATTTCAGATCCTCATTCCTTCCTTTCTTTTTTTCTTTCTTTCCTCATAACAGGAGACTGTCATGAACCAAATGCAACTTGGCAGGAAGTTTTTGGCAAACCTACAACTAAAAACTCTACAGTAATCCAAATCTGATTTATGTGATTGATACCTTCAGAGGGCTTCATGTTGGCAGATATTTGTTTCATATTTTTCAGGTGATAAATGTTGGTCTATACATTTTGATACATAAATTATCACATCACTATAACATAGTTTAAAAGACAAAAATAGACAAGACTTCTCTGAGAGATGCAAAATAATATAGCAGTCAACATCAGATGGAAATGTGAACTTGGATAGATAGTTTACTTAGTATCAGGAATGAAAACTATTTCCAAACTCAGTGGCCTGGAAAAAAAAAAAAAAGGGAGGAACAATGACCTGGAATTGGTGGACCTGTCCTTGGTCCCCTTCAGAGGTGGTGTTCAGCAGGTTCTGACCAATTCTGGAGAACCAGTAGCAGAAATTCTGAGTAGTTCAGAGAACTGGCAAATCTCACCTTTGACAGGAGATTTTACAGTATCCTTTCTCTGCCACACCCACCAAGCCACGCCTATAGAACCGGTAGTAAAAAAAATTGAATCCCACCACTGGTCCTCTTGTCATGGTCAGATCACAGTCTGGTGTCAATGAGTTTCTCAAGAGCTATATCCCCCTGCAGGGAGGCAGGACCTATTAGATTGGTCCGCCCCTGTCAACTGGGGTTCAGAAGGAGCTGAGGGTTATAACTGCAGATCTACTGTGCGGTCCAGCCAAGGTCTTAATCACTGTTTGGAATAGGAAGGCGACTGAGGCTCTGGATGGGATTGCACCTATGCAACCTCTCCTCACCCGTAGACCTCTTTGTGCCCGTGGTATACAGAGGAACTGAGAGGGATGAAACACATGAGAAGAGCACTGCTGGCAGAAGACAGGGGATGAACTTGATTGAACACGGGTAAGAGCCGTCACATCTACCCAGCCCATCAGAGTGGGGAGGCAGGGAATGTTGCGGGTCCCATCCCCGAGGGAGATATACACTTTGTGGGACCCAGAAGAAGGGCCTTCTCCATGGTGGCTCCCTCTCTCTGGAACATCATTCTCCCAGATTTTAGAATGGCCCCCCACTCTAATACTCTTCCAGAAGGTACTGAAAACCTGGTTCTGTCAGCGGGCCTGAGGAACCCAGAGCAGATGGAGTCCATTAAATGGCTCGTATGATCTGCTGTTGCCGGGGGAGGGAGGTGCGGGGTGATTTTTTTATATTGTACTATATTAATTTATTTGATTCTTTTTGTTAGTTTTTATTGTTTTAAATGTGGTTTTTATATTCTGTAAGCCGCCTTGAGTCATCATGGGCAATATAAATTCAATAGATTAAAAATTAAAAATGGTTCAGACACTGTTTCTCAATCTTAGCAATTTTCAGATGTGTGGACTTCAATTCCCAGAATTTTCTCAGCCAGCAAACTTTAAATATTAAATTTAAGATTTAAATTTATCTTAAATTCTGGGAATTGAAGTCCACCCATCCTAAAGCACAGCTGGCTGGTGAATTCTGGGAGTTGAAGTCCACCTATCTCAAAACTGCCAAGGTTTTAAAAACATTGTTTTTAATAAGCTTAGCTGATGCAAATAGTCACCAAAAAAGTTTGTAAAAAGGTCCTATTTACTCAACTATTTCATATAATTTCCTCAAAGAAAAGTTAGGCAGGTCAGCATTAACATTTCACTAACAATTGTGTTTATAGACATATCAATTTAGATCAGCTACAATAGGTCAGATTGTATAACATTCTACTTCTCAGTATATTTTTTAGGGTTTTTCTGATTGTAGTTCTACAAGATGAATTTTTTTTTGTAGCTAATGGAGACGGCTTGAAATAGTATCTTGAAATAATATCTGCATAATATATATTTTTATATATAAATCATATATTTTTCCTTTCTTTTCTCTGCATTTTTGTATGCAGCTGGAGACAAAACTGAAGCAAGACAGCACAAGACAAAGAAAAGGAGGTTGAAATTGCTGCCAGCAGAGCTAAAGAAAACATACGCAATATGTAGCTACTGTACTGTGAAGATGGCATCAGTGAAGAAGTAGCCTCCTCACCATATTGTATGGTGCCAGACAGATATTGGTGCAGATTTAAAAAATTAAATAAAGCAATATGAATTAGGTAATAATACCCGACAATTTTTAATTGTGTAACATTGGATAGATTTCTTCATAGCCTTGTAGTATAGATAAAAAAAAAACCCAAGCCTAAGAATTAAGATCTTCCCCCACAATGCTGGATTTAACTAGTTTTCATCTCAGGATAAAGGCAGATTTTAGTCTACATGTGGACTGTCAAACTCCTGGTTTGCGGGCTGGATGCAGCACAGTCTGGCCACATCCACACCCAGTTTACTGAAGGGGGAAAAAGTCCCGATATGTCATGTGACAATGTGAGTTTGCACCCCTGGTCTACACTTAACATTTATGGACTATTAAAACTCCCATTTTTGTAGCCTTTAATTGGGCAAAACAATGCATCATTAGGCACCAATTTTTGAATCAACCTATTTCAAATGGGCCAACTTACAGAATGCTTCCAAATTGGGCCCCATGACTCCTGAAGGAATATTGTGACAGCTTCAACTGCCAGGCTGTTGCTGCAGTCATATGATCCTCATTTTCAACATGTTGGGACAGTTTCCTAACCATTCTTGCAATCCCTCACTCCCTCTTCCATGCAGCAGCAGCCACTTATCTGCCTGGTAGAAAGGGAAGAGAAGGGGAAGGCAGGAGAGAAAGGGGGGAAGCCAGGCTAGCCATGTTTATTTATCAAATTGGATTCATAGTCATTCACTTAAAATTGTTATTTATACAGCCCCTCACTTTTATGGAACAAATTCAGAAAAAGATTACCAAAACTATTGGATGAAATAAGACAGATAGCCAGATTATTAATTTTATGATGGAAGGTTGAACTGAAGTAAGGTGTCCCGTGGATCTGAAGTGGATCTGAAATGAAATCGAGAAATGATAAGGTTAAGCAGCAGAAAATGAGCAAGATACCTAAAGAAACTTTAATGGGCCAAAGGTAATTAATAAAACACATTTTGTATCAAGATGGTTAACTAAGGATCTATAATAAAATCACAGGAGGAGAATGAATTGCAAAATATTGGCAATACAATTGCCAAAGAAAGAAGACCTATTACAATATACTTTTCCTTCAAGGGCTGAACAAAGCAGCCAGTGAAAAATTACAAATGATGGGGCTGAGGTAGTATGAAGGCTAGTTCTACATCGCAAACTATCAGTACTGATAGCAACTGCTGTGGGTTCTCTCAAGCACATAAACATGGAGTGGCTGATTGCCATTCCAGTTTGCCACTTGGAAAACCAGATCAAGAACTTGATAAATGCAATGAAAGAAACCTTTGAAAGGAAGAACATTTAAAAGAAATACTTTGAATACTTAAATATTCAAATAAAAATATTGGACAGAGATATAGAGTATTGTAGTGTTTACTCATGTATGTGATAGTTGTGTCATTTGGTTCGCCCACTCTGCCTTGTGACTCTTGTGGCCTTTCTTTATTTCAGGTTCCACTATTTTGGGCGCTCATCAATAAAAATATTTTGTTATGTTACAGAATGGCATATTGTGCATTGTCAGCACAACCTGAGCTTAAAGGCTGATCCTAAATAATTTTTTTAGCATGGTTCAGGTGGATTTACGTGTTTGAAATGTATAAGTTGATACTTCCCATCACCTTTTCCCCTTTCCCTTTAAAATGTAAAATAAGCCAAGGCCAGGACATATGAACCCCTACTAATTCCAAGCTATGGGTAAATAGTTTCTGATGAAGCATGTATTTTTAATCTCAACTCATCTTGAACTGATGTACCACTTGGCCATGTGGCAAAGTAATCACTCAGACTCTTCACTGCACATTCAATGCAGATCAAGCAGAGCAACCTTGACAAAATGCAAAAGGTTAGAGGAATGAATCTCAGCTAATGCTGATGGAAAACTGAAATTTCAATAGTGTATTTAATTTGACATCCATCATCAAAATAGGTAGACAGGCAGATAGTGCAGCTCAAGTTATTTTGTTAAAAAATATTCCTGCCAATACATTTAATGGCTATCAAATGCCAATAAAATGTCAATATTTAATAGGTATATTTCAGTGAACAATTTCACTGGCTCATACCAGTGAAACCTCATACCCTTTTCCCTTTGTTGGAGAAATTTGGTGTAGCTTTTGAAAGAAATTTTTCCTGTGGAAGATCATAGAAAACTAACAGAATATGGATAGCTTTCATATGAACGCGTAGAGCATTGGCAGAAATGTGCAGGCAGCATTATAGAATCCTTCTGAATAAAAACTTGGTTAAAAATGAGGGAGGGAAACTAAGAATATGAAATAATTACGTATATTAAAAACATTTCATGTTCATGTAGTGCTGTCACACTCTAAGTGGAGGATAGTCTTGTTCCAACGTTTACCAAAACTCTGTAAGTGAAGTTTTTGCCATTGCATTTCTGTAGTAAAGGAGAAGTCAAAGAGAAATGAGAATTTTTTCCTACAGCCACTTTTTTGCATTTTGCAAAATTCATGGCACAAACAAGACTCAAACCAACAACATGTATACCTCAGTTGCTTCTTCACCACTCTACTACAGCTATTGACTTATGATAGATTATGGAAAAGACACCTGTTCAGGACTTCACATTGACCTTAATGCAGCACTTAAGATTATTTGAGAGACATGTAACAAGCAATAGATTCACAGCCTTATTTGCTCCTATTTTAGAAGAATAATGGCATCTCTTCTAAAAGTAGTTGACCTTCGTCTTATACCACACACTCTAGTTGGAGCATCAGTCAAATAAATCTGTTTATTCCATCATTGTAGCTGCCATAAAAACAAAACATGTGACAGTATGTCCATAGCCCAAAGCTGCATTTCAAGAGTGATTTGTCATTGATAAGAAGAATGTTCCATCTTTTCTACTGAGATAAAACCAGAAAAAGAGATCTCCCAGGTGATTGAAAGAGAGCAATTTTAATCTTTGATTTATGGCTTTCCATCAATGGAAAAGCTTGTTCTTTTTGGAGACTAATTCTTTTATTTAATTTTTTAAAATTCTGCCAATCACTTATCAGCATTTGTATATTTTGCTCATGTTTTCTTGGAGAACCAACTGTTTTATATGGTCTTTCTGTTTCCAACATAGCCTTTTGTTACTCTACTCTGTTTTTTATTTTTAATTGTAATTATTTATTCATCATTATTTTTCCATTAATGTTATTATTGTCATTTTATTTACAAATCAAAGTGGAATTTGTTCACATATTAGATTCTTATTTCTACCAAAATACTGTTCAATGAAGCTAAGAATAAAATATAAAAAATAAAAAAGCAAAGTTATAGTTATATTCAACAATAAAAATAATTGACTAAGAACAATAACAAATCTTCTGTTAGTATATAAATATATGGATCATAGATATAATTTCATGAACAAATCAGCACGTTAAATTAATCCTTTAGATTTGGATTATAGTAATGAAAAACAATAAAAAACAGCTGTCACACAAGTTTTTGCCTATGGCTTCTTCTCTTTCACGTTCTCCCAACCTTAAATTAATTAAAAAAACAAAATTCAGTGACAATCTTAATATTAAAGCCACTGTTATCTTTCTTTTATTAAAATTACAAAGTGAAGCTAATTTAACCATCTTTCTTTCTTTGTTACTTCTACTATTTTAATTTTGTTAATAATAAATAATTTTCTTTATTAATTTAATAAATTATTTTTATTTATGAATTAATAAAAATAAAATAGTAATGGTCATCTCATCTATAAAATATTAAATAAACCAGGGTTACAGAAAATTTTAAATTTTCAGAAATATCTGGACATGAATTTAGCCAAACAAACAAGACATTCTCTCTCAATTAACTTAATTAGAACTAATATTCCATAGCTATCCAAAAAATCTTTTATTCTTGGACAATCTGGAAATCTTGTATTCATGTAATTATGTCACCAAGAAAAATGGTACAGGCTTTTTAATTTAAAATATGCATTCTTGCACAGTAGTGCATATATTTCCTGGACTTTTAATAAGAAAAAAGTCAGCAATTGCCATTATAATTCCTCATTTTTTCTGTAATATTGATACTATATAAATGCACTCCATTAAATATGCATATAATCACTACACATTATTTTAATGATTTTTGTACATCTACAATATATGGAATGTAAGGACATTATAAACACCACAGAATCTGTGCTGATTTGTTTATTTGTAGCCTTAGATCAACAATTACTATTTTTAAAAAAAAAAAAAAGAACTGACAAAATGTTGCCTGAGAAATTATAATGCCTCTAGTATAGATTTTCCTAAGAAATCCCTAATAGACTTTTTATCATGCGATACTGTAATTTCTAGTATTCCCAATTTAGCCCAGGGGATAAAAATTAGTTTGCATAAAATTAATGTTGATGGGTAATGGAGATACAAAATGCCAAAATATAGCAATAGAGAAGATGCTTTTCCAATCATGTAATTCAAAGAAAGAAAAACTGCATTTTGATCTGTGGCTATCATTCTCCTAAACTGCAGAGCTAACTTGCAGGGATACCTTGCTTTTCTTGGAGGAAAGAAGAAGAGTCAGTGAGTGTTCTACTCTGCCGTTGAAATGTGAAAGAGATTGAAAGAGGACACACCTGTTGTGGTTGGAAAGTACCATGGTGCACAAATGAGTAAGGGTCTGGCATCTGGCAAATGTATTGCAAGCCTGACCTCCCTCTTGACAATCTCACTGCCAAGTACAGACTAAAGTGGATTAGGGAAAAGAGAGAAGCCATAGGAGAAAACTGGGAAAATCATCTCCATCTACACGAAGCACAGGGGAACAGCAGCTTTTTGCAAGACCATGAGTCACTCTTAGATAGCCTTCTAGGGGGGAAATGTTGGACTTTGCAACTTGTGTGTTATAGGCTTGCATGTTACAATTTCCTGTGCATGTGCTTTGTGCATTGTACAATTCGGGCTGCCATGGGAGTAAAAGGAAGTGAGCACACACGTAGGAAAACAGAATCGTAAGCAAGTTGTCACATTGTTTCAGCTGTGTGATCAATACTCTGTGTGAGACAAAGTGCATGTATCCAAAATTTACAAATTGTCTGCTTAATCATATCCTCAGCATACGCAGAGTTTGGGTTAAATGAAAATGTAATCTCTAGAAATAGTAGAATTGCCACTTGTACAGTCCTTCCCACCCCACAATTGTCACTAATGTAGAAAAAAATAGAAAATAAAATCATAGCTTGGAAGGGACCTTAGAAGTCTTCTAGTCCAATCGCTTGTCCACCTTATATCATCCTGGTTACATGGTTTCCAATCTTTTCTTGAAAACCTCCAGCAATGGAACACTCACAATTACAGGAGGAAACTTTTACCATTGGTTAATTATTCTTATTGTCAGGAAATTTCTCCTTAATTGTAGGCTGGATCTCTCTTTAACAAGCTTCTACCCTTCTTGTTCTATCCTCAGGAGCTTTGGAGAATAAGTTGACCCCCTCCCCTCTGTATCAGCCCCTCTTATACCAGAAAATAGCTGTCATGTCACCCCAATTCTTCTCTTCATTAGGTCACTAGACATACCTACTTCCCATAACCATGCATCATATGGTTTAGCCTCCAGACTTATCTGAACTCTTTCTAGGGTCTCAGCATCTTTTTTGCATCATGGCAATCAGAACTGAATGCAGTATTCCAGGTGAGGCTTTACTACTGCAGTATAGAGAGGTACTATCACGTCTCATGATCTTGATACCATCCCTCTGTTAATGTAGCCTCGGGCTGCATTGACTTTTTGTCATCTACAGCACCTACTGCTGGCTCATATTTAAGTGGTAGTCCACATGGACACCTAGATCCCTCTTACAGTTTCTACTGTTGAGCCAGGTACCACTATAAATACCACTTAAAGCTCCATTGTAATTCATAAAATGGTAACTGAATGGAAATATAAAAGCAGAATATACATAAAATGGAAACTAAGGAAATTATAAAATAAAAAAAAAATCAAATGGCCGGTTGAAAATACATTGCAAAATCCAATAGGAAAAAACATGCTAATTTGAACTCTAATATTTAACCCAGAATTTTGTTCCCAGTGAATACATGCAGGATGAGAAAACAACCCCACTCCCACTCCAATTCATGTTTCCCTACAACTTTTTCTGATTATTTTTCATTTCATTTTTTTTTCTTTGCTCTTTGCAAGAGCCCAGGTTACCATGCATCATTGAACCGTAATGAAAACATTCTGTAAAAATCTTATTGAATCCTTTCTTATTCCAACCCATGTAAAATACACATTAATAAATGAAAAAATATTGAAAAAGCATTGCAATGCTATTTTTGATCCTGATTCTGTGTTCTAGAGTATAACACATGGATTTTAAGTTACGAGAGAGCAGATTCCAGTTAAATTTTAAATTTTGACTGCTGCGCTATCTTTTAATAATTTTTAGCCAAAACGCCTCTGATTCTGTACCTCTGCCTTACATCAAAGTCTTCTACTTGTTACTATTTTCTATGAATGTCTTATCTATCCTATCTATCTATCTATCTATCTATCTATCTATCTATCTATCTATCTATCTATCTATCTATCTAATATCAGAATACTATTCAATATTCCAAGTCTGGTCACAATATGGAATACAAATAGGAGATTTGGCAATTTATCTGAACATTCTGCATTAAATAATGACATGATATACAGCAATGAATGAAAATTACCTTGTCCACGTATATTTATTTATTAGATATATATTCCATCTTGCCGTTTGAGGCTCAAGTTAACATACATCGCATTTTCTCTTCCTATTTTTCCCATCAAAAACCTGTGAAGTTACCCCAGCATCTCCCAGAATGAAGTTCACTAGAACTTTGATCTCTTTGTGCCAATCCATCACATCAGAATCATTACACCATACTAGTGTGTGTGTGTGTGTGTGTGTGTGTGTGTGTGTGTTAAACATTTCATCAACCAATCAACATTTTGACATGAATAATTTACAACAGCAATAGTATTAGATTTTCTAAGTTAACTAACTAAATAGATAACTAGATAGTGAGAGAGAGAAAGAAAGCCAACTTAGAAATGTTTATAGAAGATATCTAATTATAACTCAATATGTATGCGGTACATGTGTGTGTGTGTATGTATGTATGATTATGTATCTCTCTTGCAACAGATTGCAAACAGCTTACAATGATATTCATTACACTGATCTATATATAGCAAATCCACTTTCATGAGGCTTTGCTCTGGGGCTTTTTAAAATTTATCCTTTCAGCACTGCATGATGGAGAGCACTATTTTCCCCACATGTCAAAGAAGATAGATTTGTAGCACATGAACTTTAGGTATTATAACAAAACTAAAACCAAAAATAGTTGAGTAGCTTTTAACTTGGTTGTGTGAATTCTAACTTTGCTGAATGTGAAATGTTTTGTGATGGTCTCTTTGGCCATTCATCTAATATGTATCTTTTGTTATATGAAAGATGCTTACCAGTGAAATATTAGTCTCCTGCCAAACCACTCTTTGGGTTGTTATATTGATTGTATTTTTCAACCAATGTGAGAGAAAATAGGACATGGCACTTATGAGGCAGAAAGTTTGGACTGGCTCCATTCTCTATAGACATATTCTAACCTCATCAACCTGGAATTAAATGTGGAGGTTGGATATTATGGGCTTAAGGATTGTCTTGTGATTTTATCTACTGCATTTAAATCAATAGATTCAGTAGAGCAAAGCTAAAATACTGTGATGAAGGTAAAACAAGCATCCTATAAGGGGACTGAATGCAAAATTAGAAAAATCAGCCAACAATTTAAATATATTGCAAGTTTCTTACAATATGGGCTGGTTCCTTGCAAGATGTGACTAAGGATATGAACCAGTCCAACAATCAAATAGCAAGTGGGCCAAATTCCTGCAACTGGAATGAATGGGTAGCTGTTCCTAATGCAAAAAGTGATAGAAAAGGTCCATGCCAGTTGCCAAATAAACTTATCTCAATCCCTTGAAAGTTTTTTTTTTTTGCAACAATAAAGCTATTGTTTGCCATTACATTCTTCCAGAATTAAATTTATCTATTTCCAAGTTTAAACTAACTTCTGATAGTTTTCCATCTAAGTTCTAATCAGTTATGATCTTCTTTAGCATTGTATGTAAAATCAACCAAGATTAACTAGGTGCTGTTATCTATTGAGTTCTCAATCCTACTCCTTCTATCAAAGTTATAATCCTCCTTTTGTTACCCTGTTATGGCTTTGGTTCTAAGAAAAGGAAGAATGACTCTGAAGTGCTATAAAAATGCTTTATAAGTGCTAGAAATACCTCTAGTAGTTCATTAATTTCATCTAGTATCACACTTGAATAGCTAATATATGTGGAGATAGATGTAAAAAATAGCTGAGAGCTACAATGAGAGCACTACATATTAATTATTTTGAAACTTTAAATCAAATTAGCAGCACTCATATCTTAAATGGATAACAATAGTTCTGGTGCATCCAATGTTCACAAGCTTTTAAGAAAAATAATGACAATTTTTAAGCTAAATACATTAATTTACAGCAAATTCAGACATATCTGGTTGGATTATATTTACTACTCAAATGCCATAAAGATGGCGTTTTCATCAGCATAAAAGTATTAAGACAGGTAACTTTAAAATGCTATCATGTCATGCATGAAGAATCAGGCCACAAGACTGGAATACGGTCCTTTTGCCAAGGCTATCTATCCAACTTGGAATGGTTGTTAAGTATCCAGGTGTAAGTTGAGGACTACCTATACAATCTATGGTGCGTTTGCTAAGGCTTTATTACATCTATCCAATTTAAGTCTTTGCAAAGCACTATAGACAATATAGGTAGTTCTCAACTTAGATCTGGATACTTAACAACCATTCCAAGTTGGACAGATTTAATAAAGCCTTGACAAAAGGACTGTATTCTAATCTATATTAGCAGTCAGATCTTCCCCAATGTTTTGGTTTAGGCCAATTGAAGTCATGTGACTATTTTATTTATTATTTCAGTGCTAAAGAAGAAACATTAAAGTGATAGTTTTAGTAGTAGTTATTGAGACCAACATCACTTTTCAAAAAGTTTCCAGTAAGAATAATACTGAGATTTTTAATTTAGTGATTTAGTTTATAAGATCCCATTGAACTCATTCACTATCCATAATGTGGTTTATTTGATTCTGACTGAGCATGTTGGATTTATTTGCTGTGATTTATTTCCCATGGATTATGATTTAGTATGATATCCCAAACAATAAAATATAACTTCATGCTTTCAAACTATTTGCTTTCATCCAGTCTCTAATGTTCAGTCTTCCACTAGAGTTCCACCTCATTGAAATAACATTTTTATGGCATTTCTTCTTGTTTGACAATAAAAAACTTTAAGTTCTACAATTTATGCCTGTATCCAGAGAATTTACTTATGTTCAAAACCAGTTTTCATAAGCTGTATATGAATGAAAAGTTTTCTCCTTGAATTTCAGTAAAGCCACTTATTTCTATCATTACTTTATACCGATGGCAGTGCAAATTCTCAATGGGCTTCGCACAGACTGTTTGAATATCAAAGTGGCAGGTGCTTATATCTTAATCTGGTAAAGGTGAAGCAATTCTGCTGTCTTTATATGGCTTTTCTTCTTGAACTAAAGACAGTTGTAAAAGTGAACATGTAAAAGGTTAACCATTTCATAACTTCATCCTCCATCAGTCAGAATATTTCCTAAGAGCACCTGGCATTAGGGTGTGACTTGATTAAGGAGAAAGGCAGCACTTTTTAAATGTGTTATTTCACAAGTACTTTTGCTTCTGATGCTAACAGGGTTCAGTTACATGAACATACATTGCACAGTATAATAGTTTGCCAGAACTTGATCCGAGAGGAAATGCAGTCTCCCATTCTAAGGGGCCATTTAAAGCCTTCAAAGCCTTTTAATCTCACTCAGGTTAAGGTCTTGAAAGTTCTCCAGGTTTATAGTTCCACTTCTTGGAATATGGTCTTGCTTGCAGTGAAAGACAAACTTTAGAAGGTTGATACTTAATAAGAATAAAATGACATCTGTTGATCAAGATGTCAGCCAGATAGCTACAGGATTTTTCTTCCAGGCAGGCTCTTAAGATCATAAATGACTGTGATGTTCAGGGTATCTTAAACAGTTAAATGAATAAAGTTGATTATTGCTAATTTCTGAACTACATATGAGACAAATGAGACAAAAAAGTACCACCATACTAATATAATTGTGATTATTTATAATGCAGGTAAAGGTTTATCATTGCTTCTTGCTATTATTCATGAAATGGAAGTCTGCAGCGAGTAGTTGTTTGTGCACTTTAAACAATGTATCATGATTGAATTTTTTGACTGCTAAGAAACCTTCTAATAAAAATATAGTAACCCTTGACTTACAACCATAACCGGGACCAGAATTTCCATCACTAAACAATGTGGTCATAAAGCGAGATGTCATATAATCATATCATTTAGTGATGGCAGTCCCAGGATTCCTATAGTGGTCAAAATAGGAATCCAGATTAAACAATCCTTACATCCTCTGTTTGCATATATTCATGTCCTCCCTGGAGAATTGGTTTCACTGTGGAACATAGAGGTGTTTTTTTCCTAATATTCAATTGAAATGTTTCTTGAAATTATTAATGTATGTCTTTCAATTTGGAATGGTAAACAAGTCTTGATCTTTTCTGTAGGACATCCTTTCAGGTTTTTGAAAAGTGCCATTATGTTACTCCTCAGTATTTGTTTTTTAGGCCAATATGCTCAGTTATAGTCCTTTTCTCAGGCTTTTTGTCTGAATTCAAGCGTGTTATCCAGAATTGAATGGTCAGTCTATCTGTCCATCTCTCTGTCTAAAGTGAAGTATTAAAGCACAAACCAATGAAATTACTCTTTGCAATCTGAATACTGCATTTGCCTTTCAGTTGCCATATTATTCTACTGACTCATACTTGGTTTGTAATCAACTATCATTCCGGTATCTTTTTTCCACAATGATCATTATCAAGCCAGGTATCCAGTAGTCCACATCTGGGATCTGACTGTTTCTTATGTGAAGAACTTATAATTTATCTTAGTAAATTTCAATTTTTCTAACATGTTTAGATCATATTTAATTTCATTTCTGTATTCTGTATTTCTGCTTACATCATTTCCAGATTTGAAAAGCACTTTTAGAATAGAGTAGAGCAGAGTAGAATAGAATAGAGTAGAGTAGAGTAGAGTAGAGTAGAGTAGAGTAGAGTAGAATAGAATAGAATAGAATAGAATAGAATAGAATAGAATAACTCTTTATTGGCCAAATGTGATTGGGCACACAAGGAATTTGACTTGGTGCAAATGCTCTTAGCGTACATAAAAGAAAAGATACATTCATCAAGAATCATAAGGTACAACACTTAATAATAGTCATAGGGTACAATAAACAAACTTAATTAAAAATTCAAATTTATCATCATAAATAAAATGTTGAAAAATATACAACCCTGCACTGAACCTTTTGCTGCCTATCTTTTGCTACCTTTACTATCTTTTTTCAGTTTAATGAGTTATTTCCCCCCATTATAACTGCTGATAATCTATATTAATCTGTTTAAAAAACCTGTTTAACAATACACTATTTCAACACTAGAGGGCTGTTTTGCACAGATTAACAATTCATAGTGCCATTTAATTAGCTCAGGCCATAAATAAAATGGACACTTCAAAAAATAAAGTTACATTTGAAGCTATCATTCATTAACCATTATTGTATTGTACCTGGGATATTAATGGGAAATATCTCTACAAGTGAAGATTTTTGCAGGAAATATTTTATACAGTGCCCTTCAAAACTGTTTTTTTTCCCTGAGAAATGCTTTCCTCCTAGTGAACTTTCTTTCACACTGGAAATAGCTCTTTTATAATCAAATCCTGAAGTGTGAAATTTTGACGTTTTTCCTTTCTCGTCCTCTGAGGCTGAAATCCCTCCCACCTGATCTTAGATGCAGATGGTCTGAGAAGTGATTCATGATTCAAACTGACTCCCAAATTTGGGTATCCTGTATGGTTGACTGATGCGTTATGAAAGTTGTGTGACTGGCTCAATGCCTTATTCTGATTGAATATCCAGGCTGCAATATAATCAGAGCATGTGTTTTTTCTTGGAAAAGCTGTGTTCTTTCTAATCAGAACTTTATTTTATTTAGTTGTACAATCTTTCTTAAATATTAAACTCTTTATGTTACAAATGTACAAATATAATTCAACATAGCCTTTTTAAATCTTATCTTCAAGTCAATCACATCTACTGCAGAAGAAAGTTAGAAACAGTTTTGTAATATTTCTTTGCATATAATGTATGTCAATGATTTTTTTGAAAATTGTCAGACCTATATTGATCAATCTTCATGTAACTCACTATAGTTAATTTGAAATTTCATAATCACCTCTTCAAGATTTTAATCAATTTGCATTCTAGCTATTTTCATAATAGCATCTTAAAGGGGGGGGGGGGAGCCACCGACATATTTGCAATTGCAAGCACAAAATAAAAATGCCTCTCCCAAACATATATCTGCTTCCCTTTTCATGTTTGCCATTGATTTACTCCTTTCCGATTCTGAATATACTTTCAGAGAATCCTATCCAAGGCAAATCTATTGCATAACAATCTTTGTCTACAGTTAAACCTAAGATTGGCATCAGAAACCCATGTTTGTGATTTCAGAGGTTGTCATTTTAGCATTCCAGGTTTTTAGAGATGTAGCCTGAAATAGCTGGGTATAAGAGGTACATCTTTATTAGTAACCATTCTGAAATTATGTACTTAACAAAAATAGAGGAAATTGTTTTATTTCCTAGTTTTAGACAGTCTGTGGCCTGATTCCCACATGCTAAACTGTAATCTTGTTTGGATTTGTTTTTCAGTAAGATGGTGTGCAAACCAGATCACTATCCATGATAGATTAGCACTAATAGGAACTTACTTTCACGCATGAGTTTTCTTTTTATTTGTCCTGGTGCTTTAAGAGGCTTATAGTATTTTAAAGATGTTTTATATATTATTTTAATGTTGATTTAAACATTTTTATACCTCTTTGGGTATGATACATATATAAATGGAATTAAAATTAAAATGACATATAATTTTAAAACTGATTTAGTAATATATATGGGTAATATTATTAATGGTAATAATATCCTGTTGAGTTGGTTCTGCAACCCAACAGGACAAACACAGACTTTAGAGAATAATTAGGACTGCAGAAAAAATTACTACCAACCTGCCTTCAATCGAGGACCTGTATACTGCATGAATCAAAAAGAGGGCTGTGAAAATATTTACAGACCCCTCAGATCCCGGACATCAACTATTTCAACTCCTTCCCTCAAAACGACGCTATAGAGCACTGCACACCAGAACAACTAGGCACAAGGACAGTTTTTTCCCAAATGCCATCACTCAGCTAAACAAATAATTCCCTCAACACTGTCCATTCCCTCAACAATATCTGCATTACTATTACTGTTAATCGTCTCCTTATCACCTATCACCAATCACTCCTTATCACCCATCCCCTCCCACTTGTGACTGTGTGACTGTAACTTTGTCGCTTGTATCCTTATGATTTATATTGACTGTATAATATGATTGCTTATTGTACCCTATGACT
Organism: Laticauda colubrina; assembly: GCA_015471245.1. Lineage (NCBI taxonomy): Eukaryota > Metazoa > Chordata > Lepidosauria > Squamata > Elapidae > Laticauda > Laticauda colubrina. The sequence continues at coordinate 22,811,596 of BLBF01000026.1, forward strand.
GTCATTAAGTGTTGTACCTTATGATTCTTGAATGTATCTTTTCTTTTATGTATACTGAGAGCATTTGCACCAAGACAAATTCCTTGTGTGTCCAATCACACTTGGCCAATAAAGAATGCTATTATTCTATTAATAATTATATTAAGACACAAAAAAGGGAAATATTTACTTTTTAAAAAAATATACTTTCATTTTTCTAACTAACTTCCTTTACAGTACTTTATTTCACACACTTAATTTAACTTCAACAATATCATAACAATGTTATGCATTATATATTTAAGTATTTAAACATAGAAGAACGAGGCAAAAATATATTAAGGAAGATCACAGATTCCTGCAATGAATGACAGTCAAACACATTTATTTTTACGATGTACAAATGCAGTAGTTTAAAATAGTACTTTATTCACTCTGTTGAAATGACACACAGTCTATGTATAGATAATGGTTTTGACCCAGCAAGCTATACTGATCTGGCAAAAATGCTTCAGAGTTTTCTTACTCTGAACAAGTCATTATCAAAATCAAACTAGTTTGGTATTTTCCCATTGCTTGTTCTTTATCTCCTTCACATCCTTTTAAAAACCTCTGAAGACAAGAAGAAAATTTTTCAAGATCTAAAGTGCTGGTTAATATCCCTTGGACTAATGCTACAAAATCAAAGAAAAGGTAAATGTTTTTTTCATATCGCTTGTTTCTTCTGTATTAGACCTCTTTGTAACAGATAAAGTCTACTCAACTTACACTAGAGAAGCTTGAGACGGTATTATTTTAATAGTATTCAAGTGGAACTGGAATTGTGGCTTATATAATTAATAATAATATAATTATAATTAACTAAGTACAGTTCTAAAACAACTTAATAAAAAAAGATAGCAGCAAGTTAAAATTAGTTTTATTTCTCTAGTTCATGACATATTAAGAATTGTTCCAATTCTGTATGTTGGAAGTATTTTTGTTGGAAGAAGTATGTTTATATGGAGCCTCACTGTTTTTCATTTTTTTAAAAAAGGAAAGGATGGGGAACCCTCTTTAAATGCTTTGGTATAAAATACAAATAATGTTTCATAAATTGGGAAAAAGTGCTTTTTAAAAATTACTAGTAAAAATACAAGTCATTTGAAATTCCTAATGTCTTATTAAAATTAAAGTCAGATTTTTTTTGCCCACTGAACTATTATCTAGGTAATATTTTTAAAAATATTGTTCTAGCAATAAAAGGTGCTTTTTCTTTCATTTTGATCACCCAAAAACCAATAATCTTTTAAAACTATTACGTGAATTAATCCTTCTCACATGCTTACATATTCCTTAACTAGAAGTATAAGAATTTCCATATGCTTTCTCTTCATTTTGGGATGTCTGGGAAAGTTGAGTGGCAGATGCTGTTAATGCTGCTACTTCTGTTACCAGTGGCATTCAGACTGACAGCTCTTCATGCCAAACTAACAACTGTACTTCATAGCTCAGGAATAAGACACTGGCAGCAGCGGCAGTTACCAGCACCCCCATCTCCACAGAGACAACAGCAGCCACCCAGCCTACTACCCCCAGCACTATCAAGCAACTCTCCAAGGTCTACAGCTAAACTACAAGCAACAAAGTTAGGAACCACTGGGGAAAACGTGTGTATATGTGTGTGTCTCTCTCTCTCTGTTGACTTTGGTCCTGGGTCCAAATCTTGTTGCTCCCTTCAATCAGCTTGAAAGCGTTCACCATGGAAGTATTTACAGAGCTGCCTGCTGAAGAGATAGTAATTCAAAAAGAGAATGCTGGAAAAAGCAACAGTCAAATGATCACATGTCATCCTCAAGAGCCATCTATTTCCTCAGCTGAGGAATCAAAATATGTGGAAATTTACGATTACCCTGGAGGGACAGGAGAGAATCCCCAGACTCTAAAGCTGAATCTAGAACGGAATAGAAGTAAAGTGCCCTTTATCAGACCTAAAAATGGACCTTGCGAGATCAGTGAGATTAACAGATTGGCTAACAAAATCTTGGCAGACAAATATGCGAATCAAGAATCTCTGGATTATACATCTAAAATGGAAGGCACTCTTTCCCCCATGGGGATGAAAGCTGATGAGGTTGGGGAAAGGATTTCTGGCATCAGTTCAGAAGGGTCTGAGGAGACTCTGTCCCCGACTATCTCCAATGTTCAGCTTTATACACATGGCTGCCCAGAATCCTCTTCATCATCTTGTCCTTCACCAATACAAAATACAAGGAATTTACTAAAAATGGATGACTTAGAAAGAGGGGGGAAAACCTCCTCTTCATTTGGGTATGACAGCGATGAAGATGATGAAGCAGACTGTAAAGAAATCTGTCTGAGCAATGAGAGAGGAAGAGGCCGGCATGCTTCACAGCTATTGCAGCCACAACCCAGCTATGCCAGTGAAAGCAACAATAGTAATAATGATGAAGCACATTATATTACCACCCATGAAATACAGCTTAGTGAAGTAGATCATGACATGGACTTTGACTATGGATTAGCTTCTCGGTGGGACTTTGAGGATAACAATGTTATTTATTCCTTTGTAGATTATGCTTCTTTTGGGAGCGAAGAAACTCTTGCAGACACACAAACAGAAGAAGATAATAGCTGTTATCTCAGCACAACCACCAGTGATCCGAATAATCAGACAGACAGTATTGATAATACCAGCAGTACAGAGATAGTCAGCATTAATTCTGAAAATGATACTCCAAGCACAGACAAATGCGCCAGCTCGGAAGAAAGTCAGTCCAAGAACCTCTGCAACATGAGTGAGAATTCTGCAGGCCAGATACTCCTATCAATCAAACCAACTTCCAGGGCTATAAATGAGCCTAGCAACCAGCATGAAAAGCAAAACATTATTTACGCTGCCAAGCATGAAGGCGACATGAGCCTGTGTGTCTCCACAGCTCATGAACGAAATTCAAGTTTCAAACAAGATGTGTTTCATGACTATGCAAAAAAGTTTATTGCAGTTCCTGCACACTTGCAAACAAGGTGTGCAGCTATAAAAGCAAGAGAATTGGGTGGATATTCAAGTGGTGCCTCCAGCGTGGTAAGTGAGTTGGATGATGCAGATAAAGAAGTAAGAAGCTTGACAGCAAGGGCATTTCGGAGCTTAGCTTATCCCTACTTTGATACCCTGAACTTGAGTTCCAGTGAGTCTTCCACATCTCTTTCAGATCACAATCTAGGAATCAACCGATGGTCAACTTACCTGGATTTAAAGTGCAGCAGTCTGGGACAGAAAGCAGAGCAGAATCTTTTCAAAAGCAGCACTGCATCTGCTGGATGGAAAAGAAACTCTGGGACTAAGACAGCCAGTGACCATTTCTACATTCACTCCAATAAATCACAGACTAAAGCATTGGAATTTGTTGTCAGTAAACTTGATGGGGAAATAACGCATGTTGAAACACCACGTTGCTTTGAAAAACAGGTCCAGGCAGGTTCCCGAGTTGTTACTTTGCTGGAGACTTTGAATTTCAGCAGCAATATTAATGCGGGTGTCCCCAGACCTGCTAAACCTTCTGAAAATGCTGCTGTTGGGTCAAGTTGCACAGATGGAGTTACAGAAACACTGCCAAAGGAGCAGGGCAATGAAAACTGCAAACAAACTGGAATCATTGCAGAAACCATGGAAGGATCGCAGAAGTCAAAATTTGCATCTAGCCTCCTCAAAAATGTTATTTCAAAGAAGATGCAACAGGAACATGAGTTCAAAATGGAAAGGGGAGAGATCACAGACACTACATACTCCGGTATGTCAAATTCCTCATCTTCTAAAGAGGTAGATAGCACTACCAAGGAGAAGTTAAAGAATGGGGGACTTCAAAGACAAAATTCAAGATATTCAGAAGGCAGCTCTGATTGCACTATTGTAACAGCGGATGATTTGGGGGAATTTTTTGATAGCAAGTCACCAACCTCCAAGCCCTCTACTCCACGGGAGACCACTTTTAGCCTAAATCGAAGCCTTTCAGAAACATTTTTAGAAGAGGCATGTAAAATAAAACAAAGTGCCTCTGAAACACTCAAGGCAACTTTCCTCCGTAGCCAGAACAGTGCATTTAGAACATGGAAAGAAAAAGAAGCAGAAAAAAAAGAGGAAAAAGTTCCTGTGGGAAAACTGAAAATAGGATTCAAAGGTGATTGGAAGGCTGATATGGGAGAAATCACAGCTAATAAAGCAACTAAAATGTCTCGTCTTTTTGTTCCAAATATTCAACAAACAGTCAAAGATAATAATAACTTGCATGTGACAAAATATTCTACAGCGACAACTGCAGCAGCTCAGACTGCTATTGCCACCACAATGATAAAGCCCAAACCTCCAGAGATCAAGATAAGCTTGGGAAGTGTGGAGCAGAACAAAGATAATCCTTTCAATATTACTAAGCTTCTCAGCCCCATGATAGCTGGAAATGCCTCCAATTTTTTCAAGACAGCTGTTGATACCAGATGTCAACTGCAAAAGCAAATAAAAGGGGAGATTATGGACAAACTGCCTCAATTTCAGGTACGTGATGTAAGAGAAAATAAGTCTAAAGTCCAAGGGCCTATACATCAGGTGAGAGATGTCAGGAAATTAATCAAGAGTAGTTATGGTCTTGAGTCAGGAGACAACCACAGTGACAGAGGTAGTGTTAACTCTGACCAGGGAACTTTTGACCAGAAATCCAAGCAGCTAATGTCAATAGGCATTCCCAGGTCTCTGTCTCCCATGGTGATAACTTGTCAGGCAGTAAGTAACAGTAAAGAAGACAAGAAGCCCAACAAATCTCACGAGATGGGGCCCAGAGTAATTAATGGAGGCAAGATTCTACCTTCCAACCAAGAAGGAACTATCCTGGTACACAGGACCTCAGGAAGGCTGCCAGTAGCCACCATTGCTCCCAACAAGAGTGACCCTCGCCAGCCTGCTGTATTGAAGATAGTCTCCAAAACATCTGTGCCCTGGAGGCAGCAGTCACATCCGCCACCACAGCAGCCTGTGACAACTGAGAAAAGCAACGCAGTGGCACCTCTGGTGGTGGATGAAGAAGAATCTCCCAAAGAAGAAGAGGTGACCAAGGCGCCTGCCTCAGCAAACCATAAGGCTCTGCAAAAACTCACAGCAGCAGTCCGGAGCATGGAAGAGCTGTACAGTTTCAGTAAAAATGAGTGGAAACGAAAGAGTGACCCATTACCGATAACTGACAGCCATGTCCTGAGCCTCATTGCCAGCGAAGAGCAAACCACAGGAACCATAAACACTGTTAGGGAAGAATCGATGATGGTTGCCAAGACTGAGGACCAGGAGGGAGTTCAGAGGGTGGGATTAACAACTTCTCCCAGCAGATCCGCGCCAGAACGCCATCCTTGTGCCAGATTCACCAACCCAACCAAGAACATAGAGAAGGTCTCAGCCAAGACAGCAGCCTTTGAGAGCCTGACCCGAGAACGAGCCTGTGCTTCAGGCCTCTACGGAGAATCTGCCGCAAGAAACCCCGGGCCTGCCGAGAAGGAAAGACTCCCTGTGGTCCCGAGGACCACCTTAACTTTTAACTCTCAGGCCCAGAAGGCCAAGCATCAACCGCCGGTGCTGTCGTCTCCTTCCCCGCCACGAGGCCTTAAAGGCCAGGCCAGGCCTCGCGCCATCAAGTTATTTGGCAGCCGGCAGGGGAGCCTGGTGGAGCCCGACAGGAGCCGCAAGCCCACCTTTCCCGACTGCGGGAACTACTTGGCCATTTCGCTCAAGGAATCGTCCGCCGCCGAGCAACCGGTGGCCTTAGGCGCAGGAGGAGAAGCAGCAGCAGGCACCGACCGCGCAGGCCTCGTCGCCACTGCTTCACCCGCTGCCGCCCAGCCTCTCAACCTGGCCCGGTCCGTGGCAGGCTCCAGCCTCAACCAGGCGCCCCAGCAGCAGCCCGCAGAGGAGCGCCCTGGCCCCACCGCAGCCACCACTCAGCCTCAGCCTTTGGCACAGTTGCTGCCGCCCTTGCCGCCGCCGCCACAGCAACAGCAACAGCAACAACTCCAGGCGGCGACGGTGACGGCGGCGGCTGCTCCACCGCTGGAAATATCTCCGGCGCACATCTTCCCTCAGGCTCTGTCCCTCGCAGCTGCGGCGGCCGCTCTGACAGGCGCGACTCAGCCGGCGACGCCTTTCCTTTGCTTTTCGCCGCCCATGGCCGCTGAACCCGCCGCCTTCCCGCCGTCTCAGATGCAGCGCAAGGTGCTGCTGGACCTCAGCACGGGCCAGTGCTACTTAGTGGACGCCCCGCTGCAGCCCCAGCCGCAGCCCCAGAAGCGGCGCCTCTTTGACCCCGAAACAGGGCAGTACGTGGAAGTACCGTTGCCGGTCTCGGCGCCGGCACCGCCGGCCTTGGCTCCCATGACTATCCCCATGTCGTCCCTGGCGTTGGGAGCGGCCGCTGGAACCTACGGCGCCCCGGCCGCAGCCTACATGTTCTACCCGGGCTTACTGCCGGCAGTCCTGTCCGCCAGCGCACTGCAGGGCCAGCTCTCCCAGCAGCCTGAGCTGGGGTCTGCGGCCACCTCGTCCAGGAGCGCCGCCAGCCCCGCCGCAGAAAGCCCGTATTACATGCCCACGGGCACCCCGCAGCAGCCACCGTGCCCGCAAGCGGCTCCTGGCGACGGGAAAGCACCGCTTATCAGCATCACCTCGCAGCCGCTGGGCCCCCGGATCATCGCGCCTCCGTCCTTCGACGGCACCACCATGCGCTTCGTCGTGGAGCACCGGTGATGGGGCGCCGGCCAGGAGAGATGCGAGAGATGCGGGTACGACGGGTGAGTTGCCTTGCGGTTACGATTAATTATCACAACAAAGGTGGCATTTCTGCCAAAGGTCCCGTCAGGAGAGGGGCAGGGGGCTGAGGGAGGGGGGGGGGGAACCAGCCTTGCCAAACACGAGCCAGCTATGATCAGAGAGAGGGATCTTGTACCATTGGCAGGTTATTTTGATTGGTAGCACAACCATTCCTAGCACTAGCAAAGAAAAAAACAAAACAGTGCAATATATACATTCCCTTCGCTAAACAGATTTTTGTGGTAATAAAAAGGTGGAATTTTAATGGGAGGGTTGTAGGTGAAAGATGATGATGTCTAGGCCACCAGCAATAGAGGCTACCCCTTAATCTATTTTGTGAAGGGTCCAATAACTGTTTCTTGAGGCGAAAAAATATTGAAGAGCAACGGGCAATGGAGAGTCACTTAGGAGGGAAAGTAAATTCTCCCCTGGTCTCCTCTGTAATACTGCCTTGCAGACAAGGAATGCTTCCTAGGGATAGCTTCAAAAGGCATTTATAGTTATTTTTTTCTCTTTCCCTCCTTATGACTTTATGGGAGAACAGAAGAAATGGGAACTGCAATTGTTGCATATACCCACATTTTGTAAAATAGATTTTGTAAATGGAACAATGGAACTACATTTAACTTTAGGTCTCAAATACTTGCAGCTTGCTTGCTATAGTAATCAAGACATATTGGGCATTTTGTGTATCAAAACATAGCAAGGAATGATAAAACTTGGCTAAATTACAAATGAAAACAAAGATATTTCCTTCCTTCTGGCCGTTCATCAGTTTTTACTCGTAGAAACTGCCTGGAGAAGTCTCTTAGTTTTCTTGGCAAGTTTTCTGCCACTGTCTTCTTCCTAGGGCTGTGTGAAAATCACTGGCCCCAAGGTCACCCAGCTGGCTTTGTGCCTAAGGCAGAACTAGAAGTGATAGTCACCCAGTTTCTAGTCCAGTGTCTTAACAAAAACCTTGTTGGCAGCATCCATGTTTATGGACACATTCTTTCTGTAACATACAGTATGATGTTCCAATAATAGAATAAAAGACATTAGTCTCAATATCAGCATGAATATTCATCAATAGGCTTACATTCAGGGCAAAAACTGAAGGGAAGAAGTAACATATTCATGCACACATGCATGATGATGTTCATACAATTTATACATTTTCTACTCAGAATATATTCCTAAATACAGCTGTGACATGTTTGAAGTAGGTTTCTGTGTAATCAAAGAACTGGGAAATAACATTTGGAGTACTCTGTGCTCGCTGCAAAAATTAAAACCAAACCATCCATGATTGTTCAAAAGCAGTCTCTGCTTTCAGAACAGTCAAAAGGTTTTATTTCTTCGTACTTTATAATCATTCTGATCTTGTTTTCACCAAGAGAATGGAAAGAGAGAGAAAGTGAACAAATATATTCAGGTTTCTAATAAGAGGAAGACACTGTACATCAGAAGAATTTTTGGAAAATGAGTTGAACCTGATCAGTGGTCTTTTTCTGAGAGCAATTTAGAGGAGATACAAGATGTATGTGAGAAAGAGAGAGTATGGTAATGCTTTAACATATCACAGAAGTAGTGAGACTGCAGGTCTACCACCTGCTTCAAACTATATACTTCAAAGAAATACTGCAAGCCACTGAGCCTGTTTCAACACTGATATATGAAACTATTCATTTTCATATTGGAGTTCTAAGCTTTTTTCTAGTAAGGCTTTAATACTCGTTTGACAGAAACTCCATAGGTAACGTTTTATTCCCATTATGTACTGCAGATAAGAAGCTGAGCTTTACTTGTGGGTTTCTTGGTTAGAACATAATAGGTATTACACTGAATACAATGTAATATATAAAGTATAATATCTTTAATATAAAATATAAGAATCCTACCTACAAAAATTAACTTTAGTTTTGCAATAGTAAATAAATAGTTATGTCAAGCTATTTTTTAATCAAGTCATTTTTAAATGCTTTTAAATATGTATTAGGTTATCTTGTTCTGTTAGAGGGGATTTTCAGTAGAGGAAAGAGTTAACTTTCTCTCCTTTCAAACAGAATCATGATCTGGAGTGCAATTAGCTGTGCCTGCCAAATATTGTATTAAAACATGCTATTGAAATAATGTCAACTCTGGCTCTCACTTCACAGAATAGATTAGACATGGAGTAGCAGTATACTAAATTCCTGGCAAGGAATTTTCTTGAACTGTATTGTGCTTTTCTTTTCTGAGATACACTTGTAGATCAGTACAAAACCTCCAGTCTTTCTTAGAAAAAATTATAAGACTTTTTGAATAAAGTTTTATTTTAAGTGAGAGGCACACAGTACAGACAGCTTTTGAATTACAATCATTAATTTAGTGAACTGTTTGAAATTATAACAACACTGAAGAAATGATTCACAACCATTCCTTCCATTTTTTACCATTTCGCAGCATCTCCATTATAACATGTTTAAAATTAAGTCATAAAATCACCATTTGCCACTTTCCCAGCCAGCTTCCAAGAAGCAAAGTCAATGGGGGGAAGTCAGTTTTGCTTAATAACCTATGATTTGCTTCATAATTGTAGTGATTCACTTAACAACCATGACAAAAAAGGTCATAAAAGCAAGTGAAATTCACTTAATAACCACCTTGCTTACCAGCAGATACTCTGGTCCCAATTGTGGTTGTAAGTCAAGGAATATGTGCGCTCAGTATTTTTAATTAATTTAATTAAAATTTAATTATGTTATTATGCTCTGACTCCCCTACTTCATCTCATTATTAGTTCCTTTCTTGAAGGCCTTTGTCACTTCCCCCAAAGGAGCAGAAAGTCTCATTTTGATATTGTACTGGGCTAAGAGGGAGGCTAGGCAGGAGGCAACAGCATCTGGAGTGCAGGAGTGTCATAATAGCAGAAAACAAAGTGCATGGAGCACTTGTCTCTCTGCTACCTCAGGACCTATAATCCAGTACAAAGGCTCTTTCACCATTTTTGGAGAATTGGAAGGGGGGGCAGAAACAAGAGAAAGTTCCTTGTTCATTTTAAATTGCATTCAGAATCCTCAGCCAAAATAAACAACTATAAACTTTAATTTCTCAGCCACCTAAAGCTACTTTTCTTAAAGTATAGGAGCATGCAAAATACTGGAGAATTGTGCCAATTATCCATGTGTCCATGTTATGTGTATTTGTTCAGCAAGTCTTACAAATAGGGGCAGAATTTGGAAGCCGTGGTGTTAAATTTGCTTTAAGATTTATGGATTTAAATTTGCTTTAAAATTTATGGATTTCATGTAACTGTTTGACAGAAACATTAAAATAAAGTTTTTAAATTCTGTGATGATAAGTGTTTGGCAAAGCTATTAGATCATGTATAAAAATTATAACACCAGGGATCGCCTTAAATTTTATACAGAAATTTTCTCCTGTAAAATAACAACTGACAATGTTTAGCATAATATGAACCATTCTAAGGGTCATGAAGATAGAGTGAAAGTGAGGAAATTACTTAAAGTTATAAATTCAAAGTTCAAGAAAGGTCATATAACATCTTGCATTGATATAATGATTTTGTAAAATCAAACATTTAATGTCTGTGTTTATGCTTTATCCCACAGGCACAAAGAACAAGAATTTGTCTCCCTTAATTTGAAATGTACTTGGTAATTCTAAATTTTTGTTTAAATAGCTGTCCTATTTAATGTATTTCTAATGCATTGCTTTGTGCAAAACATATGTTACATTATTTTCATGTTTTGATAAGCTGTTTCCTCATTTTTAATTATGTAGAAATTTAATTATTCAAATATAAATGATTGAATTGTGGTATTTTCTGTAAGTTTTTAAATGTAGAAGCTGTAATTAGTGTACTGTGCAATACACAGCTAACTACAAATTACCTACAAATGCATATATCGAATCAGGAGCCCTTACTGCTTTCAAACTAAAAACAAGTTTGAGTGAAAAAATAAGATGCTGATATAGTTTTGCAGATACCTATTTGCAAATTTAAAAAAAAAAAAGCTTGGGAAGCTTGAATTATTACTCTAATCTGTTTCTCTGTTTTTAAAAAAGTTTTTAAAAAAGTTTTTATATATAACTATGTATGTGTAGTTTATTCTTAAAGTTGTTTTAATACATTTTTGATATCTTTCCATTATCTTGGAGAAAACACATCTAAAAGTAAAAGAAGTAAAATTTTGTTTTTTCTTAGTTTTGCTAAAATATTCAAATATATTCAAAATTTTCCAATAATAACCAATTATATTAGGCTTATGTAGTTCCCATTGAAGCTATTTTTATTTGAGGGTTAATCTTCAATAGCAGCTGAATTAGGATCTCATTACATAATAGGTATGTAGTCAATTAGTTTGAGTTTAGTTCAAACTGGTTAACTCCCAAGCTGCTAAAATCCAATCAGCTATGGGTAGCTGTACAGCATCCATAGCTATCAAGCAAACACCAGCCCTACAGCAGTATCTTTAGTCCTCAAAAATAGTTTTTTTAAAATGCCCAAATCTTGCAAGTTCTGCAGAATTCCATGAAACTTCAGCAGTATCATATGAGGGAGTGCAAGATTTTTCTGGCAAAAAAAGAGTGTGCTAAGTTTTAGAAATCTTCAGATCTTGCAAGGTTTCAGGCAATTTGGGTAGGAACTGTGTTGAGGATATTTTTAGGTACATTTTTTTTTTAATGAATCCTGAATTAAATGTATTGAAGTTCCACTGATCATTTGATTGTTTTATTTAAGTTTCTTTGAATATTAAGCCAAATTCTGTGGATATTTACTTGGATTTAAAACCTTTTGTTTTATGGGTCTAACTGCCAAATGCATGCATATGTTTCAGTTCCTATTTTTAACAGAGTTCATTGAAATACAGTTCACAAAGTATATATTTTATTTAATGGCTTCCCCTTAAAACCGATTGTGGAAATAACTGAAAATATAGTTATTTATTCTGTTTAAATGCTGCTTTAAATTATATTCAAAGGAGTCTTTTAACTGCACTTTTTTGTTTAAATATCAGAAATCTAGAAAAGGGATACAAATTATTACACTTTCTTGGTGCCTTCAATAATTGTGGAGCAAGCAGTCATTCAGCTGGTTAAGCTTTTTTTACTACTGTATCTACATATAGAATAAATTGTGCTTGTGTGATTGTCATGCAGCTCCCCCCAAAAGTGTGTTAACACTTTTGTATATGTGTCTTGTATTTCATTATTATTTCAAAGAAGACACATTTTTTCATCTTTATATGAGGAATTAGTTTTAAGGTAGGAGGGTTTGTTTTGTTTTTTTACAAATATATGAATTTCAAAAAGTTATTTTAGAAAGTAGTTTGAGATTTTAACTTAGTTATTTGCAGTTAGTATTCTAATCCACTAATGAATATTTGGCATTAAGTTATAATTTAAAATATACCCCTTGAAACATTGAAGGAAAAAGAATGAAGATTTTAATGAGCTTTTAATATGGAGAATTCTCATAGGAGATTTATTTGGTGTAGGTATGACAATTTTAACTACAACTAGGAAAGAGCCATGCAGCAAATCCTGAACAAATTCAGAATGATATTTAAGTGCAAATGGTATAAATACCAAAATATATCTGGTACAATATGAAACATGGGGTATACAACTAAAAGCAATAGAACCACATATTGTCCCTAAATCTTGGGTGCATCCCAGAATGTCCTGAAAACACAGTGTTGTATCTTAAATTCTACAACTGATTATAACTGTAAAGCCACAGGTGAAGCAAGAGTTGTTAATTTTACAAATCAAATGGAAGATGTATTAGTTGCATCAATTTTAAGAGATCCTTGGCCAAGCAGTGATGATTCCCTTTCAGTATTCTGCTTCTGGTTAGGTATATTGCAAACACTGCTGCTACCCACAACCATATCAGTGGGTATTATGTGGCATATGATCCACATAGTATACAGATTCCAGTTAGCTTAATGTGGCTGGCAGTTCATCAATATAGTGCTACAGATTAGTAGATGAGATTCTTAGACAAAAGAGTCAATAGCTAAACTCAGGTGTAGAGTCAAAATAAATAAGCCACGGTATCCTAAGAATAAGTCTTATTTTTTTTCTCCCATTTTACTGAAAGTTCTTCATGGTTTTGGGCCAGAATTCAGTACAGTGGGGCTTAATTACATACAGTAATAGTCTTGATTCTAGTCCTGTTTTAAAACACTGAGCTTAACATATTGAAAACACAAGGCTAGATGGACCATCCTATTTTTTAAAACGTATTTCTATTGAAGCTCTTACACACAAAACCCCGACTAAAGTCATTCCCATAGTTCTGACTCATTTGTAATTCCTTCATCCATATTATGATTTAAATCTTCTCCATGCTGATCTAAGTTCAGTTTGCTTAAAGAAGTGATGGTAAATGAAAGACCAGTTATGCTCCTACTGCATAAAAATTTAACATGCAATTCACCTTAAAAATTAGATTCATGCACAGGAGGTTCTTTATAGTTATTGTCATTTTAATGCGTATACTTTTGGTGGAATGTATGAAAAAGTTCTAAGTATCTACAGGCTTATTAAATATAATGCTTATTCAGATCTCCTTAGAGGTGATTTAACATGAGCTACAACAGGAGTGTCAAACTCATGTCATCACGGCATCGTCACATGACTTATTGTGAATTTTTTCTCCTTTGCTAAATGGGCATGGGCATGGCCAGCGTGTGATGCATCCGGCTCACAGGTCGCTAGTTTGATAACCCTGGGCTACAATATTTCAATTTGTAGTAGCTTTATATGAAAAAAAGATTATCTGAAGAATGAAATAATGTAATGTGAAAATAAGACAATTATTTTGGGATTCACATATTTTTCTGGTTTGTATTTTGTTTTTAAATTAATTGCTTTTAAAGGAAAAAATGAATATACAATATTGTTTTGATGGTACTGCCCAACTGCTCTGCTTTTGTTTCTCATGAAATGTATGTGCTGCATAAAATATATGTGTAAGCATATATTTTATGTACTATTCATGTATTATTTTCAGACTGCCAGACAACATGGGCGCAAAATTATCTTAGTTATATGCACATGAAACACTAATAATACTTTTTTTCATCTTGGTGCTCACAATGAATTTTCAGTCTGTAGTTTACAAGATGCAGCTTTTCATCCACATGTATATCTTAACATAAATAATTTAGTACACAGTGAATGGTTAGAGCGCCAATACTATTGTCAGATGCTCAGGGTTATATTTTTATCCAGTGTACTTGAAAATCAGAGTGAAATTACATTTTATTTGAAAAGAGGGGCATCACCAAAGGAGCAATTTGTGTCAGGTACTCCCTTTCCTTTCTCCATAATTTTCAAGTCATTCACATTTACCTCATGTTTCACATGGTGCATTTTTTCCTCATCTTTCACTGTTTTAGCAGGCAGCATTATAGAATCAGTATGATAACAGGACTCAATAATCAAACAAGTGCTTTTTATAACATGAATTTATGTCTACTAAAAATGATGAAAAGGTATATACTATTTTTAAATTTAGAAGAGATATCTATAAAAATATTTTCTCAGGGGAAAACTCTTCAGAACAATGCCAAAGAAGAAAGTGCTCCAGCATTTCAAGCAAATTTCAGCTTAGGTTACCTAATATGCAAATGAGTTCCTTATTCATCAATTGTAGAATCAATCATTATTTGCATCACTTAATTATTATTAAAAACAAGTATTTTCATGATTTCAGAGATAATTAATTCTATAAACTTCCACTAATTAAATAATTTTATTAAAGCTTACCATTGCAATAATAAAAACTAACACAAACTGAAAAATAGAAAAGTAAAAAGAAAGAGTAAAAGGTGCTAAAAAGAAAGGAAAAAGAAGAAATAGGAAAAAATGAGTATAGGAAAGAAAAAGAAATATATAAGGAAGTTGCTTACCATCTTCATAACAAGTATAAACAATTTAATAACTTATTACCTTCTTTTAAAATTCAACAAATTATTTATTCTTCCCAATCCCATTAATTTTCCATAGACAAATTGTTATAGCCTTATCATTACAGTCTTGATGTCAGCAAAAGTCCATTAAGGGTTATCAGAGTTCATAACATATCTGTTTTAATTTGACCAAGATTGATGAAATAAACCAACTTTATATTCCTTTTACTTCTAATAAACTTAATCTAGTCTCTTCAAATAACGTATTGGAACTTTACTTCTTTTTAGTTTTTTTTCTTTGTCCCTTTTCACAAAATTCTTCAAAACATAGCAAGCTTGTTTTGATACAGAAAATTATCCAGGTTATTATCTTGGTTTGTTGCTTTTATATGCTTCTTTTAGTTATTAGGACATCAGCTGATTTCTTTTGTGTTCCCAGTGTAACATCTTTTCCATTGCATTCTTGTAGCTTATCATTTTTAAGTCCACTTTCATCTCAGTCTTCACATTATTAACTGGAACTTGTTCCTCTTGTATAATATATTTTCAGCATAGTCTTATTTCATATTTAGCCCCCTAAAATCATAGTTCAATCATCCTTTTGATGTTTATTTTTAAAAAGTTGTTTAACTTCTTAAACTTGTAATTAAAACTTTTTTCTTTAAGAATTGACAGAAACTCATCTGTTGCAGTAAAACTTGTCAATCCAAAGGTGTCTAATAGCTAAATAGCAGTTTAGAAGCAATTTCCGATAATGTTTCAAAGGCAGCACCATGGTTTGAGTAAAATGGCTATTCCCTTAACTCCCCAAGCTCTAAAACCATAGAAGTTTACTATCTTATGGGTTCCTTGTGATGAGCAACTGTCTGGAATACTTGGTGGCAATCTCAAGTCCTTTGGTTTCAGAGACCTGGTCTTCATTCCACTGCAGTCATCAGCTCCTCTTTTTGTGGAAACATCTGCAGTCCACCATTTCTTCCCTGGCCTTATGTTAAAACCATAAGACTATTGAGATGATATTCATCTGAGAAGCAACATGTTTTTAGTGACAAATTTTTCATTCACAATTTTCCACCCTTTTCAGTAAAGGATAGTTCCAACTTTTTTACCTGAAGGAAACTTCATTCCCCCATTATTTATTTATATGCAGCTTTAAAAATCTGGGAAAAGATTGCCTTCAGGTTGACCTGCTTGTAAATAAGATATTACTAAAATTACAGAATGTAATTTCATATACTATAGGATAAATTAATAATTCAGATATATTAAATATATTTTGTATCCATACTGTAAATTGGATGGAAATAACTGTGAGAAAGAAACTAGTCACCAAAGCAATTCTGCAAATATTTATATTTGCTTGGTGCTATTATATGTAGGCTTTGTAGCAATTCGAAATTTCATCTTGTTCAACCTAGGTCATAAATACAACCAAATTTTAAAACCTTATTTTTCATAAAGAATGTCTTTACAAAGCAATATTTTCATCGATAGTTTTAGATTTGAATATATAAATAAGTCAAGTTAGGTTACAGTTCTCTCTAGAACTGTAGGATTAAGAAACTGACTTTTTTATATAACAGGTATTTCACATTGTTATTACAGAAACAAAACATTTCAATCAAAATATTTAGGCATCAATTAAGTGTTGGGATGTTTTCCACAATACAGTCTAAAAAGAAGTTCTATCAATTTCACTGGCTTCTGTAGTCCCTTGACTTATAACCACAACTGATGTCAACATTTCTGTTGCTAAGCAATATAGTTACATTTTGTCCCATTTTATGACCTTTCTTGCCACAGTTGTTTCGTGAATCACTGGAGTAGTTAAATTAGTAGTACAGTTGTTAAGCCAAACTGGCTTCCTCGTTGACTTTGCTTGACAAAAGGTAGCAAAATATGATCACATGACCCAGGACACTGCAACTGTCATAAATGCATGTACGTTGCCACAAATTTTTATCGTGTGATTGTGCAAATGCTGCACATCATGTAAAAAAGGGTCATAAATTATTTTTTTAGTGCCATTGTAACTTTGAACAGTCAATAAACCTAAAGTTGGAAGTTGAGGACTACCTATATTGTAATTTCAGACCTGAAATGTTTTGTTGAACATTTCTACCTGAGATTGACTTTTACAGCATTACTTCAGCAAATATTAAATTCTCCTTTCATAGTTACTTCAGAGAGCTGTTTTTGTTTAGACTGAAAAATGCCTTTGCTGTATGAAGTGGCTGGAAAAGGTATTCCTTTTTCCATTGCAGTGGCACCAAAATGTCGGCTGTCAATTAGCAATTAGAACTTAGTAATTCTAATATGCTTTTCCAAACTGAATGAGGATGGTGTGGTTTTCCTCCTATGTCTTGATAAAAAGAAGTTAGTGTAAAGGAATTTAAGAATGCTAAGATAAAGAAAGAACAATGGTAATGAAGGAGACTGTTGGATGAATGTCTGAAATGAATGTAGTTGAATAAAACGTGAAGGGCAGAATGCATTTGAAGATTGTTTTAACAAAATCGTGCTACTTGTGCAATGTCTAAGGAAAACTATCTGGAAGAAAATGACTGCTGCTTTCAACATAGATGAATGACCCCATTGCAAGTTCTTGACTTAATCTGAAGTGATCCTCTTATAGACTTAACCTTGCTAAGACAGTCTGGGAATTGCACTTCATGTGTATTGCACATAGCAAAGATATAATTGTATGAGGATTGCAAGAATATATAATAAACTGTCCTTTAAGAAGCAACCTTTTTAAGCAAATAAGCAAGGATTTGTATATTTTTTGAATGTTATAACAAATAAAATGTATTTTTCAGTAAACTATGTTATGAACAACCTGTCCGTATTCTGTCTGGATTATTTTAAAATATTGAATTAGAAATCTATTAATCTGTAATGCGGGGAGGGGGGAAAATAACAAATATTGTTATGCAAAATAAAGAATAAACTCAAATATAAATCAATTAAGATTCACCATCTCTTCACCAAGGGGAACCAAAAAACACTAACATTCTCCATTTCTTAAAATATTGACTATTTGTTAATGCAATTAATCCTCTGCCATGCCTTTAATGAAGGCAGAATAAAGAAACCACAAAAATGAGAAATGAGTGCCAAGAAATGAATTGTATAATTATGAATTGTAATTTACTCTGTTTTCTGAAAAGAACACAAAGTTGCTGCTTGTGCTATCCTTCCAAAGGGCAGTTGCACTAGCTTAAGGCCCGGTCCCACTGGCCGATGGACGCAAAATGCATGCATAAAGGACACAACGGATGAGCAAAATTTCAGGGGTGGCTCCATCCGTTGTCATCCGCTCCAAAAAGTGGCAAAAATTTGCACAAACACAATGGAAAAGAACGGAAAAGAACGGGTGTGGGTAGTATGTAGCGGGGATGTTAAACAGATGTTCATAGGAAGCCTAGCAGATGGAAGCGGATGACACCTCCAAAGGGGTTCCGGGGGAGAATTTCGAAGCGGATGCATAGCGGATGAAGCAGATGCATCACGTACGCCTAAAGGAAAGAAAGGGGATGCCACGCAGAAGTATATCGGATGCAAACCGTTCACTGTGCATCCTTTCTATTTCTGTGCTACTAACGCTGTGTAGACGTTCCATGTACCTTTTCTTTCCTCCCTCTTTCCGTTTTCAGCTGCAATGGATGTGAGTTGCGAGGATGCCCAGAGGATGCAGAGAGGATACAGCGGACGTTTAACGGATGATAAACGGACATAGAACGTTTGTTGCTCGTAAGTCATGGATTTACATCGTACATGGCGGAAAGTTCATCCGTTCACAAAGTTTTGTGCAGTTCAAAACTTCTTGCGCGGATGAAATCACAATGGACGGATGCTTGAAGGATAGAGTGTATGAAACACGTATGCAATGAGTACACAACGGATGCATCGCGTTTTCCAACGGATGGCAAGCTTTTTTTAACGTTTTACATCTTCTTTGCATCCGTAAGTGCAGTGGGACCGGGCCTTTAGTAAAGTTCTCTTGAACCTCCAATGCCCTTAAGGTCTTTTACAGGTCCTTGAAAGATATATGTTGCAATGATGCAGAAGGTGAATGATGCAGAAGGTGAAGTGGCTTATGGGTAAACAAAGATTTGCAAAGGCACTCTATTGAGCACAAAATTAGCTGCAAAGATTGAACAGTTGCCTCAAATTTAGAAGAGGCTGTTTTGAGCATCTTGGAAATACTTGGAGCTCAAAAAAAGATGATAAAATGCAACTCTTCCAAACTGCCCCAATTTTGCAGCTATTTTGCATTTACAAGAAGTATTTCATATTAAACGGGCATTAAAACTGGAGGTTTCAAATTCAGTTTCTGTATCGCTGGAAATTAATTAGCCACAATGTTTTCTTTCTTTTTAAGTAGTAGATCGTAAGGACAGCTCTTGCCTCTGATTTCAAGATTGTCCTTTTCTAGTGTACCTACTGAAAACAAACAACATAAAATAATGAGAAACAAAAGGGTAACATTTTTTCTATTTATTTCATAGGTCCCAAATGAATAGAATATCTTGAAACAGATATCAAAAAGCATAACATCATCCACCTGTTGAACTGACTTTTAGGCATGATTTATGCCAATGCCCAAATTTAGCAGCTCCATACAGGCCAGTGTTACTGGTAGCATTAAGCTATCCATTGAGAATAGTTTCATTCATTTATTCCACTGCTTTATATTCAAGGAAATGCAGTAAAGCACAACATGAAATGAAGACCAACATCAGTTTGATGCCTCTAAAATCACAGTAATATTTAGATGATCAATCAAGAGATAATGTGTTGCTCACGTAACCAATAAAAAGTTTACACATAAATATTATTGCTGTAACTTCTATGGTCGTCATCAAAAGAACGCTAATATTCTATTTTACTTAGTGAACTTTGCTACTATGTGGAGATCAAATCCATCTCAGTGATCAAAGTTCAGTGCTATTATTTTTAAATAACCTGAAATATTGTGGCCAACATATATAGCAAATATAAATAATATAAATTAAATTACACTAAATAAAAGCTTCAATATTTTGGGTAGATCAGATATATATTTATTATTATTACACAGTAGCAATAAAAACATTTAGTCACTTCTGAAAAAATTTGGCCAGTGGAGTGTTTGATAATTATGTGGGAAGAAAATATCTAAGTTTGCTAAGAACAAATTCTAAGCTTTCCTAATACCTAGTTAGGAACTTGCAAAACCCTTAAGTGAGAAATTTGTTTTCAAAAAGGTAAGGCATAAGATACAATACTACAACTATAACTAAATCCACCAGATGTATATGTAAACAGAGTGCAGATCTGCTTCTATTATTTCAAAATTATTTACTTTTGTAATAAATAAATGAAATAAATTTGTATAGTGCAATATTAATGCAATATTAGGGATTTTCAGTTCAATGTATAGTGAAGGATGTGTGTTTGTGTTTATTTTCATAGTCATAATTTTTTGGTACACTGAAGATGGTTATTTAATTTCATTGTATGAGGTGCAAAGACATAAAGTAAACTAATTTATTGTTTACCAAATAGGTCAACATAGCACCTGCAAAGAAGAGGCGATATACAGTATGCTTACAAATGTTTTTTTTATAATTTTACCAATAACTACAACACTGATCATATGGTTTTTATGGCTAAAATGGAACAGACATAGTAAAAAGAAATGGCCAGATACTCTGGTAAGGTATGCCAACTATAGGTATGCAAAAACACTCAGTAGAACAGAAATGCTTAATAATAGTTATGACTATGTCTTACTGGCCATATCCCATGCCCTCAGCATCGACTTACACTGACCTTCATAGCAGAACAGGGATTTAAAGTAAAGTAGGAGGAAGCAATGTATGGTCCACAAACCTGTCCATAGCTTTAAACCATTCTTTTTTTGAGTACCTGAATTCTGAAATGAAAATTTGGCAGTATCCAGCTGAAATTGGCATAGTTCTGTGTATAGGTATGAAAGAAACTAAAATTACTGCTAACAGTTTAAAACTTTTATTATGTGGTGAAGTCTATAATATTAAAAATTCTATCCTTTCTTCCCTTTAAAATCTAGCCCTAGTGATTTACATGATGTTCTCTGCTCATTGTAGTTTAATCTATCAAAATCCCTCCTTAACCTTTGCTACCTATCGAAGTTTGATTGCACCTGTTATAATGGGGAGTTTATAGGGTGGATTTGCTCAGCAAGCTAATTTAGAATAAAAAGGGGTAATAGTTTGTAGTCTGCACGTTATAAGAAACTCACTAGTGACTTAACGTTGTATGAGCCATAATATGATTTAATTTGGAGAGGCATTATATAAACTGTTCTTTTGTTAATCAAGATCTAGAATGTAGCTTGTTGTATGAACTCAGCTCCAAAGCTCCAAAACAGAATCCAAAAAAATTCAAGACTTCGGCAGAAAAACAATAACATTACTGGATCATAGATTTTTTTTTTAGTTACAACCAAACCAAAATAATAAACAGAAAATCTGTACTGCAATGTTAGTCCAGTCTAGTCATCTTTAGATACTCCCTGAATGTCTAAGCACTCCTTAATTCAGAGATTTTGTTTTTTTATTCATTTCACTATCAGTTTTGAAATGAGAATTTGAGGGCAATTCCACAAAAGGTAGTTTTATTAGAAAGGGTGGGGGAAGGAAGCCAACAACAATTTTTACATTACATAGATGGATTAATTTAAAGCTAATTGTATTTAGTACTTCCCAAACTAGGGAGGGGATATTTTCCACTCAAGTAAAAAAATTACAAATCCTTACATCATATTGTGGTATAGGCATCCATTTCCAGCCTAACATATGGAAAAGATTATTATAAAGCCATAATAAACTGAGAAAGAAAAAAAAATATGTTCTTGATCTCTGATTTTCCCTTGGTCTCTGTTCCAGTTTTGTAATGAATGACTATCACATTATTCCTTGCAGCATATAAGATCTTGACAAAGCATCAGCTTGGACTATGTTTGTTTACACTGGTAACAGATTTTGACTTAGAGGGAGGAAGATTAATGTTCTCAACTCTATTGTCTTCCCACCATATGCATATGAAAGTTAAATAAAGATAAATTATGAACACATGAGTTGTTAACTTAAATCTTAGCTGCAATCTTAAAATGCATTTACTAATGAGTAAGACGAGCCAAATAATTCTGAAAAATTGTGCCCAATATTCTTTAACAGTAAATAGTATCTAAAATATATTCTAGTTAAAAAACCATCTGCTGAAACCATTAAGATGAATGGGACTTCAAAGAAATGTATCTACACATTGTATTAATACTTGCAAAAGGAACATGTTTTGGCTGGATTTTGCTAATAACCCTTTAAGCAATTTTAGCACAGAAGATTTTTTTTTATTTTTTATAGCACCCACTTTATTATGGTTCCATTAAAGTTATGATTTCTCAGTGTAAAATAGCTGAGAAGGGCAATTTAAATAAAATTTTAAATAGTGTTTGTTTTATTGAGTAATTTTCAAGAACTTCCATAATGAACACTGATTTTGTATGGTTTGAGAAACAATACAGAGTTTTGACTTGTAACACCAAATGATAAATACCGTATATACTTGCATATAAGCCGATCTCGCGTATAAGCCGACCCTTAAAAAACTGCCCCAAAATGAGGAATTTTGCAAAAACTCGCATATAAGCCGACCCCCAAATACCATGGTGTGTTGTTTGGGCTAATAACAAAAGAGTATCAATATGCAATGCACCGATGAAGGTTCATTATCAAAGCATTTGTGTAGGAAACAATATTAAGTTAATTACCCGGTATGTAAAGACTCTGATGTTGTACGTGACGATCGCAAACACAAAAGCGGTCACATGAATGACTAACCAATCACAGCGTGTTATGATCCGGTGATAGAAAAAGCAAAATGGAGGCGCCCAGAGTAACAAAAATGTGCTTAATTAGACGTAATTATGTTGCATTTTATTTGAGGTACAGTTAAAATTAATATTGAAATTGAGTTGTAGTTTGTTGGAATTAACTGTATTTAGTGCAGTCTCAATTTTTATGGCTGAATGGTAATGTCGATGATATTGTGTGATCTGAGAAGTGGCATCATGTCAGTTCGTTTGTGTGATTTATGTGCGTATAAGCTGACCCCCTAATTTGATTAAAAAAAAAATTAGTTTTAGAGTCGTCTTATATGCGAGTATATACGGTATGAGAAAAGGAAACTTCTGACTGGATTAATTGCAGCTTTTTTCTTTTGTTGTTTAAATGTTCAAATTTCAGTTTCTTTTTCATTGTAAAACTCTGTTAGCATTTTTTTCAGTTTCTGTTATTATCAAAGTGGATAAAGTTATTTTTAAAATTTTACAATAAAATTTGCATTTTAATTTGTATGTATTTACAATGAAATGTAATGCACATTTCTCTGGACATATTTCTTTGCAAATTTGCCTAAAATGCACAGCTTTCTCAAGCAATGTCCCTAGCATGGACAATTTGAAAAGTTTGCAATCAAGAATTATATAAGCTCTTCAGTGAACCCTGTGACTTTAAGAGAAAATAGACTAGCAGCTCTAAAATTACTGAAATGGCTGTTGAAATTGCTGTGAGGTGCAGAGAGGTAAAACAACACATATAGTATTATTTATTTTTCTGTCCAAGGCTAACAATTTTGAATTAGGTATAGGGAGTGATTAGAAATTACAGAAGACAGTGAGGAACTGATTAAAACTTCAGTTCCATCAAGTATCTCATCCCCAAGTTATTTTTCCTCTTAAATAACAGAAAATGCTCTTAAGAGATCCAAGCAGAATTATGTCCTATGACCTCTAATAGTCTTAAATGAATATCTGGATTTGAAATAAGTTGTATTCCTAGCATGTTACAAACAAACCCAAAATAAATCTTTTAAATATATGTAAATATGTAAACACGGTGCAGAATCCTGGGCCTCCTCAATCCTGGACCTCTTAAAGTTCAATACAACAAAGTTTTCACAGAGTTGTAAATTATAGGCTTAGGCTCTAAATGAAGGTAGCAAAACTTGAAGCCGGAATCAGCTAGGTTTTTGGTGAAATGCAAGATCAGGTGCCTATTTCAAAACCAAGCTTCAGAAAGATCAGCTTGGTCACTGAAAACTTCCCTGCACATGTTGGAGTTTTCTTGGTGAAGGGGATATTCAGAACCTGCCAACAAGTTCACTTTTCTTTTTCGAGAGATATATGGCTTTCCAGAAGGAAGACTTTCGTATTTTGTTAGGTATTGCCTGCAAAAAATAGTAGTTATATGATTATACTATATTACTTGAGCAATAGCATGTTATAATCTTAGGAATAATTCTTAATGACATAAACAATTGGAATTGATCATGTTTTAAGTTTTCCTTATCCATAATTTTCCAGAGCAAAGTTGAATAAAAATGAATGCAACACACGTCAATGGTACTTTTCCTTGAACACAATGTCAGATGTGGTTGAAAACCAATCTTTGGGAAAACTTGATTATTGAGAACTTCCTTGCATAGATCAAAGCCAAAGTCAGGTGTAATAGGAACAGTATTACTGGTAAAAGTGAGATGTTTAAAAATGACCCTTGCTTACATTCAAGCAATCTATAGTGGTATCTTTCAAATCTTCCATATGAATGCATGAGGGCTGGAGAGTAATGTGTACATTTTGACTACTAGCTCAGAAGAATGTAGCCTTTAATTTTAAAAAAATCTTCAAAAACTTTCCTCACAACAGAGAGTGGCAATTTGGTTCCTTCAGAAAGTAAGTATTTTTTTAATCTCAGTAGATTATAATAATCTTCTGTGAGAACTATGAAATCTCTTCTGTGGAGAAAACTCTCTTCTATAAAATCTCAAATACCTCTCAAAATAAGTCTGAAATTATGAGATTTAGTGTCCTTTTGGAAGTAGTCTTTAAGGATACTTAGACCATTATAGTGGCATCTGAATAATTTGCTGATCACTGCTTTACAGTTGTAGATAATTCTCATTTAATGGCCACTTGTTCAGCAACAGTTCAAACTTGCAATGGCGCTGAATGAATGGTACTTATGACTAGCCCTCATAGTTCTGGCCATGACAGCCTCTCTAGATATATTAGCATTTGTGATCTTTGTCAGCTTCCAACAAGCAAAGCCAATGTGGAAGCCATTCAGTTCTCCTGAAATTAATTCCTTATTAACCTCTATTTCCTTTTTGCTGTCCTGAGAAGTTAAAATTTACCACTAGCTTCTTCCAGAAAATGAATGGTACTAGTATAGCCTACAATATTCATCTTCTTGATATGTATCTGTCACACATCTTTGAAGTTCAATTTATCTTTAGCATCATACAGCACAGTGATAGATAGGAGTTAATGTGCTTTGGGAAGTATAAAAAAGAAAGCATTTGATTCAGTCAATTAATTCCAAGGTAGTCAGATTTAGTCTTAAACAGATTCCATTTTGCATAGAGTTAAACTAATTTTCTCAATCAACCTGTCTTTTCATGAAACTGATGACCTCGGTTAACTAATCTATGCCCCTCGGAGATCAAAAATTTCTCTAGACTATACCTCTAGGGTGGTGGTGAACATTTTGTGGAAGATTGATGTCTTTCCCTAAACTTGCCTATCATGGCACCAATCTTGATCATATCATGTTTGCTTTTTCCCTCACTTTTCTTGGAGAAAAAAAGTGCAATCTCCTTTGCAATGCTGAAGGGGTTGTAAAAATTGCCACTGTGGTATATTGATCACACACTGCTAGAATAGGTGATAAGTCTATCAGAGAGAAAGTTGGAATCTGGATTGGTAATGAAATTAGGACAATCAACAATTCTTAATTAGGGACTAATTTAAGGTCATCCAAACTCCTATATAAATTGCACTCTAATTTCTTATTTATTTAACACATAATGATCTTCTCCAGAATCAGAAGGATGCATTAAAATGCTAGGCAGATCAATAAATATTTCTAGTTCCTTCCTACCTAAATGGACTTTCGGTTTTATCCATCTGCATGCACACTAAAAATGGGTATTGCGAAAATTTCACTGTGGTGACAAAATCCAACATTGCTTCGATTTCAGTAGTGGTTTCCAGGCCAGTGTTCACAAACATAGCATCCACAACAAAATTACCAACCATAGCCACAGCTCCCCTGAAACAAAAGAGGAGTGAAAAGAAAACAAGTGGTCAAAAATTGAATATTATATTGGAATAATATCTCCTCCAATGGGTAACTTTTAGACAAATTGTTCTGTATAAAAATCTCATTTCACACTGGCTTCCCTGGCTGTACCTCTATATTACTGATTCTTCCTCGCAGTCAAACATTGATGTTGCTAAGGATAGGAGGAGAAAAAGAAAAGTGGCTGTATAGTTTAAACATTAATTCCAGATGTTTCAGAAATTCAAACCTTGGACAGGACAGGAATGATAAATCCAATTCCCTACATTTTTCTGAATGACAAATTACAACATTCCTCACTCTAGCCTTCTGGTTGTGATCACTGAACATATTAATGTCACAATTAGAAAAATATGGGCTCACCGCAAGAGTTCTCAGGTATTGTTCCACTAATTATTTTACTCAAAGCTGATAGGGGCAATACACAAATTTTATTCAACACCTGATAAAGACAATACACAAGTTTGAGCTACCAAAGGTATAAGTAACAGTTTTTACTATTTTGTGGTTCATCTGATCCATGGAGGGAAAATGATAAAACATTGCCATGAACACCACATAAACATCAGTTGTGAGTTGACAGACACATGGAGGAAAGTTTAACTTCACCTTCACATGACTATCAGCTTGCAACTGAAGTTGGGATGCAAGTATGCAATGCAGGGTTTGTGTCATGTTGATACAATAGACATTTCAAGTTTTCACTATCGCAGTTTATACCGGCTGTTTCAATGATGGTTTTTCGAATCAGGTAGAAAAAGAATCTTCTGCAGAAAAACTAAAGTTATATTTTCTCTATTTTCCACATGATTTCATACAACTACTGTTTCAACTAAGGGTCTAAGTTTTTAAAATGTTTTAAAATTGTATTATTATTATTCTTGCGCCTTATCCATCACTGAATGTTGGCAATCCTATTTTTATCAACAGCCACATGAAAAAGTACTGCTGACTTTTACCTAGACCAGTCCCTTAGATTTTGATTTAAAATTGTATACACTTACTAAATTTAAAATCCCTCATGTTGATGATGAAATTTAATATCTCCATCAAGAACTAAATTAGATGTCTCACCGGTTTTTAACTTTTGTTTTGGATTCTCTATACCAAAGGCTGAATTCCATTCCTCCTGATGCATCGATAGTCATACCTCCCTTGAATTCAGCACTGCAAATCAGTCCAGATTGCAGCTGGATAGCCTAAGTATAAAAAAAAAAGAACACATATAATATTTCTTGCTTATCTAGTAAATGTTCAGATTAGTAATGTTTTAGGAGGACACAAATACTTTCTGTCTCTACTTCTCAGACTCCCATTTTGAGTTTTCCCTTTGGTGTAAAGAAAAATCTCTCCATTCCATGCAACTGGGCTACTCAACCAGCTAAGAACAGAAGACCCATAGATGCTTACAGTACAGGGCAGCTACACAGAGAGTCACTTCAAAGTACATTTTTAATAATAGAAACTGTTCTTGAGACAGTTGTTTCATGTTGCACAGAAAGGAAACATCTATCCCCTCAGCACTATTCATGCAAGCTCTTTTTGATATTTCTGGTCCACTAAATCAAATAAATAGGTTTCCAGGACATACATTTCACAGTACATACCTGTGAGAAATCCAACAGAAGGATGAGCCCTTTCACTACATTAATGGGGTCTCCAGTGGCTGAAAACATTTTAGACATTAAATCACTATATCCTTGGAAAAAGGTAACTGGCCGGAGTTGAACATCAAGCATGATTGCTGACAAACCAGCAAAGGAGTCGAGATTTTCTTCTCCTTCATCTGCAGATGTAGCTATAATAGATTCCAGACCTTGAGCTTCAATTACCACCTAAAAGAAAGCAACAACACCCAGCACATGGGAAAATAAATATGTGCATGCAAGGACATTTTGTTCTAAATTCAACAAGATTGTCATATTATTCCTCTCTTATTCACACCTTTTTACAACTGAGAAGCAGAGCAAGATTTTTCTAAGATAACTGATATATTGAAAAGGAAAGGAGACAACTACCCTCAAAGGGCAGGATGGGAGGAGAATAGGTGAAAGATTTTGGTCAATGTAGAGAATATTTTATGGAAGCTCTTGTTTGACAAGGAAGTAGACTTTCTTAGATGTCCTATAAATCTATTGGAGGGATTTATACAAATTCTTTTAGTCATGCATCAAATACTACAGAGTCTTTAGTGACAAGGGTTGGGATTAAATGATCGCCAGATCCTTTCTCATTCTATGGTTCTACAAAATTTAATAGACATAGTTGGACATTCAAAGTAATAAAAACTGCAGCTAGTCAACTTCTCATAATTATGAAAGATGGGAAAACACTTTTTTTTCCCCACTTGCCCAATTAACAGTATTTTAAATGTAAAAAGTAGGGAATAGAAAATGATGGAGTTGCTGTTACAATAAACTCTAAGCTACATCAGCGAAGGAAACTTAGAGCACATGGATTCAGGTTCAATCTGAAACATCACCACTCAAACATCTGGATGATGAGCAGGACCTTTAACACTGTAATGAATTAAGAGGACGAGAGTAAGCTGTTCATCTTCCAAACCACTTTTATGACTAGAAGAGAGGTATTATGCTTCTGCGTGCATACAGTTTAAAGCAATTCTAAACCATTTACACAAAAAGCATGATCCTAAACAAAAGTTTGATGTAATTTAAGGCAATTTTCCATGGTCATGTTGTATATGACTCCAGCTGTTGACTAGGCTCTTTTCTGATGTTTTTATTTTAATAGTGCATGAGACATACCTGGCTGGCATGAAGTTGAGCAAATTTATTG
Organism: Laticauda colubrina; assembly: GCA_015471245.1. NCBI lineage: Eukaryota > Metazoa > Chordata > Lepidosauria > Squamata > Elapidae > Laticauda > Laticauda colubrina. Next base: position 22,840,290 of record BLBF01000026.1, read on the forward strand.
AAAAGAAAGATATTCATGTTGCTTCTTCTTAAGATGCCCGAACCAGAGTACAGTATATCAAGGCTATATGTAGACGACAGAACTTGGTCACCTTAATTAAACAGAGTTACATGTTGCAGTTACAATTTTGGCAAAACAATCAAGAAATGCAAATATAATGTAAGATTAATTTTGATCACCACATACGTGTTAAGTAGCCAGAGAAGGCCGAAGAAGAACCCATTTTTGAAAATCGGTCATAATTATGAATCAATATGTCCTTCAGAACTTTACGGATCATTTTGCTGAAAAACAAACATTTTATTTCTATTGGAGAAGAAAACATTTTCCCTCTACAATAAAATACCAAAAAGATACATTTTAAAATAGCAATACTTTTTTATTTGAGCTGAAATCCATACTAAGAACCTTCCTTGGAGAAAAGATATTAATTTATTTAAGGAATTAATCTGATTAAAGAGATATGGCTATTTGCTAAAAAATACAGTAAAATAATCTCAGCCTTAAAAACTTCTACTTCTCTATGCACATCATTATGCTACCAACTGATGGCTCAAATTCTGTAGTTCAGCCTACACGAGAATTGTACTTTTGTTGCGTAATTCTTCTGTAGTGTAAATCTGTTTTCTCTGTGTTCACAATGAAACACAAACCTGCCAACCACATTTAGACTAATGTATTGTCAAATGTACCCCATTTTGTTACTATTGTGTAAACCCCCAAAATTGGTTAATTTTTTTAAATCCATCACAGTAAGCATATTGCACTAACACAATCATTCTATCAAAGAACTGAGTTAGCATTTTGCTTGCCTTTACGTGGATGTCTTGATTTAAAAAAAATTCTGATGAGTAAAGCTATCTTAACTTTTCTAGTCATATTCCTCCCACCCCTACTACTACTATTACTACTACTACTACATAAAAAAAAAAATTAAGTGTTAAAACATTGCAAGATAAAGATCTCCTACTTGAACAGGAGGTTGAACTAGAAGATCTCCAAGGTCCCTTCCAACTCTGTTATTCTGTTAAGGAAGGAACAGGAAATACATATGACTGCTAGCCAGTGTACTTTTAAGCTCTTTTAAAAAAACTATGCTTTTTATCCCAGCATAAATGTGGCGGAGGTGTTATGAATCCCATTGTACAAGAGTAATATTTGTGGAGCAGTCCTATCGCAGCATGGTTACACAAATAACAATATTTGATATACCTGGCAGGCATTTCAAAACGTAGTATGTCCTGGACTAGTGAAAGCATGTACTTATTCATTTCCAGTGGCAGCTCTCCAATGGAGAGGAGGAGGTTTTTAACTTCCATGAAGGACGGGTTGCTGTTGAAGATAATAGCAGCAGCTGTGGTTCGTACAGTCTTCTCATGAACTTTATAATTCTGGTGATAAATCCTGTTCATGGTTTTTTTCACCTGGTGGAAATATAATCTGGTCAATTCCATTGAATAGCTGATAGAAGAAGAGAAGAAAGGAAAGAAAGCCTATCGCCCATAAATGAGATCAGATAGATTTTTTTAAAACTTCAGATGCTATACCTTCTGTGTACTGGGATGGCATCAAAATTCAAATGATTGTCTCAGGATCAATAACTACCAAGGAATTTGACCTATTCCTCCCAATTATCTTAAGCTGGAGGAAAAATAGTGAATTTTGGTTAACATATATCTTACTAGGTGGTGGAAGAAAATATTGAGATATTATAGATCATGCATCAAACTTGAAACTTATAGGATTAATTGCTAGATAACCAAGCAATTTGAGTTCAAATCTCATTTATTTTTCATCTTTCTGTGTATTGAACTTCATCTTGGATCATACAATATGTTCATATTTGTTGCGACAGATACATGGAAAGACCAAAACATGGTTCTTCTCCCAAAATGTTAAATATATTTCTGCCCATATCCAGAGCAATCAATTAGACACCCTTTTCTAACCTTAAAGATATGTTGGATAACAAATCCCACTATTTCTAGCTAATGGAATTTGTAGCCTAACACATCTGGAATGTATATGAGAATTACTTCTCAGATAAAAGTGTTTCAGTTACAAAAACAATGAATACACAGAAACTCTTCTGTCACAAAAGAGGAAGGCATCCGTATCTTTTCACAGAATATGCAGAAATGGACAAGAACTGAATAATTTAAATTTGCCTGTATCTAAGTTTTTCATAATCATCAGTGGATTTCTATTTCTTTTCTTCTGATAAATGCTTCTTTTACCTTCTGTTTAATAAATGTTTACCTTCCTTCTAATAGAATTATCAGTGATATTTGATTCTAAGTTTTGGATAAAATGTTTCCATCCAGTTTACAAGAAAGAAAATCTGAAAGTAAGAAAGGTGTTCAAGTATTACATTGCCTACAGCTTTTCCAAGTTTGGATAGAAAATTTTAAAACAAGAATTGGCAATATGGGACTTGCAATAATCCAGACAGCGTATGTAGACAGCTCAAGATACATTAAAATTACATTTTCAATTGTAAGAATTTTTAACTCTCACATGAAATCACCAGAATTCTATAAGGTTTCATATCTCAAGATTTTATCATTTTTAAAATATGATGATCCAGCCAAATTTGGGGTAATTTTTGGGAAGGGCAGAATAACAGCTGGTGCTTAAAATGGTTGCTGATGTAAAAAAACCTTAAAAGGTATACCCATCATTTTCTTGAACTTTGTATGTGAATGCCATAATCTTTGTGGGTTCTTTGGTAAAATACACATATGTATTTACAATTTTTTCTTCTCAATGAAGGACCATCAGATAAGGGGGCATTATCCAATACTCCTAAAAAACCTTGTGTACTTTTTATTTACCTCAGTAGTTATGGTTGAATGATGATATCTCTGTAGAGCAGTAACAGCGATGTTGCTGATAGGTCCTTCTCCTGACTCAGCAAATTTCAGCAGCACAGGAACAGCTTCTGGCAAAAGGGCATTTTTCAGTGCCAAAAGGAACATCTTCACATCATCAGCTTTATCTGCTCTGTTCAAGCCTTGGAATATCAGTTTCTTGGTTTCTACAACAGCCTGGAAAGAATCCACCCCACTATATTAATACTGCACCAAACAGAACCTCGGGGAACCTACTGTAGTAAAATGAAGAGAAAATTTTAAAGAAAACTATGAATCAAGAAAAATCTATAGATAGTCCTCGACTTATGACCACAATCGAGCCCAAAGTTTCTGTTGCTAAGCAAGGCAGTTAAGGGAATTGTTCCCCATTTTATGACTTTCCTTGCCACAACTATTAAGTGAATTGGGCTTCCCCATTGACTTTGCTTGTCAAAAAGTCACAAAAGGGGATCACACTGCAACCATCACAAATACATGCCAGTTGCCAAGCATCCAAATTTTGATCATGTGACCATGGGGACATTGCAACAGCTGCAAGTGTGAAAAATAGTCATGTCACTTTTTTCGGTGTCATTTTCATTTTGAATAGTCATTAAAAGAATGGTTGTAAGTCAAGGACTACCTATATTACACTTTATTACATGTCATCCATCAGGTTTTCTTCTTGGATTTGATAAATCTAATAAAGCAGGGGTGTCAAACTCAATTTCATTGAGGGCCACATCAGGGTTGTGTTTGACCTTGGGGGGCCAGGGAGGTTGGCATGGCCGGGGTGGGCAGGTCCAGTTTGACGTCACTTATTGAGGGTCCATTTTCAGCCACAATGGCCTCCTGCAGCCCTTTGCCAGTGAAAATGGAGCCTGGGGGGCACATGTGGCCTCCCTGGGCTCTGTTTTCACTGGCAGAGGGCTGCAGGAGGCCAGCACACCCAAATACGGAGCCTGGGCGGTGCGCGGCCTTCTCCCTGAGCTCTGTTTTTGCTGGCAGAGGCACCGGTCCTTCGCTGTTTGCAGGGTGGCCCCACGAGCCAGATATAAGCACCCCATGGCTGGATTTGGCCTGCAGCCTTGAGTTTGACATCCCTTTAATAAAGTATTTGATCAAAATATTATGTATATGAAATTAATTATGATTTAAGCCTTTGGGCAGGAGTTCACTGGAAAGCATCATATTGCTCTATTCTTCAGGGCTTTATGGGCAAATCTTTTTCTGTTAAGGACTGTATTTCCTCAAGAGTCTTTGGCAAGGACCTACATAATGGGTAGGTGTAATAGCATGTGGAGATGCCATAAGGAGACAGGAGAAGAGCTTCATCTCTTCCTTTTATTCTCTTTCGAACAACCCCTTCTCTTTCCCAAGTAGCAGCTAATGGAAAAAGGGCAAAATCTCTTTGCAGAAGTTGAAGTGATTTTGTGCAGAGGATTTTGGGAATTACTCCAACAGCCACATGTGGCTTGCAGATTGTCTTTATCTAATTTGGGATGGGAGTAGGGGAGGTGAAGTAAGCATCTGTGAGCTATTTTAAGAGCAAAATACTATTGTGGCTGCTAATATGGGCCTTATATATATAGCCAAGATAGCATACCATTGTACTCTGCAGTATATGGAAGTGGCACACTCCCTCACCCAGTGACCATGCTATCCTTTCCTGGGTGGATAACATTACAGCAGTAGCCAAGCAAAGAAAACAGAAAGCAGAAGGAGGCTGACACAAGTAGAAGAGAATAAGGATAAGAAATAATAAAGGAGCGGGGAAAATAATATAATAATTATTCGGAAGATAATTCTTAAGAGGCATAAACTGAATAAAGGAAAGGAAATTGTCAGAGTCACAGAGAAGGAAAGGTTTTTTCCAAGCAAACTGGAACTTAATAATTGGAGTCAGTAATAAAAACTCAAAGGAACTTAAATGAAATTTCATATTTGCATTAAGTGCATACAGGTAGTCTTCAACTTACACCTGTAGTGGAACCTGATCATTTTGGCTGTAAGTCATGACAGTCATTTAATTTTATTATCTTTTTTTGTGGCAGTCTTTAAACAAACCAACCGTTTGCTCCGGGCATATTTTTGCCAAAAACTGGAAGTTAATGCTGTTTTTTAGCAAAACTGTTGTAAAATAGCTGTGATTGTGGGATGCCTAAACTAGCCATAACTGGGGCTTGATTGCCAAGCTCTTAAAGTTCAGTCATGTGAACACAGGACGTTGTTCATCAGAACTTTGAATCTGGGTTGTAAGTAGCCTCCAGGAAGGTCCATTGTAACTTCTAACAGTTGCTAAGATCTATCTGTATTGCATTATTTTGTCATGAGCTCTTGTAGGAAATTAGAAAACACTTACAGGCAATTTGCAGCCTCCAATGTTGCACAGTTTTCTGATGAGTGCGCCAGCAATGATTATAACCATTTCTCTGATTTCATTGTTACCAATTGGACTCCTGAATTTATTCTGTTGTATTTAAAAAAAAGTCAAGTGTCAGCACTGGCCCATTAAATCTAACATTTAAAAATATCTATAATCCGTTTGTGGGGTTTCGCACAAATGTTTTTCTGAAATTTGGCTTACACAAAGCTCACATGACCTAACCCTACTGGTTTTCTCTAAAGCTTCAAAGATTTGGTTCTGCCAAATCTGCCAAACTTGGGACCTGAGTATGTGGTTGAGCCCATATCATGGCTGATTGTGCTGCTTGCTTAGTTTTATCTAAGTTGCTATATTATTTCTTATTTGTTGTTTTGTTACCTTTTGATTGTGTTTTAATTTCCTGGAAGCCACCAAGAGATATCTGGGATGAGTGTTCATATAAATTGAATGAATTAATAAAATAAATGATACTAATCTCTCAAAGAACTGTTTCAAGTCCTGTTTTGTGACTGGAGGGAACAATGCTCCTTATTCAAAAAGGATCAGCCTACCTAGCATCATGCTGTGCAACACACAATATTTTATAAAATATAAAATAGCCAGCAATTTGCAAAAAAATATTCTCATGAAGAATTGGAGCAGTTTTGCTGAATGGGAAAGGATCAATGATGGATTGGTATCCATCTCATCACAAGGAAACCACCAGATCTGCAGCTTCATAGAGCAACTTTTGGCTATCATGCTTTTAATTAAGAATCAGGAGAGAAAAAACAATCAGCATTGCTGATATATGAAAGGTGGGAAAATATAAACTTAACTTTCCCATTCATAACTTTGAATAAGCATCTCTTTCCCTCCACATTAAAATTAGCAATAGAGGGGAGAAAAATCCCATTAAGTAGCACCCCTCAAACATTTTTCTTAGTGAAAATGAATGCCAGGAAGAAGAGGAATTTTAGCCATATTTTTATCTGTATTTTCCCTAATACTACTGATTTTTTTGAATTCCCAATGCACTTATTTAGCTTTATTCATAAAGTCTTTGTTTTTACTTTATTATTTTTACCATGTTGCTAATGGTACTAATTGCATCCCAAACCAAAGGCTGTGTCAAAAGCTAGTCTCATTTGATTCAAAGAAGCTCACTTCCAGGTGACTTTTAAAAGCTCATGTTCATCTCTCCAGAAAAGGGTGTTTCTCAGAAAAAGAAAAACATGGTCTTAAAAACTGTGCTATAGTCACTTTTCCTTGACTGCTCTGGGTAACTTACAATTAAAGATCTGAGTAATAACTCATTGGGATGAGAAGTAAAACCAGAAGCATAGAGGAATCGTTCCTGAAGGAGAGATCCACTCTTGTTCTTGAAATCCAGAAAATCTAACATCGCTTCCAGAGAGGCTGAAGTATGTGTGGAGGCCACCGCATCAACTAGTTGGGGACTGTATGGAGAAATAAAAGTTAGTAATTATTTAAAACACATTGCTGTTGCTGTATCTGCCTGCATTTTTTATGGATATATTGATTCAGATAGTCCTTGCTTACTGACCATAGTTGCAACAGCATTAAATAAAAAGATTGGTCCTTGTGGTTGTGCCTGTTGTAGCTTGTCATGTCCCAACATAAGATCTTTATTTACTGTTGTTGCTCTCTAACCTCATCCAGTGGCCAGAGGGACAAATACAAAGTATATTGTTTGAAGCTCACCCAACCCATTTTACCCGTCAGCCCACACTCTCAAGCCAAGTGCACGGTGGGAAATCAGACTCCATTTCCTTTAGCATTTGGAGAAGACAGGAGCACAAAGAAGCATCCATCTTAATCTGTGGCTCATGGTCATCCAAGGACAAGCCCACATTCCACACAGAGCATTGTTGGTGAGATTTAAATTGCTTGTAGCAATTTATTAATTGTTATGTTCAGCAGTGACTTAATACTGTCTATCTCATTATATGTATCCCTATTTTCTCCAGTTTCACCATATCCTATTCTTTCAATAAAACATTCAGATCTATGCACAGGGTCTTTTTTATTGGAGGACAGATGGATTTAGCTGCATGTTGAACTACACACAGACTAACGTAGTGGCGGCAGAACCCTCACGCCCTATTATGAGATCCCAATTCAGATGTTAAGCAACTATCTCATAATTACAATAATTGCTGTGTTCCACTGTCACAATTGTCATTTGCAACCTTCCCTCCAGCTTCTGTCAAGCAAAGTCAATGGGAGAGCTGGCAGGAGTTATAAATAGTGATTTTGTGACATCCACATGACTGACTGACAGAGTTGCCAATCTCAATTGCCATTTTTATGCAAGGACTACCTCTCCCTAGATAATGTTTCATGTTACTACTATTCAGTTTGAACAGCTACACAACAGTTTTGGGCAATGCTAGCTTCCATTAAAAAAAAAACTGCAGACAACGCTAGCTGGCTGCAAAATGTTAGCCTTGTTCTGTGTCTCTTTTCTGCCATCTACTAATTTTGCATATTTTTTGCAATTCAAAACTATTTGAGCCTAAAGTTAGATCTGAAACCAGGATAATAAGGCCTGACTAACAAGGAAATTATTTGATGATAATCATATTAGCTGGCTTGTTAGTTATTTGTTCATGGCTTACCCAGAAAAAACAAAGGGACCTCTGATCTAGTTCATAGTGGCTTGAAAACAGTGCATATTGTGCTAGCAAGTAAGAACTACAGCAGTGTTTGGGTAATTTATTCATTTTGATCATAATAATTTTATATAAGATATATAAGTCTAATCTTATATAACTTTACCAAATACAAGAATTCTTTCTCCAATGCTTACTGAAATTTAAAATGGAGATGTTACTGCAGAAAGAGTTACTGCAGAAACCCATTGCCAGCAACTTACAGTATTTCTGTATTATTTTCATTTCTCAGCAGCTGTAAGATTTCTTCTTTTGTTGCTTTCTTCAGACTCTTGATAAATACCAAAAATCCTTTTACAGCATCGGCTTTTGAAAGATTATCTGGTTCAAGCTGTTTTTGGATGCCCATCCATTGCTGAAACAACTACCAAAAAGATACACAATTTGAACCTTTGCCCCTTCAAAAGTTTGTCCTCTGTGAGTTGCTTGTAACTTGGGGTAGTCTCCTTTTTCAGCATTCCACAAATTGACCTGGGATATTACCTACTCTCTTCTGATAAGAACTGAAAGGCCAAAACTTCTCCAGCTTTAGCCTGGTTTTCTAAAGAGAAACTGACCTTTTGATCCCATCAGATTTTTTTCATTTTTTTTTCAGAGAAATCAGAAGAAGGGAATGAGAAAGTAAATCTGTGATCAGAAAAACATTTGTGAGGAAGAGGAAATATGTTGACCAGCAGATTTTATAATAGTCTAGCTTAGATCATACCTTTACAGAATTTTAAAGGTAATAATCAATATTTGATATGTCACCTTAAACGAAACTGAGACTCAGTGCAATTAAAAACCCCAGAGTTGGCCCTGCAAATGCCAAGGTTGTTAACCAAATTAACAGCCAGTTCAGCTCAGGAAGGCCAAGTAATATGAGAAAGAAGCTTAAATATGAGAAAGAAGCTTGACTTGACTTGAATTTCTTTGGTACAAGAGCAAATGAAAGGGAAATACTGTCAGTCTTCGAAGACTGAGATATTATAGCCAATATAAACAAAGTAGAGTTTTAAGATTTCATATGAAGTCTGAATTGGTTTGCCTCAAGGGCTGATAGTAATGTTAATAGCAGAGGTGTCATTGATCTTCTGGGGGTTTTGTGGATCTTGAGTTCTAGATTATATATTAGCCAAAGCTAATAAAAGACCTGACTGTTACTTTAGGGTAATCAATCACGGAAGATCCAGAATCACTCCCAAACTTTCAAGTATGGCATGCTTCTCCCCACTCCACAAGTACATCTGCCTATCTGGATTCAGCTTTAATTTATTGTAGTTCATTCAACTCAATATTGACTTAAGGAAAACAACACATTCACATGTAAGTATTCTGATAGCATTCTGCTCAAAATCCTCTGATGAACTGCCCCGTCTATTTCATATGGGTACTGAATGCATATATCAACATTGGAGACAGACTGGAACTGTAAAATAACTCTTCATTTGAGGAACTATCTTTCCACTTGACATTTCCACATTTCATTTTCAAGCACATTACATATTCACACTCTTCTGGATAAAAAATATAAATGCTATGCACTTCACTAAGAATAAATCCCATGACATTCCATAAAATCTTCTTTTGAATAGATATATTGATATATATATAGATAAATGTTTTTTTAAGTTTTCGCAGGTACTTATATGTATGCTGTTCAGCTTCCTTCAGGTATTATCCCACATCATTGTAGTTGTGCTTTTAAAGTTGTAGCAACATTTTGGCAAAATCTCATCTGCCATCATCAGGCTTCTGTATTGAGTTCGTTCGTACGAACACTATATACAGAAGCCTGATGATGGCAGATGAGATTCTGCTGAAACGTTGCTACAACTTTAAAAGCACGGCAATGACGTGGGATAATACCCGAAGGAAGCTGAACAGCACATATATATACACAGGCATCACATCAAGACTGCCTTCAAAACAGACAAAAAAATAGCAGCCATCCTTAAAAACCCCAAAGACAAAATTGACCTGGAAAACCATGGCACATACGAAGTTCCCTGTGCATCATGCCCGGCCACATACATTGGACAGACCAATAGAAGAATAAGTACCTGCCTGGATGAACATAAAAATGCAGTAAAAAAGCTGGAACACACCTCCTCACTAGTCCAACACATTAAAACCACAGGTCACAACATCAACTTCAATGGCACTAAAACCCTGGCCACTATAGAAAACCCCAGCCACAGAATCATCAGAGAAGCCATAGAGATTGAAAAAAGACCTGAAAGCATGAATAGAAGAGATGATTCCACCAGACTGTCAATCATTTGGAAGCCTGCACTCTCAAATAGAAAGATCTCCACACCACAAGCCAGGCAAGTACCTGGGCACAAACAGACTCCCCCTGATACCTCCAGCTCAAACACACCCCAACCAGGCACCCAGATGAAACCTAGCTTCCTAATAGATAATAGCCATCCTTTTACTCGAAGCCAAGCTGCACTGAAAGCCTCCAATACAGGAACAGAGTGTTGCCAGCCAATCAAAGCCACAAAACAGACAGAAGAAACCAGAAACACCAATCAAACAAACTCCAAGTCCAATAAACACAGACCAAGACTCCCAACCAATCAGGATGAAGAAAAAAGCATCCTGGGACAGCAATAGGCTAGCCTCAAATTTAAAACCAACTGCTGTGAGAGCCTGACCCACATACAAACTCAATACAGAAGCCTGATGATGGCAGATGAGATTCTGCTGAAACGTTGCTACAACTTTAACAGAACTACAATGACGTGGGATAATACCCGAAGGAAGCTGAACAGCACACATGTAAGTACCCGCGAAAACCTAAGAAAACATATATATATATATATATACACATACACACACACACACACACACACACACACACAATATTTGTCCCAGGATTATTTTAAATCTTCAGATGTCTAATTTCAAAAGTCTGTTTTTTAATCTTTGAAACATCCTGTGAAGTTTTGTCTGTCATGTGAAAAAAAATGTCTGAACATTCAAACAACTTCCAGTACAGAGCTGAGTGAATATTTTGACCAGTGCTACCGTATACAGCCACTTCTGTTATCCAGTATTATCTCTGGCATTCTTTTGAGAAACCTCAGCTGTTCCTACCAGCAATGTTTATTGCAGCTCTCCTAACTAGGAAATTAGGAGCTCAGCTCAGCCTTTGCTAAAATACCCTATCTCTTATTGGGCCAGGGTTATTAAGCAATAGTAGCAGATGCTAATTCCAAAGAGCACTTGTATAATTTCAGCAGTACAGTTCACCTTACCTGAATTGTAATTAAATGAACAAAAGCATGATGAGTGAGATAGCAGCTATTTCTGGAGCCTTAATGAATGGCAAGGGAGTACTAATAGCTCAGGACACAGCTGGAGATTAAAAACTTCAGCTGAGCATGCTAAATATTGCTTTATAGCCAAGAATGTATGACCCAAGGCCTTGGGATTGTATGTGGCCCTCATTTTCAAAATCTTGTGTGTGATCCTTACAGTTTCTCTGAAAGTTGTGTTGAATGAAATATCTCGCAAGGAAACCTATTGTAAATATGTGAGGAGTGATAATATTAATTTATTTTCATTTTAATATTTAAAAGTAAAGTTAAAATGTTTGTGCTAAACCCCTAATTTTTAGAGTCTCTCCCCAATATGCCATTTAAAAACCAAGTGTGACCTTAACCCCCAAAGTTGCCTCTTTCTGATTTATGGACATTTAGTCTCTACAATTATACTGAAGAAGAATAGATGAATAATACATGAGCTTTTTAGTGGTGAGGTTTTCCTGACATGGCCCAGGCAATGTTGCATGTTAGAATTCTCATTTGTTCAATTGCTGGAGGAGAATAGGGCATCATGGGATAAAAGCTGTTCACATACAGTTCAAAATCTTGGAATTAGGCTCAGAAGCATAACTATAGTAGCAGCGAATATGTTTCCCAGATAAAGTAATCTTAAATTCTCTAATTCCTTCTGGTACCTTTTTAGCTATGGCCATTTCAATAGTACATAGCTTTTATATTTCTTTTCATGCATTTCTTTATTACTTACTGATGGACAACTTTTGCATTCATGAGAGACAGGATCTGCCATCAAAGAAATTGCCACATAATTTGAATCCAGAGCCTTTATAATGCTGGCAACTTGCTTCCCAGCTTTCATTCTTGGACCAACTTCAGTTGACTTCAGTTCCAGTTTTTGCCTATAGTATGTACATAAGGAAGCAGTTCAACTAGCACGCCTTCTCTAACACAAACAGCTTAAAATGGCTGTATGTGTTGGCAAGGCTACAAGACATCTATATTCTGAGATATATATAGCTGAGTAATGGTTATAAGCAAAAACATATCTATTTGTGGCAAAATTCATGCAAATAAGGAATCAAATAATATATAGAGCTGCAGCATTTTTTAAAAACAAAACAAAATATTTGTTCAGATTTGATAGGTGGACTTTGATATTCCTGAGAAGAGGAGAAAGTCAGGCTCTGTGAAGCATTCAGTTGAAGAGCCTTGCAATTGAAAAAGACGAAATACATCTCTTTGGATTATTAAAGTAGCTGTATCATTTGCATAATTAGCTTGGCTGCTTTGAAAGCCATACTTGGCTGTCTACATGAGTGATTGGGGCTAAAATGTATCTCTATATGCATTTACCCCAATTAGAGAGAAATTTCCAGGTAGCCATTCAAGTTTTTTAATTATGCATATGTTTTAATGTGTTGAGGAGATATGCTTTGCTTATATGCTTGCAAAGCACTTCTTCCAAGCCCAATTAATACAAAGCAATGATAGCAATAATAAAATGTTGTTTCTTGAATAATATACGAAAATATATTGTTTTCAAAATGTTTTCCCTTTGCTTTTAAATTATAGTACTTGGGATATCAACAAAGGTAAAGCTTAAAAGCATTATTGATTGGATTTGACTGTTGGAAATTTTCTGAAAAATAGACAAAGGAGCCACCTTACTTTGAAATAACCTTTGCATCAATAAGTTGCAGAGATTTCAAATTAAAAATATGATTTTCTTCAGCCCGCACAGATTTAATGAAGGTGTCCTCCAGGACATAAATTACAGCTGAAGTGGCTTTTTTCGTCACCTTGAAGAGCTAAAAAATGATTTTATATAAATAAAAAATACATAAATAAATAAAATTAGAAACTAATTCTCCAAATTACATCAATCTGTTTTTATTATACTGTTTGCTGGATATAAAATTACTTGAATTTATCTTGTCCTAAATTATAACATAGAATGAAGTCAATTAACAGTAGTTTTATGGTGAATAAAAGAAAGCAAATCAAATAGCATCAATTGCCATAATATAGGTTTATAACTGGTTTATATTATGTTTTTAACATTAATAAATGATAAAGAAATTTGAAAAGGTATTTACTGAACCGTATTAGCTTTTACTGTCCCCTAACCCATGTTTTCTTTATTCAGTACTATTCAAAACTTTAGGGACTTTTTGTCTGATGCAAAAAAAAATTTATTTTTATTTTATTTTATTTATTTTTTTATTTTGTCACGCATGTATTAGATAACAGATATAAGTATAAATATGACTATGAATACATGAAATGGATAAGAATAAAAGGAAACATTCTGACAGGGACGGTAGGCACATTGGTATGCTTATCCACGTCCCTTACAGACCTCTTAGTAATGGGGTAAGATCAACCCCATTAAAGTGTTTAGGGTTAAAGTGTTTGGGATTTGGGGGTAGAAACCACAGAGTCAGGTAGTGCATTCCAGGCATTGACCACTCTGTTGCTGAAGTTGTATTTCCTGCAATCGAGTTTGGTGCGGTTTACCTTGAGTTTGTATCTATTGGATACAAACTTGAATTTGTATAATTATCATCGTTCTGAAGTTATCTAACTGATTAGAGATTTGCTGAAGAAAGTAATTAGGATTGGGACCACAAGATTAAACCCCAAGAATTAACCAAATAGTAGAAAAGTTGTGTATCCTACTGTACCTGATTGTGGTTGGTTACACTTGGCTGTTCTAACTTGCAAGAGTTCAGGGCTTTCACTTTAGTGATCTGATTCTGCCGAATTTGATAAGTCACATTGCATTTTCCACAAATATCAATCTAGAGAATAGATGAAATAAACATGTTGGTGTATCAAAGACTTGCTGACCAACTTTTTTTTTTTTACAAAACGTAGTCTCTGCTTTTTATTATAAATATTCTCAAAGTAATAGCACAACTAATAAAATCATGCAACTGCAGCAATAAAGCAACTCAGTTTCTACCGAAGGTAAATTTCACCTCAGTGAAGGAATTTTCTTTAGACTATAGCTGGTACAGGAAAGATCTGCAGTCCCAATAGTTCTAACTTGCACTAGAGTGATACTGTTTACATTTTTAAAATCAGTAGGATAATTTCAAAGAAGTGTTTAATATCAATAAAACCCTATTCATGTATTACATTAAGGCATTACTTGCTTAACTATGATCTGTTGATTAAGCCACAACAGGCTGTGTTCATATACTACGCTATGTCATGAACTATGGCAGAAACTACACAGAATGGATTCACACAACTTGTTTACAAGAAACAAAACTGACTAATTTGTGTCAACATTCTCCATTATTACAACTCTAAATATTTGCTCAGGATTTGACTATTCATATTTCTTTATGACATCCAAGAGAAGACAGGAAGAGGTCCAAATGTTCTCTATAAGTCTTTTATTGTTATAATGACTTAAACTAACCTTTACTCTAGATTTCCAAATAGATTGTAGCAAGGATGTCTGCACAAGGAGGAGAGGCAGGACAAATGATGTCACATGTACAATAATGGCATTGGACACAATAATATCAGGACACATGTGTTGACATTGAGCTCTTAGAGACACTTGGCCTTCAAGAGGCCTTATTTAAACACTAAAGTGAATCAGTTCTATTTAATTTACAACTGACATTTGTGTAGAAATTCTACAAATCAAGCACCAAATATTAGCTTTATTTGTACCCCAACAAGTTATGGTTTGCCAACTATGATTTCAACAAATAAAATTAGTTGAGTAGAACCAAAGAAAACTATATTCCTATCTTAGATTCCCCAGTTTTCTTCAGAGACGAACATGGTGAAACAAAAAAGCTTAGCAAAAGGGAGTGAGCATTTCACAAATTGACTGAATGGTTTTCAACACAGGATACATGTGCAGCAAATTCATTCATTGTTTGTAACATTCATTTTTTATTTATTTGTTAAATTTATTTTCTGCCAATTTTGCTGTGGGGCTACTCTAGGCGGCTTACAGTAATAAAATTAAAGAAAACGAAAGAAGTATAAATAGAAGTAAAACAAAAGAATAGAATAAACAATGAAAAAGAACAGTATGATAATACATCAGTATGATAACCAAAAAGATGAATGAGTGGAGAGCAGATCGCAAGGCGGGTGGGGGGAGGTGGAGTCTTCTATCAATCTGGCTGCTACTTCCAACATAGAAGTCCACCATTGGTTCCCAAGCCAACTGGCAGAGCCAGGCTCTTATATTTATACTTATATTTATGTAGAAGTAATGTAATAGAATGTAATGTAGTATAATGTAATATATTAGTAAGAAAACTAATATATTTATGTTTATACTGTTAATATAGCACTCCATGACTTTGACTTCATTTGGTCTTGCTCTTAACCCTTACTTTGAGGACAATAATGAGCTGGTTCTTCAGCAGAATTATAAATCTCATTATTGGTGGTCAGTGGTGGGATTAATTTTTTTTACTACTGGTTCTATGAGAGAGTGCTTTCTGTGGATAGGGCGGGGTGGATGGACGGGGCCAGCTGATTGTTGGAGATATCAGTTTACTTAGAACCGGTCTGAACTGGCAGCATCCCACCACTGCTGATAGTGTGTTAGTCAAATCACAAGCTTCTTATATAACATACATAAGACATAGGCATTTATGTTTAACTCTTTAAAACTTTGTCCTCAACACTGTAAGAGGGTGGCGCTCACTGCATTTATTTTTGCCCAAATGTGAATATATACCTAGAAAAGGCTTATATGATTTTCACAAAAATCTATATCTGCCTTTCTCTTCTTTTTTAATGATGTATCTCATCTTCCAGAGTAATATCCTATCTGTTCCTGTTCTTTATTCTCTTTATTCTTTTGTTTTTATAATTTTATTGCATTGTTCTATGCTGTTTGGTTATGATATACACTACCCAGAGTCAATTTGGAATTGTATGGTGCCTAAATTAAATAAGATCAATATGTTCAATTTAAAATCAAGACAAACAAATACATTTAGCATGCATGAAAGAATAGAGTACCTCGCTTGTAGATCCAGAGTTTAGCTGTATTTGAAACAAACTAGCCAGGCCTCTCTTGAGATTCTTGATATTAGAAGGTTCATCTTCATAGCAGTAAAAATTTTTAACCTAGAAAGTGTGGAAGGAGAGAGAAAGAGAAAATTTGTAATAAGAATAAATTTTAATTTGAAAACTATCCTCCAAAATCCCAGTCATTATTTATAATCAACTTATTTTCACAGTTATTAAGATGAATCAGTATTCTATTCTACACAGTTATATCCCAAAGCATGTCCAATGAAAAGCAGCAGAACAACAACAGAAATCTGTGTCAAATCTGCAGAATAAAACACAATCTGTATATTTCCAAGCATGGAATGATCTTATTATGCAACACTTTCTTTCAATAATAGAAACATCAAAGCACTTTAAATTCATGCAAAATCAGCAGTGTCGTGCAAACTTAAGCCTGATATCAAAATATTCGACCCAGAATCAGATGTAATACATCTTTCTCAAGCTTCCCTGAATAAATAATATTACCATCTGATGGTTATTTAAAATGCCAAATGCAGGAAACAGCCAAATGACTTAGAATGTTTTGTACAAAAAGTGATGAATGATGTGATGTTTGTTTGCAAATAAGTATTTTTATTTGGGGGGGGGAAGTACCCAGCTTTGGTAAAGATTTCCCCTTTCCAACTGTGGTATCCAACTGTACGGGGAGGTGCTCATCTCCATTTCTTAGTCAAGGAAACCAGTGTTATTAGAAGCATCTTCGGATACTTCTTCCATGGCCATGTAGCCAACAAGTCTGTACACCAAGGCGCACTGAACCTTTCCTACTGAAGTGGTACCTATTTATCTACTTGCATTTGCATGCTTTCAAACTGCTATGTTGCAGGAGCTGGGACAAGTAATGGGAGCTCATTCTGTTATATGGCACTCAGGTCTCGAACTCAGGCTATCAGCATTCCAGCTGATAAGCTCAGCATCTCTAATACACACTTTTCCAGCTCTGATATAGAACACTTTATTTTAATGTAGAAGGTTTTATCCAGCTTTTCATAACCTGGTGACCTCCAGATTATTGTAAATCAATTTCCAAAAATCCTCATGTCTGCATATCCTAAAGTAAGTTCCTGGTGTTTTCAATTTTAAGAAAGATCAGAAGGTGAAGCCCCTAGCTACTCAAAACCCTGGGGAACCACTACCAGACTAGATTACTAGTGGCTAAAAATTACATTCTCAATCATCCAGGTCATGGTTATTCCAAAAGTGCTTTTTCCAAAATCAGTTGGACTTTCATGCTTTTTTCCTTGAAAACATTTTGCTTCTCACCCAAGAACTGAAGAAGTCTTTTGGAAAAGCACTCTTGGGAGAGATGGAGAAGATACTAAATTTTGATCCATATCAGAAATCTTCTGGAAGATGTAGATGTCTCCAGAGGGTACATGATGTGTTTTTCTGGGAACTCATAATCTAAACAATCTATGCATTTTTTTCATCTCCCTCTAAGCATAGAATAAACATTTATAAGCCTTCATCTTGCACTGCATGGACAATGGTTATGATGATGATGTGCTCATGATGTTTTCTTTATAATTCCCAGTTCATAACAGTCTTAAAATAGTATTTTCTGTTTCTTTTAATACAATTTTTGCCATGGAGATTGCACAAGATGCTTCCTCAATAATGCTGGTGATGTTGATGTAATGGACTGGGATCAATCCGAATACCATCATGTTATTCTCAGAAACTGGAAAAAAGTATCCCAAAATGATTTGCTCCCCTAATTAAGTGAAAATAAATAATCTGTCTCTGGGATGGCAGGAAGAAACTACTAATGTTAGTTCTGTCTGACCCTAATAATAGTCAGGTACACTGATTAGTCGTCAAGATATGACATGAAATTGACTTAATACGCTCACCTTTCATACTAATTCCCCTTTTGCCACCCCAGCAGAAATTTAGAGATAACGCATACTGTAAATCTTGGTCCTTGATCTAAGTTATGCAATCAGTCAAAAATGAACCATAGTGAAATTAATAACAGAGGGACGTGTCAGAGGCAGAGTGATCTTTGCACTGGCTGCTGCATCTGAATTTAAACCACAAGACTTTGTTCTTTCATCTAGCCCTCAAGCAGTTAAAACATGCTGAGCTGCTGCCCATTCTGCCCTTTTTAAGGGTTACAATAAATACATTATCTCTTTATGGCACTCCATTGATACATTTTGGCATCCCTTTGAGAGCAGTATTCTATTTCCATGATGGGCAAACATTTTCAAGGCACGAAGGTGAGTCTTATTTGAAGTCCTTCTCATTCATCCTCAAAATGCCATTTTTCCATCTTCAGATCATAAAGCTTTCACCAGTGGGATCATCGCAAAGGATCTGATATAGAGTGGGCTCACCAGCCTTTGATCCTGTGTTCTTCGTTCAATACAAAAAAGACCCAGGGGATTTAGTGTAGCCCACACAATTCAAATTGCTTTTCCATTATGCATTCCGACTCTCCCTGGTATTAGACTGGAATGGAGAATCCAAGACATGAATGGATGTGTGGGAATGGATTACCCACAAGCTAGTACCATTCATGAAACCCTTTCATGTGATCTAATGCAGCTTCTCCACCCGAAAACACCCTGACATTTTATTTTGATTGCTCTGGCAGAGAGTGAAGGCAAAAGGCCAATCTGTCCACTCCACAACTAGCACAATATGCTCAAAGCAGTCATGATGATGTAGTAGTTGTTGCTTTTTTAAACGCTGAGATCTAGTACATTGGCCATGTAGATTCTATCAGGGCTGGGATGAGATCTGGATTTCAAGTGATTCAGAGAACATGTGGGTGTGAATGTAACGCTCGCTGGGATCACCTTAAAATAGCTGTGGCTGACACATAAACCTGGAAAAGACACATTGGTTGTATAGTGTTCCCCACAGTTGCTATCTGCATGCCTTCAAGGGCAACCATTGGTGGGGGAGGGGCTCAAAAAGTAAGGATGGCAGCCATTAATGCCCAACTGAAGCCCCACCCCATTCTACATGTGTCGTGGCATGCAGAAAGAACTGAACTTTTGATTGTGCAAACTTTTGTGCTCTTTGCCCTCCCCCTGACACTCAATGCCATTGAAAGTTCTTAATCACAGTGTATGCATTAAATGTGGATCTTTCCCCAGCCGTATTATCTATCAGATTTACTAAATCTTCTGCTATTGTTTGCATGGAACTTACAAGACAGCTCTTGAGCATGTGCTGGCTATATAATACATGGTGACTGGATTACATATCATTTAGCCTTTTACAAATATCATGACCCTAATTCAAAGCATGCAAGGTAGATATATATAAATAAAACCTTTAAAACGAACCTTTCTACTTATTCTCTTACCTTTCCACGAATCCAATGCAGAAATACAGGCCTTTTTAAAGCAGCAAGATGTTCTTCTTCATATAGTTTATTGGTGTTTTTCTGCTGAAAAATGTCTTTTCCTACAGGACGTTCGTTCACATTTTCAAGTAATACATCTGTAATCTGGAAAGGCAAAAACAACAACTCCCAATAAAATAAAATCGGAAAAATCAACTAATTTGCAATAGGATTTTATTTCCTCAGACTTAATTTCCCCTTTCTTCAATTATTTTTCAAAATGTATTTTCCATTTTATCTGCGTACTTTGAAGTGGCTTTTCAAACCAATGTGTAATCTGCAGTTTCTAATCAGTCTTACACAAATTGGCCAAGGACAATGATGAATTCACAAAGCACACTAACTCATAATGTGATTTATTTGGGGTTGTTGTTTTTTTGTTTACTATGATGTGATTTTACAAATCTGGCCTTTGTTCTATTACATGAGAGTTTACAGAAGCATCCTGAAATAATTAAACTCTACATAATTGATAGGTCTTCTCCAACGAGCCTTAAATATTGGAAAATTCTAAATAGAATCTCTATATTTCTCATTTGGCTTCAATTCACAATGTTGCTAACTTTGAGCCTGATAGCTCCTTATGTTGAAACCTGTACCCCAATATGTACCACTGAACATCATGGGCTATACTTTCTAAGTAAACAGTGCAATATTAAATGCCTTCAATTTTAAAATGCATCCTATATTTCTATAAGTACAAATTAATCACATTTTGCATCTTGACTTACATTAACTAAATTTGCATTACTCAAATTATCAGAAAATGCCTTTATAACATCATCTTACAATAATTGCCTACCGCAATTTTGATCAACTGGTCATCATCATTATTGGGATTTCTCCATACTAAATTGACATCCACTTCAGATGAAATTTGATAGCCCACACTCTCGTGGGGTAAACCTCTCACTCTGTCAATAAGAACTTGGGTGGAATAGGTAAATTTGTATAATTTGTCATTGTTTATTCGAGGACCAGTATTGTGGCCTATATGAAGAAAAAAAATAATTGTGGATAGTGTTGCATCAATGATAAACTAAAATACAAAGAGGCCACCATATTATAGTCCTATCTCCAAAGCATGGTTTAAATATGAGTTTTAAGACAACTCTTAAACTTACCTCTGAACAGATTCACCACCAAAGTTCCTCAGATTGAACCTTAAGAGTCTTTCCAGATGCTTTTTAACAAACTTTTGTGAATCATATTTGCACTAAAACTCTACTTAAAACTTGCCACCTTTAATGAAAGGGTAACAGAGTAGCATACCCAAACCAATGTTCCAGGAATTAAAACAGGAACAGTCTAAAATAGGAAAGCCCTATGCAAATATAGGAAAATATATAAATAAAAAGATGTGTGTGTGTATGTATGTATGTATGTATGCATGTAGGAAGGAAGGAAGGAAGGGAGGGAGGGAGGGAGGGAGGGAAAATTTCTGACAACCACTGCCAGCTTCATTCTAGGAAACTTTGTGGGGAAGCTGAGAAGTTAGAAGTTGCTCCTTCTCCTGTTAATTGTTTATGGTTATTCGCTTTATCTGTTTAGCAAAGGAAATATCTTTGCAACAATGACCCATGGATCGTGGATTGTCTAGTTCTATCAAAGCTTTGGGCTGAGCCTAGTTTTATCCATTGCTAAAGGAATCTTTCCTACTGGTAGCATTCTATAATAAGCTACTGTGCTGTAAATAATATTTCAACATTATTATTTCAACAAAATTTTCACTGGATGATTGGCAGGGGCTGGGTTTATGAAGGAAGTAATATACCCCTATATCACATCCATCCATTTCATGGCCATCCCTACTATTAGACCTAGTAAGGCTGTTGGCTGAGGTTGTAGCTATTGGGATGAATGGTGTAGCAGGAAAGTACTGAAATGCACTCCCGCAGTTGATACTGGGTGCATCATTCAATTTGACCTTCATCTTTTCACTCATTTACTAGAAATTTTGCATTAAGATGCCTCCTCTTAATCACTTCCCAGCCTTTTGGCTAAGATCAAATGTATTTCATCTTTTAGAAATATATGCATATATATAAATGTGCTTATTTGTCTCTCTGCCTCCCATGCTTTTTATTTTCTTATCCATGTATGAAATTGTATGATAGTATTCTAAATTTGAAACTACCTTAAGTGTTTGGAAGAGACAGTGCATAAAGACCAGAGAAATAATAAAACACAGACTGGAAAAAATATTAATACATCTTTGGGAACAACACAGATTGGCTTCGAAAAATACTAATATGTTTAGCCTGTTAATTTATTTTTAAATTTATATTTTTCAGAATTTTGTGTTTGCTGTGTCTGATCTACTGGCTAGAGTAGCTTACAATAATTTGATATATTTTACCTGATTATAAACTGTGACAAATAATAGTTTTAATCCTAATGCACAATTAAACCTAATGGTTTAATTAATAGGTAACTATTTTCATCTGCACAATTTTACATTAATCTGAATTAATGTTATTTTCCGTTCTGATACATTTGCAAAGTTTATTCATATAAATGTAGATTTCCCTAAATACCATGTTTCTCACAAAATAAGGTCCGGCCTTATTTTTTTTTGACCCCTGAAAAAACAGCTAGGCCATCTTTTCGGGGGTGACTTAATTTCCTCCCCCACTTAGAGTGGCCCATACGCATGTACCTTGCTGTGGGGCCACTTCTATTGGCTGACGAAAGCTCCCTGAAGACAGAGTGCCACCACTTTGGGGTGAGGCGTGGCTGCCCATGTCCCCTCACCTTTAGGCAGTCTCTTTTGGGTGATGGAAGCTCCCCAAATGCAGTCACCAGCCACTTCGATCAGCCAGTAGAAGCGGCCTCAGGGCGAGCACACACACACACACACTCCCCTCGCCACGAGGCTGCTTCTATCAGCAGACAAAGGCTCCTTTGAAGGCAGAATCCCCAGCCGCTTCCGGGCGAGGCGTGGCTGCCCATGTCCCCTCGCCTTTAGGCAGTCTGTTTCGGGCGATGGAAGCTCCCCAAATGCAGTCACCAGCCACTTCAATCAGCCGGTAGAAGCGGCCTCATGGTGAGGGGAGAGTGTGTGCGCTTGCCCCGAGGCCGCTTCTACCGGCTGATTGAAGTGGCTGGTGACTGTATTTGGGGAGCTTCCATCACCCGAAAGAGACTGCCCTAAAGGCGAGGGAACACGGGTAGACACGCCACGCCCTGAAGCGGCTGGGGACCCTGCCTTCAGGGAGCTTCTATTGGGGTATTCTAGCCTCGGCTACCTGCAGGGCACTCCTAAAGGCAAGTTTTCTCCCCATCCCCCCCACCCTTCCCCTGCCCATTTCTCTTCACCTTGTGTAGTTCGAATGAACGATGTGAGAAATGGCGGGGAAAAGTATGGTTTAAATAGGCCTAAATTTTGGGGGCAGGGCTTAATTTCAACTCTTGTCTAGAAATCATGCTGGGTCTTCCTATTGGTGGAGGCCATATTGTTGGAGAAACACGGTAGTACTAGATATACATTTTAATGTAGTATGTTGAGATTCTCACATAAAGCAGAATGTGCCACTGTTATCTAAACATGTTGCAGAGAGAAATGAGTACATGCAACTTGAATAACTATTTTAGCGTCTGTCATTACAACTTTCTATAATTAACTCATGGTTCTATATAATACAGAAAGCTATGCTGCCTGAGCTGAGACAGCTGTCAGGGACTGTACCTTTTATTAGTACTCCTGGCATAGACAACACATGCGGTTTTAACCATTAGCTGGCTCTAAATTTACACTTGCTGTGTCTTACAGCAAGCAGTTTGGAGAAAATACTACGCTATAGCATTACAGCTGTATTTTCTGCTGTAATCTCACTGAATCCCTCTGAAAAGTATAATATATTTATAAACAAATATACTTTTAATATAGAAATATTTTACATACATGAGCAATCAAAAATATGATAATTAAAATATTTTTATTACAAAAGCATCTGTGTTGTTTCGATTGTGATTCTAGGAATTTGCAACAAAATATCAATACAATCAAAATAATTTATTTTGTGTCAAAATAAATTTAACACAACTCTAATATTGTCATAGAAAGCATTCCATCTTATAATACCAAGTGGCCATGATAAATTTGAGTTCACGTTTGCCCAATTATCTGATCATCCTAATGCACAAACATATTCTTTTATAATAAATTACTAAAATGGAATGAAGGCAACATTAGGTATCTATATACTCAGGCTAATTTAATGTTTCACATTTATCGTTATCAGATCAGAGAGTCTTTAAAAAATCTTCCATGAAGACATATTTTACATCCTGCTATAGTCCAAAGGTCGTAACTATACAACTGATGTTATAATTGCAAAGATAATACAAATATAATTAAGGGAGTAGCATTCATTGCAGATTAATAGGGAAAAAATGGAGACTCCTTCATGCTTCCATATAATTGCATATTGTTGAATTAAACATTATGACATTTTTGAAAATGCTTAACACTGCTACTGTTCTTTAAAAAGAAAAGCGGCAGTTTTGAACCCCAAACTGCTGCTGTAATCCAGATTTGGATCAGAGCCCACATCAATTTGCCACTCAAAATCCACTTTCCCACCTGCTATTTGCCCTTTAGCTTTTCTGAACTTCCCCTTGGCTAATGTACAAATTACCCTAAATAGCAGGATAGGATATTAGTCATTTCTGTATATATATATATATACATATGTGTGTGTGTGTGTGTGTGTGTGTGTGTGTGTGTGTGTGCTGTTTAGCTTCCTTCGGGTATTATCCCACGTCATTGTAGTTCTGTTAAAGTTGTAGTAATGTTTCAGCAGAATCTCATCTGCCATCATCAGGCTTCTGTATGGATATGGGTCTTACAGCTCCTGGTTTTAAATTTGAGGCTGGTCCATTCTGATTGGTTGGGAGCCTGGACCTGTGTTCATTGGACTTGGAGTTTGATTGATTGGTGTTCCTGGTTTCTTCTGTCTGTTTTGTGGCTTTGATTGGCTGGCAACAGTCTGTTCTTGTGTTGGAGGCTTTTAGTGCAGCTTGGCTCCGTGTGAAGGGACGGCTGCTCTTCATTAGCAAGCTGCTATTCATTAGCAAGCTGGGTTTCACCTGGGTGCCTGGTGGGGGGGTTAGGTTGGAGCTATCAGAGGGAGTCTGTTTTTGCCCAGGAGTTTGCCTGGCTTGTGGCATGGAGATCTTTCTATTTGAGAGTGCAGGCTTCCAAATGATTGACAGTCTGGTGGAATCATCTCTTCTATTCATGCTGTCAGGTCTTTTTTCAATCTCTATGGCTTCTCTGATGATTCTGTGGCTGGGGTTTTCTATAGTGGTAGCAACGTTTCAGCAGAATCTCATCTGCCATCTTCAGGCTTCTGTATGGATATGGGTCTTACAGCTCCTGGTTTTAAATTTGAGGCTGGTCCATTCTGATTGGTTGGGAGCCTGGACCTGTGTTCATTGGACTTGGAGTTTGATTGATTGGTGTTCCTGGTTTCTTCTATCTGTTTTGTGGCTTTGATTGGCTGGCAACGCTCTGTTCTTGTGTTGGAGGCTTTTAGTGCAGCTTGGCTCCGTGTGAAGGGACGGCTGCTCTTCATTAGCAAGCTGCTATTCATCAGCAAGCTGGGTTTCACCTGGGTGCAACTTTAACAGAACTACAATGACGTGGGATAATACCCGAAGGAAGCTGAACAGCACACATGTAAGTACCCGCGATAACTTAAAAAAACATATATATATATATATATATATATATATATATATATATATATATATATATAAAGATCTAACATATACATATATGTGCATGTATATAATCATGTGTGAATATACACACGTGTGTATGTATGTATAGTATATGTGTACACACACACACACATAGGACAGTATAGACATGTACAAGAAAGTAAGTCAGAAATATGTGTGTGTATATCTCACATATTTTCCTGTCCACTTTTGGTCAAAAACTAAAGAAAGTAGACATGTTAAAATATAAAAAATAAGAAATGGTGTAGGGTCTCTTGCTTGGGTGAGGGGTTGGACTAGATAACCTACAAGGTCCCTTCCAACTCTGTTATTGTGTTATTTCAATGGAAGAGAAAGCACTTTATTTTGCTTAAAAACAAAAAAGCCAAAAAAAGAAAGAAAGATTGAAAACCTCATATCACAACCAGTTCTACTCAGTGAACACCTTATTTTTCCCAAAGTTGTCCATCCTAAATCTAAAGCACAACAATAGCATATTACTCTGGGATACTCTGTGACTACATGATCTGTTCTCCAGACACTGGCTTCTATTTTAGCATCACTGCTTGTCCTGTATTTGGTTAAGTTTAAATTGGGCTGCCTCCAACTACAGGAAAAACACACTGATAGAAAGGTACTTCTTGGAAAAGCAAAAGGCCATCCTACACTTCTCATCTGGGGCAGGAAACTAAGGAATATGTTCCTTAGAGTGTGATAGCTTACACTTTTCCTCCCACTGTAAGCAACGAATGGCTCCAACAGAAACTCAAAAAAAAAAAAGTGGGAGTTTTTTCAGTGTATTATTCATAATTGGTTTTTTTTTTTCACAACATGAATGAAATACTACACATTTTCAAAATTGCCTTCAATAGGAATTTAGTCTATCAGTACAGGCTGAACAGAATTCATTTCCAGGGGCATATGGCAGCTATGAGGGCACATATAAATCCCCAACCTTTTTAATAGGCAAAAAAAAAAAAAAAAAAGGCACAGGGCTTTAGCCATGGACACATTTTTTTTTACTTCCCATCCCATAAGAGCTATCCATTCCTCACTAAACTATCCATTCCTCACTAAAGTTATATAAATTGCATTTTTCTCCTAATTTTTTAAATTATTCAGATGATTTCTAACTATGCATTGAAATACATTTGCCCAGAAATATGTAGGATAGAATAAAACAAAAAGCCATGTTTCAACAAAAGGACATTAAAATGAACCACGTCAAGAAATATATAACCATAATTCAAAATAAACATAAGACAAATAAGAGAGAGGCAACCAGGTTTAAAAACAGAGACAACTTGGCATTCCATTGAAGCAAGGTCCAAGATAAATAGGCTTTAGGAAAATTTTTAAAATCAATTAGGAAGTTTTTGGAGAGGACATCCACAGCAAGAAGCCGCTCACCTTGCTGTCACTCAGCAGGGGCAGTCAGAAAAGGTCAATGGAAGATTATGCCAGCATTTGAGTAGGTGCATGTATCCAGAAGCAATTCTTCAGTAAATCCTCACACTATGAAAGGTTTTGAAAGGACTGAACTTTAAGACTTAGGCAGAAAGCTCAGTTGTCACTCAGTTGAGTGAAAAGGAAGGACAGAGGAGGGTTTGCTGATCACATTTTGAAGCAAGTAAGCTAAGCATACTGTAATTTAAAGGTGGAGAACTCAACTTCCCAAATATATTGCCCACTGTTTCCATTTGTTTCCTGATATACTATGCCAGCATCTTCAATTGGACCTAAACGTTGTTTAAAAAGCAATGAGGATATCAAAGTACCCTCTCATATCTCTCCCTGCAGGTTTCCTTGCAAGCAGGTGCCAAACTCCATTCAAAAGTGATCTGGAAAATGCATTTTACCTGAGAGTACCCACACTTGGTTAGCAGCCCAGTTAGCTGACCTCCTTGCTCAGATCATAGTTCAATATACCTTCCTTATCACCTCTTTTAATGAACTGGAACAAAATCTTTGTCATTGAGGACTATACCACCTGCAACACTCCACCTATTATTCCTTGCTGGGTGTAATAAGCATGGAGACACTGTGCTTAATGACATACCTTCTTGTTTACCCTTAGGCCTAAAATTTAATCAATCACATGACAATGTGATTAAATAAAATATAAAAATAAAAAATATAGAGTGCTCTGGATTTTCAAAATTGACTAGTCTACTTTCATTATAATATCCAATTATTATGAAAAGCCTTGTCCTCAAAACTTCTTGCAAATGTGGCCAAGGGGGTACTGCGAGATATTCCCTATATTTTTGTAAAGCAACTTTGAAAAAAACTATGAAAAAACTCTGCCAAAAGAACTGTAAGTATGTAGTCCCTTGCTATACAGGGTAAGCTAGATAATTTCTAGCTTGTGGTTTCTTCTGTATTTGGATCTCAGTGGAATATATAACCATTACCGCTTGTCACACAGATTGTAATAAAGTAGTTGGAATGAAACTTTCAATCATTTCTTCTACTCTATTTAAATTATCAGCCAAGATCATTTACATTCTGATCACTGAACAGAGGCAGTCCTATAAATTGGCTTTCCATAGCATATATTTTTAAATCTCTTGGAAATTTTGTAGTTAATGCCTGATAAAGATCCTACTTCCAAAGTCAAAGGAACATAGTTCTGTTTATAAAGACATACATCTTGAAACCTAGAAATTCTATCTTCATCTCTTCCATTATGCAGCTGTTTATCTTACAATCATGTAGACTGATGGGCTTGATTACCCCTTCCTTCCAAATATAGCTAGCTACCTTTCTTTCTCATTGAGACTCGATATCTAACCAGTTTATGGTTTACCATTTTACAAGCAGATTATCTGTCATTGTTTTAACAGGACATTCCAAGATACTTAAGAGCATGGAAGGTAAAAGAATGCACTTTTAGCAATGCACTTTGCAAAACAACTATGTTGCTATACATAGTTGTTACACCTTAGATCAAACAGATCTCTATTGGAAAAACTACCTGGCGTTATATCCTAATTCTGAATTACTTCAATCCAGTATGAAAAAAATATAAGACAGCAGATCAGGAGAATAGATTGAAAAAAATTGCTGGATAGCAGGTGAAGTCTTTGATGAGATATATTATCATATATTTACAATATTGTTTAAATGTGCACATGCAAATGTACATAGTTAATTCACACAAAACCTATAGTAAGTGGCACTATTCAGATAATGGCATCCTCAGCCAATTTTTGCAAAAGCAACAAATATTTGATGTCCTGAAAAGCAAATATGTCAACTATTGGTCATGACTACACAAGATGTTAATAACTGACAGTGAAAACTGTTCAGAAATAATTCCCATTGGTTTAAAAGATCTGGCCTGGATTAGAATAAAACTATTTTCTTAAACCTTTCTAAAGTAGATTCCTGTGAATAGTTTCAGTGTTAAAGCAGAAACCCAGATTTCATAAGAAGGAAGACCTAACTTGCTGCAAACTATTGATGGCTCCCAAAGCAATCCATTTAACATAATCTCCCCCTTCTCAATCCCCACCTTCCAATTAATTCAAAATGATCTAGATATAAGAGATCCACATAAGCAAAATCTACAATGTACCTTCATCTCTCTTATTAAAAGGCAGATACACATCTATTAATGCAAGTCAAAAGATTAAAGCAACTTACCTTTGACTGATGCTGAATATGTGGAAATGATGCATGGGAAAAGCACAGTAAGAAGAACCATGGCTGGCTCACATAAGGTACAAATTATCATATTGGAAATAATGTAAGGAAATTGTGAACTGCTCTGATTGAAATGAAATCTACAAAGAAGCCTTCTATCTGCCACAATGGTGTTTATCTAGATGTAGTAAGAGTCAGATTCCAAATTCCACACTTGGGTACTAAGTCCATTGAAGGGTTTTCTAGTTAATTATTGAAAAGTGAGATAATGTGTGTTTAAATATTTTATTCTTTTCTTAAGCTTTCATTATTACATGGTAAAAGATGTACAAATGTTAGCCAGTGTAATATTTGTACATTTGCCCAACTTCCTTTAAATTTTGTAAATGCAGTGGGAATTATTGCAGAAGACATATGATTGATAAATCTCATGAAAAATTACTCTTCTAAATCTTTGTACTGTGTGGAATTATGTCTTTAAGAACTTTAAAACATACTTTGTCCTTCCTGTTTTTGCCCTAAATGCTTTTATCATGCTACTTATTCCTAATTTTTAACAGGATACAGACACTTTGAAAAACTTGTTTTTACTTGTTTGCAGAATTCCTAGAACCAAATTATAGTCAGAATACACTCTCTGTTTAATTCTAACCAACTGCACAGAGTTGCTATGAGTCAGGAAGCATCAACATTTTATCATTATGACTGGTCACTGTTTAGACTGGATTTTGCATTTTATTCAGCTGTTAAGTCTTTCCCAAGGACCTGGGACAAGCAGACATTGTTTGGTGGTATTAAAGGTATTGTAGCAGGATGTAAGGCTATTTCAAATAAAACTGCCTTATTATTATTTGTTCATAACAATATGAAGTCACAGCTGCCCATTTTTTTTAACTGGTGTTGGCACTGAATTCTTCTCAAGAATTTAGGATTTACTATCACAATTGAGCCCTGAATTTTTATTGCAAGACAGTTGTGTGTTTTACTCCATTTTACAACATTTCCTGCCACAATTGTTAAGTGAATCACTGCAGTTGTTAGGTTAGTACTGCAGATCTAAAGCAAATCTGGCGTCCTCAGTGTCTTTGCTTGTCAGAAGGTCTCAAAAGGTGATCACGTGACCCCAGGACATTGCAACCATCATAAATATGAATAAGTTGCCAGTCATCCTAATTTTAATCACACGATCATGGGGATGTATGAAAAACATTCATAAGTCACTTTTGTAACTTCGTTGTACCTTTGATCACTAAACAAATGGTTGCAAGTTGAGGACTATCTGTACTATGGTTCATCACACAGTCAGCCGGATATTCAGATTGTATCTGACATTTTTATCCACCCATCGAGTCCTTCCCAAGGACCTGGGATAGGCAGATGTTGATGTATGGGCAGGTGTTGGTGATATTGCCACAGAATGTAAATTCTTCCAAGTAAAGCTACCTTCTGAAGTAGAAAAGTGTCTGGTTTGATCCAGCATTAGTCAAGCTGAAACCCTTTCTAGTCCACAATCAGGTATTCCACACTGATCAATAGCTAGAAGAAAATTCAAAATATGATATGGGGGGGGTAGGGTTGGGGGAACTGTTTCCCCATCTAATTGTTTCTAACAACTCATATCCAGAGGCATTAAAAATGCCATTTTTAGATTTAACAGAACACATCTAATTTAATTCTGAGTTGGAAGACCTTGTAGCTTCCATTAATTGAAAGGTAAATTAGAATGCATTATTCCAGGGAACATCAAAGTGCCTTTTGAAAACAAACAGATTCTTATTTCTAGCATTGCTATTCATACAAATGGTATTGTTCTCATTGACTTAAAAAGCATTTATTTTCAATATATTTCATTTTAGTCTTGCTGGCCAGCATTCCAGGGTTAAAGTCCTATCGCCATCATAAATTTCCAGAGTCCAAGCCATAAAACTCCTTCCATTATCATGTAATGAAGATAATTAGTTTCTTTGACCAAACTGATTTTTTAAAAAAGAACGTGCCTTATTCTGCTCTTTTCACAAGCCTCATTTGAATACTTAGTGGGGGAAATGTGATTTAAACTTGTCCTGTATATAATACCAATACAAAACAGTTTGGCAATTACTTTCCAGCCAAGCAAGAAAAAAGCTAGTGCAGAAGACAAAATTACGATACATTACAGTAATAAGAATGTGAGTAATATTTTTGTCAGGAACATATCACTATGGACATGCAAACAGGCATGGACTTTTTCAAACATACACTCATACTTTTCTCTTCTTTGCCCTTTTGCTTCTTTCCCAGTTACTCTCTGCCAATCATTGCTGTTCAATGGCAGAAATCACGTTGTTTAATTTCCTGCTATAAATAGCAGCATTAGCATTAGTTACCCACTAAAAATCAGAGATCATGTGTTTGGGGACTGAGGCCGCTGCATGCCCATAGGCCACTGATGAATCCAATTTAAGATGCATCCTTTTGACTGCAATGATCAGTAAGCTGTCATGACCATTTGTAGTAATCTGGCAATTGCAATTTATCTTTTTACAATATATCCATCAGTCCCCAAAGATCCAATGATTAAAAATGTAATGTGTCATGCTGAGTTCTGTAAGAAACCTATCCATATATCCAGCTTGCTATGTAGCAATGTTTCTTATGAAGGTGCATTTTATATTAATTTTCATTTTCAATCCGCTTCTGCAACCTATGAAATAAGCTGAATACTCTTAGTTGAAAATATTCAAATGGGGAAGGTATCTTGTGCAAGGTATGCTTTCTAATCAGACATTAATGCTGCAGATTCAAAAGGCAGGAGGCATTTTTGAAATCCACTGTCCATGAGTGTCTATCAACTATGTACATCAAAAGCACGTGCACCAAATCAGGGGTCTCCAACCTTGGCAACTTGAAGCCTG
Source organism: Laticauda colubrina (assembly GCA_015471245.1). Taxonomy (NCBI): domain Eukaryota; kingdom Metazoa; phylum Chordata; class Lepidosauria; order Squamata; family Elapidae; genus Laticauda; species Laticauda colubrina. Next base: position 22,872,166 of record BLBF01000026.1, read on the forward strand.
GTGGACTTCAATTCCCCAAATTCCCCAGCTGGCTTAAAATCACATCTGGATTATTGAACCAGCTGCTAAATACTTCAACTCCCACGGATAAACGTTTGCAAGTCAACACAATTTAAAAGGCTCTATGGTCTTTTTAAAAAAATAAAAATAACAATGATTTAACACCGTCCCAAATGACAAAATACAATATTCTAAACCCAAAAGCGAATCGAGGAGGAGCTTTCCCGCCATAACTCCGCCTATACTAAGTCACGAGACTGAGATATTGCGTCATTAGTCCGCGTCGAGGACTGCCACTGCGGTCTCGGGCGTCAGCGGCGCTTGCGAAGGGAAGGGCTAGCCCGGCTTCCTGGTCCTTCGGCGGTGTCCATTGCTCCTGGTTCGTGCGCTGGGCTGCGAGGTAAGAGAGAGAGAGAGAAAAACCCTTCCTCCTAGCTCGGTCGGTGGGGAAGTCGCGTTTCTCTACAACTTTCCTCCCAACGGTTTCAGGAGTCGAGCCCGATTTTGCCCAGCTTAGCGCTGCTTGGCAGCCATGTTGGCTGGTGCACGACGGGAGTTGTAGTCCCGCCCTGCTTCCGAAGATCTCGTACAGGGCCAGGTTGAATCTCCCAGCTCTTTCTTCTCCCCGAGGGGACTGAAGGCTGATCCGTTAAGGAACAAGTCCGTTAGAAATGTATTCAGCCTCCATTACGAAGGTCCTAAAAGAAGGAAAAAGCCGCTCGAGTTAAGTGAGGGGCAAAAGAAGCGCCTTATTCTGGCACCTCAGGCACGGTCCCTTCTGTGGCGTGACGAGGCTGAGATGCGAGAAAGCTTGAGCTGAAAGGCGCCTATATTCTCTTAGGAAACAGTGGGGCCGATAAAATCCGAATAAAGAGCATTGAGAATCAGCCTAGGGTGGAAAGCAAAAACATAGTTCCAATATCTCAGGGGCTGCCCCAAAGAAGAGGGAGTCAAGCTATTCTCCAAAGCACCTGAGGGCAGGACAAGAAGCAACAGGTGGAAACTAATCAAGGAGAGAAGCAACCTAGAACTAAGAAGAAATTTCCTGACAGAACAATTAATCAGTGGAACAACTTGCCTCCAAAAGTTGTAAATGCTCCAACGCTGGAAGTTTTTAAAAAGAGATTGGATAACCATTTGTCTGAAGTGGTGTAAGGTTTCCTGCCTACGCAGAGGGTTGGACTAGAAGACCTCCAAGGTCCCTTCCAACTCTGTTATTCTATTCTAGTTCGCAAAAAAAAAAAAAGTGGCTGAAAAGTCCTCTTTTCCAAGTTGGTGCTTTCCGAATTTGTTAAACCGACATTTCTGACTCAGAATTCTGGGACTTTTATTCCAACAAAAAATGCATCTCTAAATTATTCTGCTCTCTCCTTATCTATGCAATCTCCCTTTTTATGTCAATGTAATTTATATAGCTTTACGAGCCATTACTATTGATTTGTTTTTCAGAATAATAATTGGACATCATTACATGAAAGCATGTTTTGAAACCAATATTTAAATTAATAGAACCAGGACATCTTTATTTCTTTCTCTCTTGACTATTTTAGTCTTTTGAGGGTTTCCATCCCTTTCTTCAGGTCTATTCAATAATAACCCACATAGGAGTGGAGCCTGGGCATATCTTTTGGCATTCACAACTCAGATGAATTTCTATGGATCCAACAAGGCATCAGGCATCCTGACTTTGACCATTGAAAAGTGTTGAAACTTCCAGAGTTCAGTGGGTAACACTCATAATCTGAAAAGGAAACAAAGGGACTTAAAGCATCTTGCTCTTCTAACTTCATCTCTTCAATATATTAGAAGACCCAGACTTCCTAATAAAAAAAAGATAAAATTATGAACTCCTTAGGCTGCTGTTGCTTTTGTTTAAATGACATAACTGATATTTTATCACATTTTACCATTCTCTCTCTTCCTCCCTTTCCCTCCCCCCTTCCCAACGTAGAAAGATGGGGCACGATGCTTATGTTAGACCTACAAGATTTGACTCTCAGACACTACTGGACAAATTGAAAGTCATGGTTTCTTGCAATTTAAATTGTTTCAAGAAAATATATTCCCTTAAAGCAGTGGAATAAACTATGGGCATTTTATATCCTATTATTGTCAGTTTAACATAAAGCATTTAAAAGAGGTTCTTTGCAGAATGCAGCATAGCTTTGCATACCATCTTTGAAAGCTGCCTCTGGTTGTTGGCATGCTTGTGTAGCCATCCAGGAGAGGTAATTCTGTTGCATTTTTCAATGTTGCTAAATACCTTTTTCTAAGGCTTTGTACAGATTTGGGTTTGTTTTTTTAAGATTTGAGGATTTTTTCATTTCATTGAGTTTATTATAAAGTGTCAAGGCTATATTTTGCAGCCAAATAAACTCTTCGCTATTTTTTTCTTGACTGGTTGGTGATTTCTCTAATAAATGTAATAAAATGGAGATGTAATCCAGATAATTTTTAAACTGAAAATAACACAATGGCTATTATATGGTTGCAAAATAGAATGTATGATATATCAGGGAAACTAATATCTGTGAATATTCCTGTTTTATTAAAATCCCCAAAATACTATGTCCGCCTTGGGCGATTTATTTGTTTATTTCAATCACAAATGTCTTGAATTTGTAGTGGTTCTTGTTTATTAGCATTTTATGTGTTTATGCATTTTAATACAAATTATTAGGATTAAGGATTGAAATAAGGATTTTTTTTGTCCTTCATAATTTGTATATGAGGCAGAAATCCTTGTATTCAACTGCCTTAGACAAGAATTTTTAAAATATATTTAAGGCACAGTTTTTAAATAATATATATTCTGTTAGAATTAAGTTTTCTAAAAATCAATTTCTTTTTTTTCTTTGAAGCTCATGTCTTCAGGAATGCCACCAGAAAACTTTAAAACAACCAATATTACTGATACAGAGGAAAAAGTGAAGTGCAATATTGATAAGGTGGAAATTAAAGAATTGCCAGTGGAAAAGATGGAGAACATTGAAACTATGTCAAAAAGACAGCGAAAGAAACTAATAAAGCAGAAACAATGGGAAGAACAAAGAATCTTACGCAAGTATGATTTGCTTCTTATAAAAAGGATGTATTTTGTGATTAGGCACAAAATGATTCATTTTATTGCTCCCCAGTTTCTTCCATGAAAAAGTTCAGAACTAAGCCTGAGGATTATATGAGCTCATCCTGGCCTTTTCTCTGCTTCCTTTATTCAGGAGAGGAGTGAACAAATATGTAATCTCTCTCATCCTGCTTGATGAAAGACTTCTAGGAAACTCTTATGACCTATCTGATTTCACACTGTATAAGCGGTCTCTTATTGGACAAATGAAATAATAGGTTATATATAAATACCTATAAATCTTTTTGTTTTCTTCTGGCCTTCCTTTCTACATTTCAAACATGATTTGTCTCTTTATGACTCATGATTCATTATCTTTGAAACACCTATTCTGCTTGAGACTCATATTCCAGCATCCAACATTTAAAAGCACATGCTTCAGCAGATAAATCAACAATTATCTCTATCTTGAGAACAACGATATGGAAGAATATAATAATCAGATAATAGCCAATGTTGTACCACTGAGAAATGTTTGTTTCTATTTCAGACAAAAACGTAAAGAAAAACGCTTGAAAAGAAAAATGGAGCGCCAATCTCAGCTGGAATCAAACGGTGAAGGAAGTGTCAGGAAACATATGCGTAGGGATATTGTTCCTAGTGCACTTCGGCTTATAATAGACTGCAGTTTTGACAATTTAATGGAATTAAAGGTAAATGGAAATGATATTTAAGAAGCAATTCTAAGTGTCTTGATGGATTATATTAAGTCATTGTCAACTCATTGCAATCATTTAGATTTTGTAGTTCTCCAAAATTCCCAAAATATAGGTAATCTACAGTTAATGATTGCAGGACTGTGTCTGTTTGAAATTACAGTGATGCTTTAAGATGGCAAGAAAGCTTGTAAATTATTCCCACCACTATTCCCCCCAAGGAACTCTGCTACAGAGCTCATACTTTTTCAGTGTGAGGTCAGGCCTCAACCCTCCCTTCACCCAACCACACTTGCACTTTGCAGCAGCACCCTCTCCCCACCCTCAGGCACCTGGACATTGCACCAGCATCCCTTCCTCTCTCCAGCTCACATTAATTTGTGCTTTGCATCAGCAACCTCTCTTCAGCTGTCACATGTTCACACTTTGCAACACACTCTTCCCAACCTACACGCAACCACAGAAGCTCTCCTCCCTACCCAACGTGCACTCACATCTTGCTACATCAGCCTATCCCAAGGCCATGCACACTCATGCCTCGCAGCAGCACCCCATCCACAGCTGGTTTGCACTTTGCAGCAGCAGCACATCCCCATCCCATAAGCTTTTATTGCGGTACCCTTCCATCTTGCTTCACTCTGTAATACTCACCCTCCTTCCTAAAAGCTCCTGGGGACTTGAGACTTCCTGCCGGCTTCTACACTGATTTTAGGGGAGGCTTGTTGTAATCATGAGAAAATGAGAATGAGATGTTCTCATTTAATGATAAATGACCCTTGCTTAACACTGATAATAAGGCCTGTAGGATTGCTGTCTGTAAGAGATACAGCCATGTGACATTGCACTTTGTGAGCACATTGTTTAGCAATGGAAATTAATATATGAACTGAAGTCATTCAAAATAATTTCTTTGAAAATGTTAAAAACTTGAGAAATTAATGTAGAATTAATGAATGAATAGGATCAAAGAAGTAAGGTTTAACTTCGTAGAAAATGTAGGGTACGTTTTTGTGTGTATGTCTTTAAGTCAGCACTGATTCTTCACAACTACCTGGATTAATCCCTGCAGTTGCCTTAAGGTTTTTGGAAATGTCTTGCTCTTGCCCAGCTAGAACCCATGGTCTCTGTTTTCTAGCCTGATTCCTTAACCATGTCACCAAACTGGTTCTCATATATTAGTGTTACTTGACAAACATTACCAATATTCTCCAATAGATTTAGAAAAATTTGTGTAAATTATAAATTGCTTAAATAGTTTAATTTTAGAAATATTAATTTTCATTTTTAATTGCATACTTTTATTACATTTTACTAATAAATTGAATTTAAAATTAGACAAGTCCCAGAAAGAATTATGCATCAATATTACCATTTTGAAGCCATAACACACTTGATCATGTATACAGCACTGCTGCCTAGACATCTTTAATCAGGTTGTTGGCTTCATCTGGATGATTTTTAGAGTGATGAGCTAGTAAAAAGAAAGAGTGATAACTCAGAAAACCTCTATACTTTTAGTATGCTTTCTTCAGGTGCATGTTTTAGAAGTAATTTCTGTTGGTTAAAAGCTTCCTTTCTTTCTCTTTAGCGTCTCTCTGAAACTCTTGGTTAAAGCATTTTGTGGTGCTTTCTCTGAAGAACAGTATAAAAACAAATTGTATTATATACAGGATGTCAAGAAACTTCACAAGCAAATTCAGAGGTGTTATGCAGAAAATCGTAAAGCACTTCATCCTGTTCAGGTATGTCAGTCTAAGTAACCTCCAAATATTCTTCTTTGATGACTTTCGTAATGTTATGCAATACATATGAAAGTTATTTTAACATAATATAATGCTTATAGTTATATTTTTAGCATACATAAAATAATTTAAAGATTTCTAGATATTGGTCTAGAAATGTGTCACAAATGTCCACATGTCTAAATATAGTTGCCATACCTATAGTGAGTTTACACACGCTATGGATAATTTAAAGTACTGGTTGCTGTGAGTTTTTTTCCCTGTCTTGGGTAACAATGCACACATATATAGAAAAGGAGCAAGAAGTTAAGGAAACCATGTTAATGCATTAAGATAAGAAAAAAAATATAAAATCTGGCTAGAAATCCATTCAATATATCTCTCCATAAATTTCTCCTGCTTGCAAGTTATCCTTGCAAACCTCCACCACATCCTTACACCAACTCAGACATTGCCTTTTGTTCTTTAAACATCTCTCTGAGGTCCTTGTCAACTGCATCCAGCCACAACTTTCTGAATCTTCTCCTTTCAAGCTATTCATTCTTCCTTCATATATTTGTTTTTAGATTCCATCTTCATTCATTCCCTGTTTGTGACAAGACATCTTCACATATTCACTAAAGCCCATGTCACACTGCACCAACGGATGGAAAGAGGATGTAAAACGGAGAGAAACACTTGCCATCCGTTGGTTAACGTAATTCATCCGTTTTGTAATCACTGCCTTCGTTTTTCATCCTCTCTATCTGTCCAGCATCCGTCGACTGAGGTTCCATCCGCTCAAAAAGTTTTGAGCTGCTCAAAACTTTTTGAGCAGAAAATGTATCCAACGCGTCCGTTCTGCATCCGCTACGCATACGGGGAACATCCGTTCTGCATCCGTCGTCATCCGTTACGCGTCCGCTACATCTGCTAGGCATCTGCTGCGCATCCACGCAACTCAAATCTGCTCCAGTGGAAAGCGGACACAGGAAGGAAGCAAAACGGACATGGAACGGACGCGCAGCGTGAGTAGCACGGACGGAGAAAGGATGAAAGCGGATGCAGCTCACATACAAAGCATTTAAAACAGAAAAAACGTTCGCAGAGGGGACCTATCTCGGATATTAAGGATGTCTAGAGGATGCCTAGAGGATGCAAAAGGACACATAGTGGAAAACCTATATTGCCCATAAAAAGGGGGAGCAACTCCCCTGGATCTCATTTTTAGTCCAGCAGCCCTGTGGTGCAGACCTCTTCAGCCTTCATCTGGCTCTTGCTCTTCCACAGCATCCATTGATGTCCACCATGGATCGTAACACACTCCTTTTGGTAGCCACCATTGTTCTGCAACAGTGCGAAGCCATCTACAGGCTCTTTCAACTGTTCTACGGGAAGAAAAGGAGGCGGCCAAGAAGTGTCTGGGTCCGAAGATGGATCGGGAGAAGAGCAGAGTACAGACTATACAACAAGCTGATGGTGGAGCTGAGGAACGAAGACCCTCATGCATTCCAGAACTTCATGAGGATGCCTCCAGCCATGTTTGATGAAGTTGTGGAGCGGCTGAGACCCAGGTTGACCAAGCAGAGCACCAACTTCCGGCCCAGCCTGGACCCTGGGCTCAAGGTGGCACTGACTCTGCGCCACCTGGCCTCAGGGACCACCTACAGGAGCATGCAGTACGGCTGGAGGGTGCCACACAACACCATCAGCATTGTGGTCAGAGAAGTGGTGCAGGCCATCATCGAAGAATACATGGAGGAGCTCCTCCAGTGCCCCATCACTGAAGAAGGCTGGAAGAAAGTTGCAGAGCAGTGGTATCAGAAGTGGAACTTCCCCCACACCGTTGGAGCCATAGATGGCAAGCACGTGGCCTGCAAAGCTCCAGCCAAGTCAGGGTCCACTTATTTCAACTACAAGGGCTTCTTCAGCATCATCCTCTTCGCCATTGTCAATGCTGACGACAAGTTCATGTACATCGATGCTTCAGGCAACGGGTCAGCTTCAGATGCCCAGGTATACAACGCCAGTGACCTCAAGGAGGGGCTGGAACGCAACCTCATCATGGGTTTCCCAGATCCAGACCCCCTGTCCAACGACACACAAGATGTGCCCTACTTCATCGTGGGGGATGATGCCTTCTCCCTCAGAACCTACCTCATGAAGCCCTACGCTTCCAGATGCCTCACCCGTGAAGAGAGGATCTTCAACTACAGGCTGTCCAGGGCAAGACGGGTAGTGGAGAACGCCCTTGGCATCCTGGCCAACAGGTTCCAGGTACTTCTTACCACCATGCAGCATTGCCCAGAAACCGTGAGGAGGATCGTGGAAGCTTGCTGCATCCTGCACAATCTCATGCGCACCCAGTCTTGCAGAACAGGCTCGTGGACCTCCAACAAGGCAATGGTGACATGGAGCCTGGGGAATGGAGGCAAGGGCGAAACCTGATAGACACTGTGGATGTGCAAGGCCCCAACAGAGCCTCACATGAAGGAAAGAAGCAGCGCAACCTCCTGAGACACTGGTGCAACTCCCCAGCTGGAGCAGTGGAGTGGCAAGACAGGATGATAGATGATTAATGGATGCTTCCTTCAGCCTGTCTCATCACACTGATGAGATTGTGCCATGTATGTTGGGTGGGCCTACAATGAACAGGGCATTTAATAAAGAGTTCTGTTTATGTTGACATGTGTGGATGAATGATTACATTATTATTGATAATAAAGGGCCAAAGGTGTGGCACCTGGGAGGGTGGACCATACAGTCCCACTATGCTTGCACTGGAGGTTTATCTATCCCACAGCTATTACCCATCCCAAAGGTATCCCTGCCCATCCCACAGGTATCCCTGCCCATCCCACAGATATTACCCATCCCAAAGGTATCCCTGCCCATCCCACTGCTATCCTTACCCATCCCACAAGGATGCAAAGGCTTAACCCATTTCTAAAAGTTTCCACCAAGACTTTATTTAATAAAATAAATGAAGCAAGTGTGTGAAGCAAAGATAATCTTTATTAATAACAAGCTGTAAAAGAAAAATGACCCAAGTCAAGTGTCCAAAGCAAAAATAAAGTCAACAGGTAGGCACCCAGTCTCTGGCACTCTCCTTGGTCACTTGGAGGCGTGCCCAGTCTCAGGGGTGAAGGGTCCAGGTGCTGTGGAGGTGGTTGCTGCTGGAGTGCTGGTCTGAAGCGCCACTGGGGTGCCTGGCCCCGAGAGGACAACAGGGGACAGTGTGTTGAGGAAGCTCTCAGACAGCTGGCTCAGCTCCGTAATGTTGAGAGCCCCTTCCTCCATGCCATGGGGTGTCAGCCCCAATACCGATGACAGATGTACTGAGGCCGGGCTTGGCTGTGGGGTGGAGGAAGGAGCAGTGTAGTGGGGCTGTCTGGTCTGCAGCTGGGTGAGGACTGGCGTCGGTGGCGTGGGTGGCATCGGTGGCATCAGTGGCACCGGTGGCGTCCGATGTACATGTGCCTGGACTGGGAAGGGCTGCTGCCTGTGCTGCTGGACCTCCTGGTAGCCATAGCCTTGGTAGGTGAGGGCCTGTGGAAAGCCTTGGAAGGGCAGTGACATCACCTGGGGTGGAGGAGCAGACCTGGACTGCGTGGGAGCAGGTTCATCTTGGTCTGGAGGGTTGTGAAGAAGATCAGTGATCCTGTCCTTCACCACCTGGTACTGGGGTTCCGCCATGTTCATGAGGGTCTGGTTCACATAGGTGAGGAAGGGCTTGCGGTTGGAGGATGGGGCGTCGGTGTGTTCCAGCTGAGAGAGGAGATCTACGCTGCTCCTGATGGTGTCTCTTATCTCCAGCAGGACAATGTGGCTCTGTCCCTCCGGTTTGCCTCTCTGCCTTTCTGTGGAGATGGAGCTGGGGGTGGATGCGGGTTGGGCTGTGGTGGAAGTGCCATCTCCTTTTTCCCACTGCGTCAGGGAGTCCTCCACGCACTCCGCCACGGGTAGTACAGCTGTCGGGGGGGTCTCCGTCGTGACACGCTCCACAGATACCTGCCTGGAGGCAGGAGCTGACTCTCTGCCAGAAGAGGACTGGCTCTCAGCAGGCTGCCTGAGAGAGAGGGTTGTGAGAGGGGCTGCTCCTCGGTGGCGGATCTCACCCTCCAGGAAGCTGCACTTGGCCATCACGTAGGTCTCTCTGTCCATCAGCTTGACCGCGGCCTGCTCAGATTTCTTGAGGTGCAGCTTCCCGTACCAGGTGTGCATGTGCTTCCACCAGCCGAGGAGCACCTCCGAAGTGTAGCCCAGGCTCTCCGCCTTCTCTCTCCAAGCAGCCTGCTTCCTTTTGGTGTCCCTATAGAGCCTGTGTCCCTTCCGCCATAGATACTCGTTCTCCCTCAGCCACTCCAGCACCTCATCCTCATGTTCCTCTTCTATGTTGTATTGCCTCCTCTCCTGTTCTCGCGTCTGCCTCTTCCTCCCTTTGGCAGGACCATATGGGCACTCATCAGAGGGGCTTCCAGGTTGTAGGGGCTGCTCCTCCACACCAGCAGCAGCAGCAGCAACAGTAGCAGCAAAAGCAGGACCAGCAGGACCACCAGCAGCAGCAGCACCAGCAGGACCAGGATCAGCAGCAGCAGAGTAAGCACCAGCAGTACCAGCAGGACCAGGAGCAGCGTCAGCAGAGTAAGCACCAGCAGAAGCACCAGGAGCAGTGCCAGCAGAGTAAGCACCAGCAGAAGCACCAGCACCAGGAGCAGCGCCAGCAGAGTAAGCACCAGCAGAAGCCCCAGCACCAGGAGCAGTGCCAGCAGAGTAAGCACCAGCAGAAGCACCACCGCCAGAAGCAGCATCAGCAGAGTAAGCACCAGCAGAAGCACCACCTCCAGAAGCAGCATCAGCAGAAGCCCCAGCCCCAGAAGAGCGAGCCCGGGCTGCAGAAGCCCCAGCAGAAGCAGAGTGAGGGCCAGGGGGTGGGAGGGTGGCCCTGTCCCTCTTGCCAGGGCTGGCAGCAGATGGCTGAGGCTTTCTCTTCTTCCCCATGGTTGTGGGGTTGCTGGCTGGCTGGCTGGAGAGCTGTGTCTGGAAGCAGGTCTTTCCTCAGAATGGTGACCTGCTTGGGAGCTGCTTCCCTTTATATCCACGGGGCTGACGCAATGCATCCTCCCCACATGCGCAGTGAACTCTAGGCATCCGCTAGGCTTCCGCTCTGCATCTCCTTCATCCACTTGGCATCCACTGTGCATCCGCTTCATCCGCTCGACATCCGCTCTGCATCCGCTGTATCCGTTCCGCGTCCGCTTTTCTGCACTCCCCCAGAAGCCTTGTGGTTGTGCCATCCACTCTCATCCGCTTCCATTCACTAGGCTTCCGTGGAGCATCCGCTTTCCATCCACTCTACATCCTCCCCCCGTCCGTTCCTTTCTGTGTTGTCCGCTCTGGTTATGCAAATTTTTGCCCCTTTTGAGAGCGGATAACAACGGATGGAGCATTTTTCTCGTCCGCTGTGTCCTTTTTATAAACGTTTTGCATCCGTCGGCCAGTGTGACAGGGCCTTAAACCATATTTAACCACTGTATGAACTTTAATATAGCAACTGTGCAGCATGGCACAGCCTATATCTAGGCACAGAAATGATGTGACACCTCCTACAGATACACTGCAGATTTCATGGAAAAGGCATTCCCCTGAGAAGCTTGGTTTTTCCCCCCACCAAGTTGTACTTGACAACTTGTATTGCATGTGAGATTAGTGAATGACATGATGGTTATAAAAAACTTTATAAATTAATTCTTGGTAGGGATGTTCCATGGCAGAACCCAGCATGCATATCTGTTGTCACAAGCATTGCATGTATGCTAGGTTTAACAGAGTAATAAAGTTTGTACTATTCACACTAGTTTTCAGGTCCTCTTTCTTGGGGATCCCTTACAGATATAGCATATTTACTGTAACATCAATTTTTTAATTATCTTCCCCGTTGACAATGTTTATATGGTTCCATACTTTTTATTTCATCTATAGTCTGTCTAATTTTTGCCTCACATTATTTGGGTCTTTATGTAATACATCAGAATCACCTACAGTGTATCAAAAATACCCCTTTGAACTTCCAGCTCTTAAGTTATTATCCTGTTTGAGGTGAAGCTAAAATGTGTAAAATATGAAATGGTGGAAAATAGTATTTGGTTGTATAATCTTAAAAATTATCAATGAATGTTGCATACATTTTTATTCCCTAGTTTTACTTGGCCAGTCACGGAGGCCAGTTGAAGGACAACATGAATGAAACAGACAAAGGATGGATAAATTGGAAGGTGCTAGCAATTTAAGTATATAATTTTAATTATTACAATAAAAACAATCAATTTCTTAGAAATGCATGAATTTGACAGGGACTGTCTCAACATTATCAATTGTCAGATTGCTGGATTTTGCCTTCAGTAAAATGAAATCATTGATACAAGTAGTCCTCAATTTATAACAGTTCATTTAATAAACATTTGAAGTTACAATGGCACTGAAAATAGTGACTTATGACTGTTTTTCACATTTATGACCATTTCCAGCTTCCCTCAGATCATATGATCAAAATTCAAACGCTTAGCAACTGGCATGTATTGTGAGGTTACAATGTCTCAAAGGTCATGTCATCACCCTTTGAAATCTTCTGACAGACAGTTAGTAAGGAAATCAGATTCATTTAACAACCATGTTACTAACTTAACTGCAGTGATTCACAACAGCAATGGCAAGATAGGTAATAGAATGTGGCAAAATGCACTTCACTGTCTTACTTAGCCACAGAAATTTTGGGCTCAATTATGTTCATAAGTCAGACATTACCTATATTTTATGATGACTGAATGACTTACAAGTAAGTGCCTTCTTCCTTTTAGCTATAATCTTTCCAATATTCTATATATAGTATATATATTAATCTTTTCAGATAAATGATAAAACTGTGATAACTGTTTCGTTGCAATGTTAACCCTTTCATAGTTTTCTTGGTGCAGGCATAGAATATATATTCAAACTAGTGAAAAATCTTTAGTTTTCAGATAATTTATTTGGATTTGTGTTTGTGTCTTGAAGGATATTCAAATTAAATCAGAGCATTATAGTGAGTTGGTGAAGAAGGAAGATCTTGTTTACCTTACTTCGGATTCTCCAGATGTCTTGAGTGAATTAGATGAATCAAAAGCCTATGTTATTGGAGGCTTGGTTGATCACAATCATCACAAGGTAGATGGTTAATATTGTGCATGCATACTTGAAAAAAATTGTGTTGAACTAAAGTAAAAATTAATGGAAAATTAAATGGGATTTTTATGAATGTAGTATTATATTCAGTTTGGAGAATTTGTGACTGTCTACGTGTTGAACTACAGTTTACAACATCCTCAGTACTGATCATGGTGAGAGTCATTGGGACATACAGTATTGTTCTATATTTATACCCTGCACCATAGTTATGGTAGACAAAGTCAAATGTAAAAATATAAAACATAATCGGATAAGTTGGACTTTAATATATATATTATTTAATATATTTGACAGCTGTCCATAAATCTCATAGATGTTTTTGAAACTGATTTATGGGCTGACTATTCATTAGAATTAAACTACTTTAACTTATTCACCATATGCCAGGAGAATTGGGGCCATTAGTGTTTCTGGGGAAGTGTAAACTTGGGGTTACCATCAAGGAAGCCTGTTGTCTAGAACACGTCCCATGCACCTAATAAGTGGTAGGCCTTCTTTTAGTTATAGGCAAAATAGATGGACTCAGTTTTTTTTACATGCCCAATATATCCTGGAGCTGCATTAATAATTATAAAGAGATTCAAAAGCATTTTGAATTGGGCCTGAAAACCTACAAATAACCAGTGTGAGTTCAAAATGGATGCTATCCAAACCTGTTAGGAGCCACTACATTATCCACTAGCTATAGTTTCTTGACCATTTTCAAAGACTACCTTATATAGGGCACATTGCAGTAGGCCAACCAAATCAGAGCATGGGTTTCATTTATCAAGGGCATTTTTGTTCAAGTAGGATTACAGTGGCATGTCTGATGGAGTTGGGTGAAGGCTTTCTGGCCATGGTTTCTACCCCTTTGTCCTGGAGGTAAAGCTTGAAGTCACAGCAAAGTCCTTCAGGGAATATAGTCCTATCCACTGTGTCTACCAGAATTATTGACAAACCAGCAGTTCCAGCTTGTTGGGATTTAAAATGAGATCATTTTCCCCCATCCAGCTTCTCACAACTGCCAGATACTAGGAGTTCTATGGCATCTCTAATTAAAGCTGGGGTGGGCATGTCAGGAGCATATTAGTGATATCTTAGCCCAAACCTCTGAACAATCTCACTAGTGTTTTCATGAACCTTAAATAATATGGAGGAGACCTCTGAATAGAATAAAATTCTTTATTGGCCAAGTGTGATTGGACATACAAGAAATTTGCTTTTGGTGCATATGCTCTCAGTGTACATAAAAAGAACCCTGAGCCACCTGCACTGACTTCTCAAGGGGCTCAAGTGCTGATCTCTCCAAGATCACCAGAAGGAACTATTCACTCAAGTAAGAGGATCCATACCATTCCATATGTAGTAAATGAAAATTCTGGAGATATTGTCACACTACAAATCTTTATTGCCATAGGACAGCATATTGTCACAATGCATCTGTGCTCTGTAACACAAATACAGGATATCAGCAGTGCATTTGTGCGATTAGTATTTCATCCAGTGCACATTCTGTTATTTTAATAATGCTTATTGTATTGCTAGCATTAAAAATAAATGCCAAAGGAATTTAATGTCTAATAAAAGTGCCTAATAAAACTGTTTATAGCATACATAGGCATAAGTTTACAGGAAAGTCTGTAGAACGTGTAAATACTGTTGAATGGTTGGTATGTCTATGATCATTTGTCATCATCTTACTGTTTCTTTAAAAAGCTTGTATAATTTTTATGGGTTTCTGATCTGCCTTCCAAGTCACAGTCTAGGGATAATATTTCTTTAGATTCACCAGCTGTTATTTGTTAATATGCACATTTTTGGAATATTATTGAAAATGTGAGTCAAATATCTGGGGAAATGAGATGACAGCATCGAGTAGATTTGACAAACACAACAAATTTGTGCACAATTTCAGAAAAAAAGCCAGGATTTTAATTAATCTTTTGAGCTGTTTCTCTCCATATTGGCTCTGATAACTGGTTCAGTTAATAAAGAAACTTTATTTTGGTGAATACATAATCAGTTAATTGACTAACTTTGTATACAAACCCTCAAGATAAAAGTGAAGTTCTCAGCATTTTCAGTTATATATAATAGCTTAATAATTGGTACCTTTTATAAATCAGTGCTCTATGATATGAAACATCTTTAAATCATGCTGCAAGGCTATATGTGTAATGCATATATTTTATTATGCAAAAGTAAAGTGAATTCAGTACAAATAAATTACCTGATAATCTCAGGCAATGTAAATTTATAGCAAATAGACATTTTTTTTATTTTGCTTACAGGGAATTACATACAAAAGAGCAAAAGAACAAGGTATAAGCCATGCACAGCTCCCTCTAGGAAACTTTGTGAAAATGAACAGCAGGAAAGTTCTGGCAGTCAATCATGGTAAGAAAATATTTTTTTTTCCTTTATTTTTGAGTCTACGTTTTGTAAATGAGCTATTTATGCTTTATAATGTCAGAAGCAATTACCATTTCTAATTGTGATTTTTTCTAGATACTGAGTATTTTGACAAGCACTTAATTTCTCCAGCAGACAGTATCTAGTTCTCAAAATTATGGAGAATGGTTATCTAATATTTGTGTATTATCAGTGTAATAGATTAAATATCCACTGTGTTATCACTGAGTTACTTTATGAATGAATGAATTTTATTCACAATTCAAACCTGTAGAGTTCTGACTTAACATATTTTCCAAGTTGCTCCTTCATGTTTAGCGCAATTGTTAGTAAACAATTCAAATCACAGTAAAGATAACTGGGACGAAGAAGCTACAGAAGTATTCCCCAACCAGGAAAAAAGGCAGTACAACATACCAGAAAAAACGTTTTGATACTATAGATATTTTGCTGACAGAGTAGAAATCAGGAAAATGCTTGAAGCAGTTATGATCTTATTTTTATTTACATATTCATAGAAATAGTTCAGTGGAAGGGCTTCCCTGTCCTCAGCTATCCATTAGCTATAGTGATCATAATGCAAACAGATCTCCAGAGTAACCTGTTTTCTCAATTCCCCCTAACACACAAGCTACAAGTTGTTAGATTTTTAAAAATGGAATTGATTTTGATGAATCTTTTTTTTTAATTTGCAGCCTAGATTAATTGCAATATATCCCTTTTAGAACTATGTTTCCATCTTTGCTTTTAAACATCAATTCTCTTTATAGATGTAAATGATTTAAACTGTTTGTCATATCATAGAATTTAGGGAGAAAAACATTTAAAAAATAGTTACTTCTCCCTTAAGAACAATTGCATGCTGATTCCATTTCTATTTAATAATTATTAGTAACAATATATAAGTTAAATAATATGTACAAAATAAGATTGTTTTGTGGTTACTGCAGAAGCTTCTAATAGTTTTATTACTTTTATTATTTAATGTTCTTATGAAAAAAGTATTTTCCTTTTTTCTCATAGTATTTGAAATCATCTTGGCATATCTGGAAAAGAAGAACTGGGAAGAAGCCTTTTTTACTATCTTGCCACAACGAAAAGGGGCCAAACTGCTGCATGAAGCAACCGAGGTGACAGTTGCCTCCCCGTGCAAGCAGCAAGAATCAGGAATTATTCAAGATGAAATCTCTGAAAAGAGCTAAATGTTAATGAAAATGCTACTCATGACACGAGAAAGAAAGCTTCCAACTTTGGAATTTATGAAATGCTATACCTCTTCTCTTGGTTTTAAGCACTAGATTTTTATTACCAAATTTAAGCTGTATATTTACTCATAAATATTTAATGGCATTTAAATATGCAAAAAGAATTGTTGAAGGAGTTTAGATTTCCAAAGATGCCAATATTTATTTTCCTCCTTAATCTTTTATTTAATAATTTGCTGGAGTCTATTTGTTTTTTATTCTGAACTTCACAGCAGAATTTTAATTGTAATAGAGTCAACATTCACTCGGCTAAAACTCATGTTAAGTATATTTTCTTGTTTATAATTTTCTTTGCTTCATGTTTGTAATATATGAGATATTTCCTTAGTAAAGATAAGATATGACAAAATTCAACTGCAACTAGAATTGTAGATTAGGAAGATGAAGAGTAATTTGCATTTCATTAAGGCTTTTTGTTTTAATCTAAATCCTCTTGATTCCTGTGCTTATAGAAACAGGACAGAAATTTACTTTACATTTCAGCTTTGCTGATGCAACCCAACTACAGTTTACATCGTACGCACACTTACTGATTTCTGCAGTAAGAATGAAAATGAGGGCACATTGTCAGAAACATAACCGATACAGCAGCTTTTCATGATATTGTCGATGTGTTAGGAGTTAATGTTGTATGTCTTTCACCCCCAAGGCTCAGATATAAAGCAGCGAGACTTTCACAACTTCTGTTGTGAATACAAGAACTTCTGCAAATGAATACAAGAAGGGGCTCTGCTCCAATTTCACTGAAAGATGTTTTTTAACAGTTACAATTCTTTATTGCCAATGTTAAAATTGTTGGATGTCCAGAAAGGCATATTTCCTATGTGCTATAATGTTACATGGCATGATGAAAAAAATAAGTCTGCTTCTTCAAAGTTACTTAGATTTCAGAAGTTCAAAATCACTATGAAATTTAGTTATATTCCAAAAGCTTGAAATGTTTTAGACAAATTAAAAAACTTTCATATGATTGAAGAAGTTAAACAAATATTAAACTTAGAAACTAATTAGAATTAAGTTTTGTTGTAGGGGGTTGTTTGAAAAAGCTGACCAAATAAATTGTGTGAATGGTGTAATTATGCTTTTAAACTTGAATTCCTTTTTGCTCATCTTATTCTATCTTATGTGAAATTTAAAATAACAAATGTGCTCTCTCTATATATATACACACACATACAAACAGAGATTGCCAGTAAATAGTATTCAAAGTTGATCAAAGTTGTTTAATCTGTTGAATTAATTCTCCCATGTAGTTGAACTGTTTCTACATATTTTAGTCATTTTTTTAAGTTATTTCACTGGTGAAATGACAAGGTTTATAAAACTAAATGTGCTGCTTGAATAATAGATTTTAGCAGAAAAATGTTACATATTATATTGGATTCCTTCAGTGTTTTTATTTTATTGTTCATTTAATTCAAATGCAGCTTGGTATATATAAGCAAATCTAGAATCTGAAACCAAATAGCTTTCCTCTAGAAGCAATAAGAAGGAAAGAAAGTGGAATGAAAATAGGGTATGCAAAACTGGTGCTTGGATGTACTATTTAAATCTTGAAAAAGCTATTTAAATCTAAATTGACTATCAGAAGGTTACCACGATTTTTGTATCATACAGGATGGGTTCCAATCTCAAAAAACTAGAAATTAGAAAACCATGAGTGATAGTCCTGTTTTAGGCATAAAAGGCAACTGACTGGACCAGCCATTCTTTCTCAAACCATGTCACAGGGCTGTTGTGGGAAAATAGGAGGAGGAAGAAATATTAGGTTTGAGTTATTTCTAAAGCTAATAAAATGGGAAATAGAAAATATCAAATATTTTGGACAGCACAAATTGGATGTTTTCTGGAAGAACAAGAATGAACATCTTTTCTTAAAAAATGGTGCTGAAATTTTATTACCAATAAATTTATTTTGGTGCTCCAAAGAATTGGCAAAATGAGCCATTTTTCAATTTTATCTCTTTTCAGGTGTCATGTATTATGTAGTTTTCTGTTTAAAATTTACCTTTATAGACATTAATGGTTGTCATAGATTAAATACTAAAGAAACACTTTCTGTTTCTACTTTGTGAATAATTATTTGTCTCTTTCAGAAACAATTTTATTACATATTTCTCTCAATACTGTGAAAGGTTGCTGTCCTTTGTACCAACTAATCTCCAGTGACATTTTTAGTAGTTTCCCAGAATAAATTATATAAATACATGCCTGGGAATATTTGGTTGCTGTTTGAAGACTTTTTATGAAGTGTTTGACTTGGATATATGACTGTTTAAAGTAGCCTATTTGACTCTTTTTCAGTAGACTGAGACATACAGGATCCTGAAGACTGCAGACTCAGCTGTTAATGTCTGGAGAAAGTTTGGAGGAGACCCATAACACTTTATTATAGTACAGTGAAACATAACCACCACACGAGAATAGACATGGGGTATAACTCTCATTTCTATCTCACAGCTTGTTTTGGCTCTGCTACTTTTGGTGGAGAACTAAAGTAAGCAAAGGAGCAGGTGTGAATGCATATTGGGTGGAAGGGGAACTGGAGGACATGGACATTAATTTTCTTCATGCATTCTAGGCTAGAATTCATAAATCACTGCATTACTTGGGGCAGAGGTCTTTGATATCAATTGGAACTAAATTTTTCCATGCAGATTTTTTTTTTCAGTTGTATGATGTTTTGACTTGTCCATTCCAGAATTTTCTCCCCCCCTAACTATTTTTTGTGAATATCCTGGAACATTTAGGATCAATGTCATGTTTGTAAGGTCCACTTTTAATTGAGCTTCAGTCTTTTCAGGTGATCTCATATTATCTTGAAGTACTCTGGTACAATGAATTCATAGGGCATTTTATAATAGTGGGCTGCTGGGCCCTTATGCAAACTGTTTGTTTGTATCCTGCCTTTGTTGTTTTTACAAATAAAGCAGCAAACACATCCAACACAACATCATCATCATCATCCTATTTTCTCTACAACAACAACCCAATGAGATGTGCAGGGCTGAGAGTGATGATTGGCTCCAAGGTCACCCAGCTGGCTTTCATGGCTAAGGTGAGACTAGAACTTGCTGTCTCCCACTTTTGACTAGACTTGGAATAACTTTATTGTCACTTTGAATGTACAGTAATGGGCATACATTAAAATGAAATTTTGTTGCATAAAGCTCTCAAAGGGTCACTACCTCTCATAATACGCGACGTAAAATGACTAAATACAAAATTATGAATGAGTGTATATGCACATGCACACATTCTGATACTGGAGCCCCTGAAGACTGATTCTAACGGATCAGACTGGTTCTATAGAACCGGTTGTTATGAGTATGCACAGTTTGGAGAACTGGTAAATTGTGCCACTGGCTGGCCCCGCCCTTTCCTGCCTGCCCACTCACCTCGCCCAGTCAATCCTCATCTCTCCTGCCATTCTTAACCTGCCATTGCTGCCTGCCTTCCACTGTGGCCCTGATCTCCCTCGGTGAGTGAGCCTACAAGCAAGCCCCGGTTGAGTCAACTCCCAGGCTGGCCTAGGTCACTGTGCTGTCCTGCCACCCATCCTTACCTGGCTTGCTTCACCGTGACCTAGCTCGCTAGCTGCTCCCCACTGCATGGTTGTGTCCGTGCTGGCTGGAAGAGGAGGGAATGGTCTCCTCCCCCAGGCCAGGAAGAAGCCACGGGGCCCTATCTGTGCTGGCTGGGGGAAAAGGGAATGTTCTCCTGGCCAGGAAGAAGCCACAGGGCCATGTCCAGGCTGGCTGGGGGAGAAGGGAACGTTCTCCCCCTGGCAGGAAGAAGCTGCCATGGGGTCATGGCAGGGCCATCCCCCTGGTTGGGAGGCCATCCCCCTGGTGCTGCTGTGGTTGGATCCAGCTGACAGAATGCACCTCTGGGGAGCACCCTGCCATTGCTGCCCTGGTATGGTCTGCTGCCACTGAGCTGCCCAAGGAAATTCCCCATCGTCAGCGCAGTTCCAGGACACACTGCCATCCCCACCGCTTGCCTTCCCCCCCCCCCCCGGCCTTTTGCCACAGCAGCTTCCACTACTGAAGCCACCCAAGAAAACTCCCCACCGCTGGGAAGTTCCAGGATGCACCACTGCCACTTGCCGAGAGCCCCAGATCGGGACGCGGCACACAGGGCATTGCTGGAACAGAGGGGGATGGCCTTTCCCTCTGCCACCAGCTGTGGAATGAGGAAAGTTGGGCAAGGTAAAGCCAAACCCAGGCAGGAGCTGCCAGCGGGGATGGGCGAGGCTGCAGGGCAAACCTGGCTGGATGTTGTTTGCAAATCTTCCCAAAAGAGGGAGGGGAGGAAGTTCCACAGCTGTCCAGGATGATTTTATAATAAGAGAAGATCTGGGTATGTTTTTATTAGACAGCCTTTCCTAACAAGACTGATTTTTGCTTGTATCACTGTTGGTCTCAATGCAGTTAATCATGCATTGCTTAAATAGTTTGTTAAGTCCCCATCTTTTATGAGAGCAAGATAATTATGTTTATGAATTGCTAGTGTCACCCTCCTGAGTGGTCCACGATCCCTTTGGAGCACTTTCCATTTTGACAATTTAGGAAAAAAGTATTGACTTTTGGGTTTACCTGAATTAAATGCAGGTGTAGGAATCAGGGGAGGGTTAATTTGAAAAGAGCAGTAAAAGAGAAGCACGTTTCTGTACACAACAGAAAGGAAAATATTGACACCACACCCACAAATTAGGCCATGCCCACAGAACTGGTTGTTAAGCAATTTGAATCCTACCCAGCTGAAGACAATGTGTCAAAATCAGTTTGAAGATTTTATTATTGACTGCATAAAGCTTATTTTATATTCCAATACTGCAGTGATACTCCTCTTACACAAATATGGATTGACAATGATGCTTTGGGATATGAAGAGCTTAGGTAGAATATGAAAGTAACAATAATTCTCCCTATCCCATGGTAACGCTTTTGCAGAAGCCATAACCCTTTTGAGTACGAAACTTCTGCAGTGTTGATTTGGATTTCTCCACAAATATATATACAATCTGATTTAGTAAGAAGATTGTTCAATATTTTTGTGTTCAAAAACTGCTATTGTTTTCATTCTCCCTCCTAAGCTACTTTTCATCTCCTAAAGATGTGCCAGCATACATCAAAATGCCATGTATTGGAATTTTATACGTGGAGAATCTTGAGATCCTCCTAGCCCTTCCAGAAAAAAAGTAGAAATGTTCAGGCCATATCTATATATTCCATTTTGGGATTGATGATATGCTATTATGGGCAAATTGAAACCTTTCATCTATTAAGATAGTTTTAAGATAGCACCAATGTTCTTCTATAGAATTCTGGAAAGGAGAAATGAATAAGCATGCAATTGTTGACTTACTATTGTTAAAAATATAAAATCTAAAAAGTTAAAAGTTATCTTTCGATGAAGCAAAAATTTTCGTGGATTAGCAGAAAACAAAATTATCAATTTTAAATGGTCAAAACAGAGGGTAATTTAAATTGTTAAATGCAGATTAGTGTCTTTCTTGGAGTTAATCCTCAGTGAAATGTGCATTTTAAATCTTGAAAATTATAAGTAAATGAATTATTTCATTTGTATTCTGACATAATGGAAATGTCAGTTAAGTCTTCTACAAACTTCAAACAGCAGTTGTGAACTCTTACAAAGACGAATAAAATGTATTTAGAATTTTCATTACTGGTTCACTGTATTAATGTTCAAGATTTGGGCTTAGATCAGGAGGTCACTGTCGGAAATTTACCACACACTACCTTCCAAAAAGATACCGTGCTTGTTTTCAGAGACTCAGGACAGGGACAGGTGTGAAGAATTCCTCCTGAATTAAGTTTTTCTAAGGCGAGACTTGCGGTATAACAATTGGGTGCTGTTTTGGGTCGAGAAAGACTGATAGCCACTCGAATGTTTTGCAGAGCTGCTGGGAAGTTCCTCTTCATTTTCATCTATTTTCCCTCCCTTTGCAAATAAATTACTTTTTTCTGTATCTGAAAGAAATTTTCAGAAAATGCTATTTTAAGAACTGGGTTTTCCTGTCTGCACGTCTAGAATAGAATAGAACAGAACAGAACAGAACAGAACAGAACAGAACAGAACAGAATAGAATAGAATAGAATAACTCTTTATTGGCCAAGTATGATTGGACACACAAGGAATTTGTTTTGGTGCAAATGTTCTCAGTGTACATAAAAGAAAAGATACATTCATCAAGAATCATAAGGTACAACACTTTATAATAGCCATAGGGTACATAAGCAATCAACTCATACTAGGAAACAGTCAATATAAATCATAAGGATAGAAGCGACAAAGTTACAGTTCTACAATCACAAGTGGAAGGGGGTGGGTGATAAGGAATGATGAGAAGATTAACAGTAATAGTAATGCAGATGTTGTTGAGGGAATGGACAGTGTTGAGGGAATTATTTGTTTAGCTGAGTGATAGCATTTGGGAAAAAACTGCCCTTGTGCCTAGTTGTTCTGGTGTGCAGTGCTCTATAGTGTTGTTTTGAGTCTAATGAAAAAGCTGCTTTAATTAATGCACCGCGTAAGCAGTTTTACGTATATCATTATGCAGACTCTAAATAGCAGCCTGCTCTTGTGTTCCTCAGCATTCAAAGTTTAAAATATTTATGAATTACGGTAATTTTTTAGGACTAACATTTATACCTACCTGGTCTTGAACCTTTACTGGCTAACGATCCTTGGCTTGAAGTCCTAAGTGGAAGTAAGATTGTTTAATCATTCTGTACAAATCTAACATTAAATTTAATATGACTTTAATAAAAGGGGATTTTAAGGGAAAAATTAATATAAATAAATAGATGGGAGTTGAGCAGAAAGATCTGTATTCTTTTCATATGTAAAGTAGCCTTCTCTTAGATATTTACTGATGAGAGATTATCCTCTTAATAATTTCCCATTTGCTATTTGATTTCAGAAACTGTTTTTTACCAGTAGACTGGATTTTGGTGCCTTTTAACCCATCTTACCATGCCAACAGAAAATTCCCAAATAGTGTGTCCTACTAATATAATTAAGGTGCCCCTTCATATATCACCAAATTAACAAGACAGTATTGCAATGCTATATTTAAAATATATAGAGAAGCGACAGTCACTTGAAAGCAATTGTAGGTATGTAGGGTTGATAATATCTACATGATGAGTTGACCCATGCACTATAAATTATATAACTCTCATCCTGAAAAATAATTGCATTAAACTTGATTAAGCACATCCTAAATAAAAACATTACTACGCTGCTAACAAAATATTATTTACATTGCCTGCCTCAGAGTTCTTATTGAATGGGATGTATTACTTGGAACCTTGACATTCATGGGCAGTCCGGATCCAGCTGCTTTTTGAATACAAAAATGATAAACACAGCATCACATTGCAAGCTCCTCCCCTTTTGGGACATGCACATGACATCATGATAGATTATCAAAGGATGCTGAATGTGGAGTGCAGCGAGGTGGCATCATACACATTCAATATACTTTTTTTTTGTTTATGCACACTTCTTGGTGCACAAACATTTACCCATAGTAGGTCGAACTGTAAGATTGCAGTAATACCACTGATGGCATCAAAATAACTTTCCTTGAAATATTATCAACCCAAATCAATCCATTGTAGGTTGAAGGCCTTTTCATTGACCTGGATGATGAGTATCTCCACAGAGATTCAGATAAACAGGTTACAGTAGGTGCTTCCATGGTGTAAACTCTATTCCTTGTGCACTTTTTGCAAGTTTACCTGGCACGGCTACCTTCATTAGGTGTTCCTTTTTGCCCTCTTAGCAAGGCCTGAATATTTGGAACTTCACTTTCAATCTGGGCCGTTGGCTTATAATACAACAGGTCACGGCTGGTCATATCAGAGCGTATGAAATTGGAGACAAACTCTTTCTCTGAAATACAAAAGATATAATGTAAAGGTTCCCCTCGCACATATGTGCTAGTCATCTCCGGATCTAGGGGGCAATGCTCATCTCCGTTACAAAGACGAAGAGCCAGTGCTGTCTGAAGACATCTCCATGGTCATGTGGCCGGCATGACTAAACGTTGAAGGTGCACGGAATGCTGTTACCTTCCCACCAAAATGGTCCTTATTTTTCTACTTGCATTTTTACATGCTTTCAAACTGCTAGGTTGGCAAAAGCTGGGACAAGTAACGAGAGCTTACTCTGTTACGCGGTGCTAGGGATTTAAACTGCTGAACTGCCAACCTTTCTGAGGAACAAGCTCACTGTCTTAGCCACTGAGGACACTTTAAAAGATAAGCTTTGCAACTTACTTTTTTGGCTCAGCAGTGAGCAATCTGCTTATATTTACATTTCACTCATGTATGCTTTGCAACTGAGAGTGTTGTGGGTACATGAAAAGGATCGATTAAGACCCACAGCCAGTGGGGCAAACTCTGTTTCCCTCTCTTTGTAGCTGAAGAACGTCTCTTTCATTCTCTTTCAAAATTAGAGAGTATTCCAGACAGATGTAATCTAGAGAATTTTCCTAGAAACAATGTTTCAGGCTCTTCTTCTACCTGCACATCATTGTGCTTCAATTTATAGTTTGTCTATTTTGCATCAGATCTGTTTCTATATCCAGTTGATACAACTTTAAAAGATGTAAGAGTGATAATCATCTTTCTCTCTAAATGAAACAAGATATGATGATTCTTCTCATTTGGTAGACTGAAAATAAAAAAAGGGTTGTTTTAACAGTCATGTTAATGGTAATGAGCCAGCTCTTTAAAGCAGCAATTAGCAGTAGCATCATAATTAGGTTCATGTAAAAGCCTGAAAACTGGTGTGTGGCTTTAAGGAATAGCAAGCCTTCAAAAGCACTTCTTCCAAATACTTTTCAAAGTGTATTGTGCACTTAAAACAAACTTGATAATTGATACAATAAGCAAAACAAAACACATTGTGTGCAACTATAAATGTATTCTCTTACCTTTCACACTTGCCTTGGATAGCCACCTTTGAATCCCTCCAATGGTATCTGTCTGTAAAATGTCACAGAGTTTTTCTAGGACCTAGAATCAAGATGCTCATATTAGGTAGTAGTTTTGACTGTCTTATATACAACTCTATTTGTCTTTTTAATGTTCCAGTTCAATTTGACAGTATTGCAAAAAAGGTATCAATATTTTTCTTTTTAAAACTCTATTGATTTTATCCCTGACTGGGTTTCTACTGAGCCAGACATGAGTTCAAATTATTTACAAATGCTGTATGCACAATGTAAAGTAATTTAGCCTTCATAATGTGTAACACCTAACATCACAGTGGCACAGTGGTTAGAATGCAATGCTGCAGGCTATTTCTGCTGACTGACAGCTGCCTACAATTTGGCAGTTCAAATTTCACCAGGCTCAAGTTTGACTCAGCCTTTCATCCTTCCTAGATGGATAAAATGAGGACCCAGATTGTTGGGGACAATATGCTGGCTCTGTAAACTGGTTAGAGAGGGATGTAAAGCATAAGTCTAAGTGCTATCACGCTTGCCATACTTTCATTTTCTAAGATTTCAGATACTTAAACTGATAAAGTTTAGTGTTTTAAACACTAAACTTAGGTGTTTTAGAGAAATACATAATAATAAGAATAGAATTTAATTTTACATAGAACCTTAAACAAATTTTAATGTTGTTGCCAAGAATAGAGAATACAATGACTTTGAGTTTGACAAAGAAAGTACAATATTTTCATGCACCTAAGCAAAATTGCAAAAGACAGTTTCGAGTGGATTCTGGATTTTAAAAAACTTATGTGGATGAAAAGATTAAGGACACCCAGCCTGAAAAGATCTAACCAAACATTTTTTTAAAAAACAGTGTATGTGTGTGTGCATGTCCTTTTTATTCCCGGTTAATAAATTATCCGGCAATTTCCCGGATAAAACCCTGTCGTTTCTTGGCAAAATTTCAGAAGTAGTTTGCCATTGCCCGCTTCCTAAGGTTGAAAGAGAATGGCTGGTTTTGTATCGAAGGAAGGATTAGGTCTCACACAGCTGAAGAAACTCCTTGGATGAGAAGTAAATTGTCTTCAAAAAAAATAAGGAAATCTAGTTGCCTCTTTGGGACAACCATGACATGAATGACTGAGAATCTCCATAGACATTAGATCTCACCATTCCTGTTTCTAGCTGGTGTAATCTTTATTCTTTTTTGCCATTTAGTAATCATCCACATTTTTGCCACCAAAATTTAATAGCCTAAGAAGAAAAAGTGCACTAGTATTGGGTGTTATTGACTAAATAATACAATATTAATACATGGTTCTTGTTTAACAACTATTCTTTCAATAATTGTCTGAACTTGTGACATTGCTCAACAAGTGATACTTTCAACTGGTTCTTGACCTTTCAGCCATCACAATGCCCTGGGCAATTACATGATCATAATCTGAGCGCTCAACAACTAGCCCAGATTTCTGACTGTAGGAATGTTCCCTCAATCAAGGATTGCCATTTATCCTTGCTGGCTTCCCTCAATCCAAGACAGTGAGGAAGGCAGCAGGAAATCAGCAGTCCTTTTCATGTGAAGTTCTTGCTTAATGACCTGCATAGATTCACTTAATGAAGACAGTGACTAGGGACTGCCAGAATTGAATTGGGGACAGCTGTCCTGAAAAATTTATGGGTTTTAAAGAAGTTTAAACACTTGTCTACATTCAATACCCAATTATTTCATCAACCATCTGCATATTTTTACTATTAGTTTCAATTAAGTAGTGACAATGCAATTAAAAGAAAAATAAAATTACTGCAGAATACTACCTGATATGTTAAGAGAGAAATTACTGTATAAACCACTGTTTCACAGGAATATTCCTTCAGTCTTATCTTTTAAACATCATTCCTCTTTGGCCATCATATTTTAACTTATCTTAACTTATATTATATAGAACCACTTACTGATTGCATCTTACTTTTATTTCTTGATCCAGATAACTTGGGGTATAATTAATATTTTCCCTGATGTTTTCTTTACGATGCATTCTCTGAATAGGCACAAGTTGGAGGTCCTGAGAAGTCCTACTTTGTGGACGGTCCCCTAAGTATTTCGTCAGAGGTTCATCCTGATGATAAAGCATTATGCAAAGAGAGACAGCGAATATAGATGAAAGGAAAAAGAAAATATTTGCTATGCTTCTGTTCTGGTGTGGTATTGTTTGGGAAAAGAGGAACACCTGAGTCAAGATCTTACCAGAGTTCAGACCTTATCAGTCAAACTGGAGAATTTGACCTTCTTATTCCTTTCTTCCATCCTGAGAAGATGTTACTTCAACTTCAGAGCTTCTGACAGGTTTGTTTTGGTGACCAAGAAATTCCCTTTATGCTCTTTAATGAAATTAGTCTACTAAACACACCAACTACCAGAGAAGTCTATAAGTAAACCCTCATTTTTATAATTATACAATCTCCACAGATACTGGTGTGTGTATGTGTGTGTGTGTGTGTATGCGCTTCTGTGCTTTTGAGTTCGTGTGAACACTTGGTGACTGCTTGGACAACTCCCTTCAGTTTTCTTAGAAAGATTTCAGACGTGGTTTGTCATTGTTTTCTTTCTACAGCTGAGAGAGAGTAATTATCCAAAAGTCACCCATCTGGTTTCATCCCTAAAATGATATTAGAACTCACAGTATCTGACTTTCTAGCCCAAGGGTGTCAAACTCAAGGCCTGTGGGTCAGATCCAGCCCATGGGGTACATAGATCAGGCCCGCAGGTGAAAGACTGGCCTGCAGTGCCAGTGAAAATGGAGCTCATATATTATATACTTCTTGCAGCCCTCTGCCATGAAAACGGAGCTCAGGCCACCACAGGAGCACCCCGATAAGAGTGACAGCAAGCTGGCCATGCCCCCCTGGCCATGCCTCCCAACCCTCCCAAGGTCAAACATAACCCTGATGTGGCCCTCAATAAAATCAAGTTTGACACCCCAGTTGTAGCCTGATCCCTTAAACGTTACACCAAACTGCGTCTACCACAGTTACTATATCGATGTAATTTTTTAAAAAAACCATTTCTTTCCCCAATCATTTCTATAGCATAGAAGCATTGCTGAAATTAGGCTATTTGGGTGGCCTGATCATCAGGCACTAATAATTGTATGTAACCCAAGACAAGAAGTCCTGATTAGTTTAATTATAATTAAACCAATTTACTAGTAAACAGTTCCCCAGGGAGCGATTATAATGGAGGCAAAAGATTTCTCACCTTTTTTCTTAGGAGAGGCATATTTCTTACTTGATTTCTCATCTCTTCAAATTCATCTTTAGCAAGATCTGGAATATAATGAAAGTTCCTAAAACATTGAAGTTGAAATTTAAAAGGATGGTCAGCTAATTATACTTCTGTTGAAGAATTCAACAATGTGTTATATTTTTATTAATTTGGAGATAGGGAAATAGATGCCCACATTCAAATGTGCAATATTGTAGTGATAGTAACACATATATGCTAGTGTATACACCTTTTTGCAAACCATTCACAGTCTTCTGCTGTTATTTACCACAACACAAACTATTTGAAACACAACTCTGCCTCTTATATCCTTAGGATCTATAGTTGTAAACCAACAAGGAGTGGCAGAGACTTCATTCCAACTAGATCTTCTCTAGATACTCTTCAGCCATTCAAATTTCTACTGAAAGCATGGAGAAAATTAATACAAAATCTAAGGTGAAATAGGAAAAACCCAGGTTTTAATTTTGTACAGAAGGATTCAAAGTTCAATGACTTTGCAGTCATGCACATTACTCACGTGGAAGAGTTACTCCAACTCCCTCTGTTATCAATGCTGGCAAAGTATTATTGGAAAAAATCTTATCTGCTGCAGTTCCAAGATGCCTGTAAGGCTGGCTGTATGTTGGGCCTGGCATGATGAAATGCCCTTCGTTGTACCCTCGGTCTCGTACGAAGCAGATTGGTGCATCATTTAATCCTGAGTAAGAAAATGAGCCTTCAGTATTTTAATATTGAGTTTGGCACAATGGACAGGCAATCTTTTGGGGCCACTGAGCATATTAGGAATTTTAAGAACAGAATGATTTGATTGCTTACCCTATGACTATTATGAAGTGTTGTACCCGATGATTCTTGACTCTTGACGAATGTATCTTTTCTTTTATGTACACTGAGAGCATTTGCATTAAGACAAATTCCTTGTGTGTTCAATCACACCTGACCAACAAATAATTCTATTCTATTCTATTCTATTCTATTCTATTCTATTCTATTCTATTCTATTCTATTCTATTCTATTCTAT